>QAOA01006205.1:12653-257455 GCA_003255065.1 Cercis canadensis | reverse complement strand
TAAGGAATTAGGATACAACATTAAACTCATCAAACTAAGTTGCCTAGTACCTCTGTAATCCAATGTCGGCGCTAATGGCAACAATCTTATAAAACAGCTGTTTTACTATATATAATAAATTTCAACAACAATTTTTTTTTTAATTAAGAAAATGATAAGGTTTTCTTAATATATGAGAGTTGTGATGTTANGTTACGGTGTCACCCCCTAAAAAATAGGATTAGCATTATTACCCCTTTAAGACTCTCATTTTATACTCAAATAATTTCTGTTTTTAAGCTTTTTGCAAAGCTCTAGAGAATCATAGTATACCAGTGTGAATAAAAGCAATTACACACTAAGTAACATAAGTGACATAGATTGGCCATACAAGAAATATATATATATATATATATATATATANTATATATATAATATGATTATCTACATCATGGTAATTCAACAAGTTTCTGCATTGTAGAACCCACTAATCTACCAGTATCAAACTCTGTTTATGTTCCAATATAAAATAATATTATTTCACACAAGTTCTCATATTACCAGGTACATGTCCTTCGTATGATAGCGTATCTCTCTCTACCACTAATATCTAACAATTTTATTGATACATGCCTTTCAAAATTTATAATTTACTACCATAAAATATAAGAAAAATGGTATAAGAGTCTTTTTTTTAACAAAAAAAAAAAAAGTGTAGTTATTAATAAGGGGATTGCCATGCTACTACCTCTATAAAGGGGGAGGTAGTGCTACAATTCTCCGTTAGATCTTCATCTTTCGTTTCATATATAACACTACAATTTGTGGTTAACTAATACTTTTAAAATTTGTTTTTAATAGAGGCTCCTCCATTGACAAAATACAATGGAACCTATCAGCAGCACTAAACAGGTATATCAAACTTTCTTGGACATTGACTGATGTAAAAGGTCTTTCAAGTTTGATATATTTACAATATGTAGTTGCGCCTATAAAAAAATATGAAAAATTTCTTGGACATTTCAAAATTATAACATATTACCAGTAGTCCTTTACCTTGTACATTAATCTTTAACACGAATTGCTAGTACAGGGAAATATGTGAAAACTCAAATGTAATGGCCTGTTAAGTGTTGACATTTCATATTAGCACAGCAGACTCTATCCAATAAAGCTTGGTGGATATGGTTGTTCTTTAAAACACAGTCCAGTTTACATTTTTTGGTACCTTTAGTTACGACTCTAAATTTGAACAAAAAACCCACAAGTCTTGAGAATAACTTTAGTTACAAGCTGTTTGGTAGTCTAGTTTACATTTGAATGTTGGAATAGCTCTTCTANTACCTAGTACATTAATCTTTAACACGAATTGCTAGTACAGGGAAATATGTGAAAACTCAAATGTAATGACCTGTTAAGTGTTGACATTTCATATTAGCACAGCAGACTCTATCCAATAAAGCTTGGTGGATATGGTTGTTCTTTAAAACACAGTCCAGTTTACATTTTTTGGTACCTTTAGTTACGACTCTAAATTTGAACAAAAAACCCACAAGTCTTGAGAATAACTTTAGTTACAAGCTGTTTGGTAGTCTAGTTTACATTTGAATGTTGGAATAGCTCTTCTATTAGTAATTAGGGATTGGTATTTTTCTTGCTAAAATATCACTAGTCCTCTGGTTATTTTTTGTAAATGTTGTGATATATTGTTTTTGCTCATGTCCACATATAATTCTCTTATTATCTTCCTCCTATTGTACCATACTAATGACCTACCATTCTGAAAAGTCATACTTTTGTGACAGTTTTCTCTTCTAACATACTCAATCTTGGCACTAATATACAAGTTGTATGTGGGACTAACAGTTCTTGTACCCTTGTGACTAAGAGCAACATCCAACAGCTGACTTGATTTGACTTGTGAGAAATAGGATAAATGATTTTGATTAGTTTTATGGAAGTGAATAAATTTGTTGATAGACCTCAAGTATTTCTCTAAAATGTATTATCATATATAAAAAAAAAAAAAAATTCGTTTTTAATTTTATTATCGTTTTACAAGATGTAACTTAACAAAATAACTAGTCTTAGTCAATAGTATTGAAGGGAAAATTTTATTTTCAAAGACCATAATTTTTCTTGGAAACAAAAGAATGAAACCAAAATTAGTTAGCATTGATAAGGTAAGTAACAAGGCAAACTAGTGCTTGAAACTTGTCATATCAAATGTGTTCTTTACAAATTCTCCTGTGTTCCATTACTACAGAAATTGTTCAAATATTTTTTTATTTTTAAAAATGCCTAATTAATATATACATAAAACTCATAGTATAACTTGTTCACATGATCTCAAACAAGATAGATGTTTGAGATTTAAATCTCCATTTTAGGAATATTTTGAGCTAAAAGAAATGTAACTTTATCTATCTAATTAATGAAAAGAAAGTACTAATGTATATAATTAATAACTTGTGTACGGACGTTACTGTGTACTGATTACTTATGCTAAGCAGTCAATAGACTCAATACAGTTTACGTGTATAGATATATATATATATATATATATATATATATATATATATGTTTAATAAAAGTTCTCGGAAAATGTGGGGAGGCAAAATGGTCATAGAGTAGATGTTCTAGACTTCTAGTGCGTTTAGAAAATATTTTCTGCTTTCATTTTGTAAAATATGTTTCCAACTTTCCATTTTCATAGTTTCACTTTTAGAAAATATTTTATGCATTTTAAGTGATTCAATTTTCTTTTTCTTTTTTTGTTTTTTGTTTTATGAGAATTTCGGATGGTAACAAAATTTAAAATTTGTTCTGAATCCAAATTTTTAGAGAGAGATGTTTTCCATTTTTACCATACCGCATGACATGGCAATTACTGAGCAAAGAGAACACTTTACTTAAATGCTTAAGAAATCAGGATACAACATTGAACTAGTCAAACTAAGTTGCCTATCTCTGTAATCCAATGTCGGCGCTCATGGCATCAATCTTATAAAACAACTGTTTTATTATATATAATAAATTTCAACAACAATGTTTTTTTTTTTTTAAGAAAATGATAAGGTTTTCTTAATATATGAGAGTTGTGATGTTACGGTGTCACCTCCTGAGAAATGGGATTAGCATTATTACCCCTTTAAAACTCTCATTTTATACTCAAGTAATTTCTGTTTTTAAGCTTATTCCAAAGCTCTAGTGAATCATAGTATACCAGTGTGAATAAAAGCAATTACACACTAAGTAACATAAGTGACATAGATTGGCCATACAAGAAACATATATATATATATATATAACATATACATATAAAATATGATTATCTACATCATGGTAATTCAACAAGTTTCTGCAGTATGATGTAGAACCCACTAATCCACTAGTATCAAACTCTGTTTATGTTCAAATTCATACTCATGCACGCACAGTGTTGGCTTGAAGCAATCACTTCAACATGTTGGGAGGAATCTAGTTTTGTTGAGGAATTAATGGATTGAAATTCTTACACAGAAAAGTGCCTCTGCAAAAGATTTGATGACCAATTGAGCTTGAAGAATTGGGTGAAGAACTTATGTCCTCATCTAATGGGGGATCTATGTTTACCAAGGATTATTCTAGTGATAGATTCCATAACAATATGGTATAACAGATAACTCCAATGGAGAGAATAGACACATACTCAAAGCTTCGCATTCTGAGGTGTAAACAAATTTTTCTTACAGTTGTATGACTTTCGTGCAGATTTGATGTGTCCTATGGCGATGAGAATGGAGGCTGTAAACAACTCTGCATCTTACTTAGGCCTCTCTCTAGAAGAGATGTTCAATTGTAAAATGCTATACGATGTCAGGTTCAATTCATCGCAGTATACTTCCTCAATCATGTAATGGAACTGATTCATTACGGCTTGTTTTATTCTAGTTCAATTTTCTTAAAATGCACCATCATTATGGGCATCTCCTCTCTGCTTTTAGTGAAATCTTGAATGGATCAACAAGTTCAAAAGCAGAGTCTTGCACATCAATACTTTGTATACTAGCAATATCATATTGGTAATCTTTTGAGGAATCAAGTTCCATTAAATTTCACATACTGAGACCTAATGATGGATTATTTTGAGGGACATAATGAACTTTAAGCGATTCATTTTACACAAAAAATAAAATAAAATAAAATTAGAGAGCTAAGTGATAATTGCTGCATCTTTTTAGAACCAGACCAACATTTTATTCCTATATCTAAAGTGTCCTTGTTTCTTCAGTTTTGCATATCATTACTAGTTTACTGAAGTTGTCCTGCTCCTTGGTAAAGTAATCATTGTTTTTACAGTCAAATATGACTTTGTCATCTCTTAGGCTCCTTAATCATGAACAACTCTGATAATGACTTCTTAAGAAGATTTGTTGCCCCACTCAAAGATTGTCCATTGGAGCCTTGCAGCTTGTGAGCAAGAGATATGTTGTCACACTAGTACCATTTTAGTAGCAATTTCCTCAATTAAAAAGACATTTTTTTTCCTCATTGCACAGTGACATTTAGATGTTAAATAATCAGTTATGAAGAGAGTTACTTGTTCAGATCTTCATCATCTTTTGTTTCTTGTATTTGTCTACAATTTGTGGTTAACTAACACTTTTAATATTCACTATTAATTGAGACTCCTTCATTTACAAAATAAAATGGAACCTATCAAAAGCACCAAACAGGTATAAAAGACTTTTCAAGTTTAGTTGTGCCTATAAAAAAAATCAAAATTTTCTTGGAGTTTTAAAATTGTAACATGTTACCAGTAGTCCTTTACCCAGTACATTAATCTGTGAAAACTTAAATGTAATGACCTGTAAGTGTTGACATTTCATATTTGCACAGCAGACTCTATCCAACGAAGCTTGGTGGATATATTGTTTTTTACAATACACTCCTACCCTTTTGAAGCTTTGGATCTCAGAAAGATAGTCCAGTTTACCTTTGAATGTCGGAATAGCTCTTCTATTAGTTGTGAGGGATTGGTAATCTTCATTAGCCATATACAGTTATACACATTAAATATCAATCTATGTATTGTGATAATCTTACTACAAGCTAATTTTCTTGCTAAAATATCATTAGTCCTCTAGTTATTTTTTGTATATCATGTGTGTTGCTTTTCTCATGTCCATATATAATTCTATTATTTATCTTCTTTTTATTGTGTCATTCTAATGGTCTAGCATTCAGAAAAGTCATACTTCTATCAAGCGTCATTCCCAATCAAAATGTTGCTTTCTCTTCTAATGTACTCATCTTAGCACTTCTTCACAAGTTGTAAGTGGGACGAAGAGGTCTTGTACCCTTGTGACTAAGGGCATCCAACAGTTAACTTGATTTGACTTAAGAGTCATATGGTAATTTTTTTTTAAAAAAAAAGAGCTGAAAGGAAATTGTCATACGAGAAATAGGATAAATTATTTTGACAGACTTCAAGCATTTCTTTAAAACGTTTTGTCATATAAATATTTTTTTTTCATTTTTCACATATAATTTTATTTGATTTAAATATACTGCAAGTCCCTGTAGTTTGGACCAATTTTAAATCAGGTCCCTATAATTTTTTTTCCTCTTTTGGAGTCCTTATATTTTGAATTTTTTTTAATTGATTCCCTACTATCACCTTTCAATTATAATTCTGTTAGTTTAGTGCTAACATAACAAATGACTTCTCTATGTAGCAATAAAAGAAGTTAATGTGGTGTCAAAGTGGCACAAAAATTACAATCTCATCAAATTTTGGCTCAAAAAAGTGCATAAAAAAATTGATGAGTTAGCAATTTTTGTGTTATTTTGGCACCACGTTAGTTTCTTTTTCTTGCCGCATAGACAAGCCATTTGTCATATTAGCACTAAACTGACGGATTTATAACTAAAAATGATGACAGCGACCCAATTAAAAAAATTTCAACCTATAACAACCCAAGAAGAGGAAAAAAAATTATAGGAACGTGATTCAAAATTTTTCCAAACTACAAGGACCTGCAGTATTTTTAAACCATTTTATTATTATCTTACAAGAAGCAACTTCCTAGAAAAACTATTTGTAATCAGCTGCAGTATCTAAGGTAGAATTTAATTTTCAGATAACATAATTTTTCTTGGAAACAGAAGGATGAAATCATAATTTGTTAGCTTTAACAAGGGAAGTAACAAGGCAAAGCCGTGTTGCCTTTATCATGAGACATAAATTGTGATATCAAATGTGTTCTTTGAATTCTCCTTTGTTCCATTACCACAAAAATTGTTTAATTTTTTTTTTTAAAAAAGGCCTAATTAATATATACATATAAAACTCAGAGCATAGCTTGTTGATTTGTTGTTTCACAAGATAGAGATTTGAGATCCAAGTCTCCATTTTTTGGATATTAAAATATTAACATAACAAATAGCACACATACTGTTTAAAATGATACCATCACATACAAGTCCTTTCAATGATAATTGCTCTTTCTCTAGTCCATACCATCACAAATAAATACCTAAAACTCTCCTTGATTCATGTCCATTCAATTCAAATTTATAATTATCGTAGAATACTAAAGATGCAAAATTTCCTACTTTCTAGCATAAGAGTCATTGATGAATACAACTAACCATTAGGAATTATGACATTGCCTTTTAATCTGGAATTGATAAGTACAAACTTATTATGACATTTACCCAACTTTTATGCATAATAGTCATTGATGAATACAGCCTTATTTTAACAATAAGAAATTATCTATTATAGTTACATGCAGCCCTATAGGTCCCTTGTCGTTCATGTTGCCTTGTCTCTTTCACCACACATTATTCTCTACTATTAATTGATTTTCCATATGTCCAACTGTAAGGTATTTTACAAGTCAAGCAAAATCGACTTGACCTGCAAATGTCCTTCAAAAGATGACAAAAGTGATTGATTCAAATAGAAAATAACTACTCATACATTTTACTTCGATCAAAACGAATAGGCTGATAAGATTTTGTGTTTAGCTGAAAATCCATCCATTCACGATGATGGATGAAGCAACAATTAAAATATAGTCAAAGCAAAGGTAAGAAAATGATATGAGAAATTTGATATATAGATGATAATTTGCATAGTTATTTTGGATCAGTAATTGAGGAAATCTAAGCTCTTTCAACATCACAAATTAATTACCTCTAAAGCAGTTGTTTTTTGACACATGCTTGTTTTATCTATATTATCAGTAATTTAACTATTCTTTGACTGTAGTTTATACTACTTACTCCCGAAGTTACTATACCATCCGTCATTTGTACAAGTTGAACTTATTGTGACAAATGTTGGACACGGTTTGATGTTGATAATGAAGTCATTCCATGTTTCCAACACAATTGTATAGAATTATTATAAACTGAGGACATTCATGCACCAACGGGCATTTTCTTATAAGTTGTAAGTGGGACAAACAGGTCTCATACCCTTGTTGCTAAGGGAATCCAAAAGCATGACATGATCTCACTTAACAGTGACTTGGCAATTTTTTTTAGAGGAAAGAAACAATTCGTATGAAAAATAGTAAATGATTTTGAATAGTTTTATGGAATTCAATATGTAATTTTTTAATAAGCCTCAAGCATTTCTTTAAATGTTTTATCATATAAAATATATATTTTTTATTTTTCTCATATAATTTTGTTATTGTTTTACAAGAAGCGACCCTGCATTGTTGAGGTTACACATTCTATTACATCTAGGGTCATAGAATAATATCTCTCCTACACCACACAAAGAATAGGGAGGAATAATAAACTACAAAGTGATTTAACAAGGGAAAATAAAAATAAATATATAAGCTTACTCAAGTAATTATAAGGGAAGATAAATAACTTAAGAAAATATAAGAAACATACATTTTCTTTGTATCATGCTGCTATGAAAGAAATTTTATATAAATTGTATTAAGATAAGATATATTTCTATTTTGAGTACATACACGCATATGCACACATTTCTAAATACAAAATGCATGTATTTCTTTCATGTATCATATCTATATTATAATCTAGCAACTTTTAATTCACAGTTCGATAGACATAAAGTTTAAAATTATTATTTCTAAACATTTGTGAACTTAACAGCATTTGATTGGCAAATTGAAAAGTAGTATCTCTGCTTCTCAATTTAAAAGAATCAAATATCAAAAATTTTTGTTTTGTTTACTTTAAATGCAAAAATTTCCATTCAGTTGTCATTTATTTGAACTTGTCCTAGCTTTTTTTTTTTTGGATTAAATGGATTTTCTTCTTATTTTTCCTTTGATTGGAAAAAGCATTAATCAGTTGTTAGGATTATCTTTTATATTTTTCTTTTTCATACAAATAAGCTAGAGAAAATATATTTATTCTTAATTTCTTATTATCTTTCTCCTCATCTATACATGACCACAAAGTATGTCACTCTTTTTACTTTATTTTCTCCTTAGTTTTCCTATTATTCACATTGCTCTGCTTGCTGATTTTTCTTCTGTTATCTTTATTAGGATTTTTCTTTTTGTTTCTTCAGACCAAAAAAGAAAGAAAATAAAAACTCTCTCTGGCTCTCTTGAATTTCCCTTCATAGGTATCAAAAAGGCTAATTAAAAGGCACTCTCCTGATCAGAATAGGAGTAATTAGTCTCCTCTCTCTGTTTTCCTCCATTCTTGTTTTTGCTTCCTTTTTCAAGCTTCAACTCACGGCAGATTCATCATCTTCTCCTAAAAAGGCTAATTACACTCCTCCCTCTTTCAACTTATGGGTCTCAAAGAGAAGAACAGAAAACTCAAAGCCAAGTTCTTCTTCAATGTCAACGGCCACCCAACAATATCAGAACCATGAATTGGACAATGGTCTCCTTTGCCAAGTACCACCATTGTTTGTCTTGGATGTGAAACCTATCACTATTCCTCCTCTGGATGACCCAAGAATTAAACAAGAGTCAAACATGGTCTATGATCAGCAACTCCTGTCACACTCGACCTCATTAATAAAGTTGGCATGCTTCCTTCAATGGAAGAAGAGCCAATCTGCCTCAATCGGAGAACACTAGTTACAATTGATAACTCTAGGATTAAGAAAGAAGTGCTGTTGATCTTGAATTAGAGGGCCAGAAGCAACATGGGTCATTTGGGTGTTCCTGATCAGACAACTTGGTGCGAGTCAAGAAAGAACCAACGCAATAAGAAATTTCAAGCTACATGAAATTTACTGTGTACTGGTAAAAATTTAAATTAGGGACTCTGCTTTCTGTTTTCCGTTTGTAAGTTTTGTTTTCTATTGCTACTTTAGCTGCAACATGTTAGTCTCTGATTAACAGGATCTTCTACTTTAACGGCAGGATTGAATTGTACAATTTATTTTATTTGGACTACCTGCACTCCAACGAATTTTTTTATTTATTTTTTTATCATTAGATAAATAAGACTAGATTTTCTAGTTGAGGATATGAGTGCATGCTTGTCTGATTTGGTGGACCACATGAAAACATTTTACAGTGGGAGAAGTAGTCCGGATCTTTTTTCTCTAAATTTACTCGTGAATTTAAATTTGTTATTTTTTTGGGCATTAAAGCCTATGTAAAATCTTTGTTCATATTGTGGCATACAGCTATTTTTGTCTTGTCTACTTCCAAATTATTCATAGATTTTAGTGTAGCTTTTTTTTTTTTTTTTTTTTTTTTTTTTTTTTTTTTTTTTTTTTTTTTTTTTTTTTTTTTTTTTTTTTTTCTTTTTTTNTTTTTTTTTTTTTGATACACGATGGCACATAAGTACGATCTCTTGATCTCCAGTAAGTTACTTAAACTCCTCATTATTAGACTATACTTAGTAGGTTAATGACATTTGTTTTTCCTTTTGGGCAGTTGGATATAAGAGTTTTAAGCCAAGTATGTTACATATATGATTACCAATGAGATATAATTGGTCAATTTTCAAAATTTTCTTAATGATATATGGTTCTAGGGTCTCATGCCCCATTACATCAGCCAAGAAGTTTAAAGACATAGAGGGAGGGATCTTCTATTTCTTTTGGTTCCAAAATAAGAAAAGTAAGAAGAAAAATAAATGCTGAAATATAGTCTTAGCTAGCTGTAGGTTTAATGAAATTTCTTTTTGAGAAATGCTTAATAAACTCCATTAACTATCACACTATGTCATATTAACTAAGTAGTTAAGTTGAACCTTACAGGAAAAAAAAAAAAAAAAAAGTCTAAGTGCACACAGTTAAGTTTCAAGTGTGCCAACTATATCAGTGGGAGCTAATGTAAGCTTACTTGTGCGCACATTTTTTATTACTATTTCATTTTCCTTTACCATAAATGTTTTCAAATTTACTAATCCGAAATTTATATGTATTCTCAAGTTTGTCTTTCTACAAATTTTCAATCCACTGGTTTTATTGGAGATCCTATTGATATGTTTGATGAGAATAATTAAATACCAATTGAAAGTTGACAAGGATTTTTTTATTCTGTGTCCAATAAATGAGGATGTTGATTAAAAAAAAAAAAAGTCCAAGTGCACACAGTTAAGTTTCAAGTGTGCCAACTATATCAGTGGGAGCAAATGTAAGCTTACTTGTGCACACATATTATTACTATTTCATTTTCCTTTACCATAAATGTTTCCAAATTTACTAGTCCAAAATTTATAAGTATTCTCAAGTTTGTCTTTCTACAAATTTTCAATCCATTGGGTTTGTTGGGGATCTTATTGATATGTTTGATGAGAATAATTAAATACCAATTGAAAGTTGACAAGGATTTTTTTTTCTTTGTGTACAGTAAACGAGGATGTTGATTACGACTCAATGGTACTCGGTAAAGTAAGGAAAAAAATTAAAAGGCAGATGTTATTTTTTACCGAAATTGAATCACAAGTAACAAATGTTAAAACTTATTTCTTAGATCGGTCACTTATATAATGAAAGAATCAAAAGACCCTTTAAGCAATGTGGTTAATTTGTGTAAATTATGTGGTTCTTCTATTTAGTACTTAAATAGAATAACTATATAATTTACATATCATAATCACATTTTTTTTTTTACATCAAGAAGCCAAAGGCTTAAACACACACATGACATCGTGGAACATAAGCATGCACTCACCACTCACACACCCAACCACTAGGTAAAGCCTCAATGGCATATCATAATCACATAATTTGAAGAATCTTTTGATCGTTTTCTTGTACAAGAATGTGACTAATATATATATATGAGGATTCAATGCTAACCAGTTTGTTTTTGTGCCTAAGTTAACCAACAATTACTTACTAAGACAATTACCAAAACTTTTGTTAATGATCACTTTCTTTTTTGAAGTATTCTATTCTATAAAATCATTCTTATTCTATAAAAAGTCAAAAACCCAATTGTCCTTTTGATTATTAATTTTTCCAAAAAACAATACTAAAATTCATTAAACAAGAAAATAACAAGAGAACTTTTTTTTCTTTTGTGGGATAAACTAAAAAAGTTAGTTAAATAATTGGAAGTGCTGCTCAACTAAAGAAGATAGCTAATTAGATAGGGAACAACTTTGGTGCCACTTGTTGCTGAAAAATAACAACTGATTGGGACACGTGTCATGTGAGTATTAGTTGAAGGAGATGAAAGTTTTTAACGGCAACCGGATGAAGTGGTTTGGTTACTAATTTGAAAATAGGCAGGAATTCGTTACGAAATTATGCACTTTGCCATGGACTTGTCGTAATTAAAAAAGACAGCACCACATTTCATTTAAGAAAGAAATGAATAGAACGAAAAGAGAGGTTAGAGTTTCTAACAAGAGGAAAGGTTTTTATAAATTAGATTTGTAGGTTGTGGAGCTTCAATTCAAAAGAAAATGGTATTGTGAGTTTGACTTCACCTGGATGCAGCCCTCCTCAAGTTTTCTCGCCTTAAAGCTGTGGTTGTTGGCGGGGTCTTTCTCTTCAACACTCTCAGAATTACACCTATTTCAATCTCTTATTCAACATTATTTTTATAACTTATTTTAGAAATGGATGGTTTCCTCATTCTAGCTATAGCCATAAGAGATGCTTTTCAAAATGGGATTTTAAAATTTGACTTGCTTCTAGCCAAGTAGAAGAAGGAACTGAAGAAGCTACAGTAGTCATCGAAGAAGGAAACGAGGAGAAAAATGAGTATATAAAAGAAATATAATTAAAGTAGTTTAAAAGGAGATTATGAGGCAGTTTCTATGCCATTCATATGGTTTTAATTAAAATGAATGGCTAGAATTAGAGTAATATGACATTGTTATGCTACTCCCTAACATGACTAAATCCAAGTTCCCAGTTTAAGTATTTTAAAAAAGGAAAAACTTAAGTAAAGTTTTATAGGTGTTTGTGGTTTTTCCTACATGTATATTATTATTTTTCAATAAGTAATCTCTTAGTAGACCACCATAGATCTCACTCTTAAGCCAATCCATAATAGTAAAAATCCTTCTTTAATTATAGAAAATAGGCACAAAAACTCAAATTGGTGTTAAGAACCAATCATGTAAAGCCACCCCTTCCCTTTGTACAAATCAAATTAATATTTTCTTCTATTTTCGATCCATAAATACCTTTTTTATGCTAGTGACATGGTGTACCTTAACTTAATTTTAGGGAGAGTGATTTCTTTTCTTTTCTTTTTTCTAAACTAATTTTATTTTTTAAAAAAAGGTTAAAATTCTTTCAATACTTCCTTACTCTTATCTAAATTATTGAAGGATTAGTCTCCTCTCACCATTTTTTTTTGGGTTACATGATGGCACAAAGGCTCAAACCCCTAACCTCCTACAAACTACCTAAACTTCTCACCACTAGACTACACCTAATGGCTTAGTTTGCCCTCACTAACTTTCACATATCCAAAATTATTGAAAAATTGCCTAAGGAAAGGCACAAAATATTTAATTAAATTATTGTAAGAAATTAAAATTTTTCTCTCTTAATTTCACACTAATCAAGTTAAATTAAAAAAAAAAAANGAAGGAGGTTACTATAAGGACATAACTAAGATGGGGCTCTAGTATAATTTCATAAAGTTTATCATCTTCAACTTTCAGCGGGTTGAAGATGAAGAAAAATAGGTCATTTGACCAGGTTTGAAAGCCATTCTATTTCATATCAAATTATCGTACTTCTATTTTTTTCAATTGCATGGGACTAAGGCCAAAAAGAGAGAGAAACTAAAGAGAGACTAGAACAGTTAGAGAGACCCAACGACATCACCAAGCAAGAGGAGCTATAACTCCAATGGTGGAGAGCTTAGAATGGAAATAGGGCTTATCTGGTATGATGAATGCGCAAAGATTTGAAAGGAAATACAATGGGTGTCTGGAATGCTTGTAGTTGGTGAGAGAGAGGGGTAACAAAAGGGAGATATAGTGCTCTCTTGGATCTCCCATTTCATTACATATCATTACTTAAACAAAAGAAATCCATTTGGGGCAAATATTATTATTTTCAAAATTTTCTAGTTGAGTAAATATATTACAATTATTCAAAATTCAAGGATGTGCTAAATTGTATTTGTCAACACTTGAGGGGATGAAAATTCAGTTACTCAAAACTAATTTTAAATAGTGATTGACTTGAATAACTTTGCCATGTGTCATGTGTTTATTGGCTTTGTACTGTGGTGTCAATTGTTGCATTTCAGCAACAACTGGCAGCCAATTAGATAATAACAAACTCAAACTAAAAATAATTGATAAGCCTTTCTCGTAATTCAGTATAAATTAGAGTGAGAGCACCATTGTGGGAGTCCCTTGTCATAAGTCATAAACCATCACCTCTCTACTCTCTTCTCCTTTGCTTTCACCAACTCTATGAATGAATCTTGCTCCATTCTTGCAATTGCTTCCTTTTCTATCGCCATGGCTGCTTTTCCAAGAAAGGGTAAGAACCCAAGTTGCCCAAAAAGAAGAAGGATTATGCAGCACTCAATTCCCAACGAGGCAGAGCAGGCCTTTCAAGCATCATTCTCCTTCTTGATTCATCTTCTTTCACAACGTTCTCTCCCCATTCCCAAGCTCCCAATAATGCCTAAAGAACGACCTCGTTGCAACCGTCCAGACCTAGTACCAACATCAATGATTAACCAAGAATACCAATGGTAATTTCTCAGCCTCTGCAAGAACCACAATTTCGCTCTGGCTACCAACATGGGGATCCTCAACCTCAACTTGATGCTTACCCTTACCCTTACCCTGAATCTTACTATAGAGGCCTTATTTTAAGCCCAAATCCTAAAGGCCCATTACACCAAAGGCCCAAACCAAACCTACCAACATATTACCTTCATTTTCCGCAACACCCCTATAAATAACTCCTCCGTTACAGATACGAGACTTTTGACTCATTTCCTATTAATGACCCATTTTTAGTTCGGACCGACCTAACTTAATCTTCAGAGCCCGGAAACAAGAGTCCAGCCATTTCTTTCTACCTGTGTAGATTAGCTCAATCTCATCCAAACTCCGAGATTCACCCGACCTCGAGTCCAACTCAAGCATCGTCATTAGACGCTAGAAGGAGGGTTCTATTCGCTGGTCTACATTTAGCCCTAGAGCTCGAAGCAAAAACCCTCAAGGTCCTAAGCGATTCACAGCTAATGACCAGCCAAGTAAAAGGAGAAAAGCAAAAAAGCTAGAAGATCAGTTGCAGTTTTAAAAACAAAAAAAATAAAAAACAAAACAAAACATAAAATATTAAAGCAAAAAAGCACCATCGCTCTTTCATCAAACAATCAATAGCAATTTGGACCATTCTAGTGTTGACTTGAGAATGTAAATATGATGAATATATCAATAAATAATCAATTACTTGTGCATTAGTGAGTGTCATGCTAATAATAAGACAAAAATTATAACAGATGAATGGAATAAGAATAAAAAAAAACAAAGCCAAGATGATCA
The DNA here is from genome assembly GCA_003255065.1 of Cercis canadensis. Lineage (NCBI taxonomy): Eukaryota > Viridiplantae > Streptophyta > Magnoliopsida > Fabales > Fabaceae > Cercis > Cercis canadensis. Next base: position 242,536 of record QAOA01006205.1, on the reverse strand, counting down.
GAACTACCTTTGCTGGTTTTAGGCTTCATATTTGGATTCAATAGAGGTTTGTATTCTTGGTTTCCATTTGATTGCCTCCACTTTTATAGTGCTTGTATTAATTAAGAAGGATAAAGGGTGAACTTGCATGGAGAAGTGAGGAGAGATATATTACAACAGATTTCCAAGAGAGGAGAAATAATGGAAAGAATTGAAGAGATGCATAGCAAAAATAAAAAATTACAATTGAAGGTACCAAAGGATGGAAGAGTTTGGAAAGGTGTTGAGAGATGCATGGGGAAAATGAGTAATATGGAATGGGAAGAAAAGCAGAGTAAATGAGAGAGAGAAGTGCGGGCGTGGAAATAGAAGAGGGCAAATAGAGGTATTAACCAAAAATTGTTTGACAGGAAGGATGAAATAGATAATAGGGAAGAGAGTTTGGTTTAGGTGTGATTACATGGGAAAATAAGAAATCATCATGTTGAAAAGCTATATTATTTTAAAGACAAATTCAAAATTGATGTGGAATAGGAGTTTATCGAGACTTTGGGAAAAGGAGAGATTAATACTAATGTGATTGTCTTATTTATTTCTTGAAGAAAAATACTTAAAGAACACATGGCACATAAGAAATGCCAAATGTTAAAATCAATTTAAGATGAAAAATTACTAAAAAAAGAAAGTTTTGCGAAATTTGATTGCCTCCACTTTTATAGTGCTTGTATTAAGAAGGATAAATGGTGAACTTGCATGGAGAAGTGAGGAGAGATAAATTACAACAGATTTCCAAGAGAGGCGAAATAATGGAAGGAATTGAAGAGATGCATAGCAAAACTAAAAATTTACAATTGAAGGTACCAAAGCATGGAAGACTTTGAAAAGATGTTGAGAGATGCATTGGGAAAATGAGTAATATGGAATGGGGAAGAAAAGCAGAGTAAATGAGAGAGAGAAGTGCTGGCATGGAAATAGAAGAGGGAAAATAGAGGGATTATCCAAAAATTGTTTGACAGGAAGGATGAAATAGATAATAGGGAAGAGAGTTTGGTTTAGGTGTGATTACATGGGAAAATGAGTAATCATCTTATTGAAAAGCTAAATTATTTTAAAGACAAATTCAAAATTGATGAGGAAGAGGAGTTTATCGAGACTTTGGGAAAAGGAGAGATTAATACTAATTTGATTCTTTTATTTATTTTTTGAAGAAAAATACTTAAAGAACACATGGCACATAAGAAATGCCAAATGTTAAAATCAATTTAAGATGAAAAATTAGTAAAAGAAGAAAGTTTTGCCAAGTGTCAGAATAAATCAAATTTTAGGTAGTCTCTTAATAAGACACGTGGCAGGTCTTTCCAGTCATGGTTTTTGCTTTAGAATATTTATAGATATGGTGTTATAGAAAGTGGCAACATAAAGAAGAAAAAGCTTAACTTCATTTTTAGTCCTTCCACTTTTATAAAAGTTTTACAATATTCTTATTTTCCCCCTCAAATTTTGTTTTTATTATATTCTTTTGGTTTAAAATTTTTTTAATTTGGTATTTTGTTTATATACTTTTGGTTATAACTCTAGATTTGAACACATAACTCACAACTCTAAGGACGACTTCAGTAACATTTAACTACAAAGTTGTTTTAATTTTAATTTGATATTCCTTTGAATTACTTTTTCTGAAGTTAAAATTAGTTTTCCTTACATGATAACCATTTTATGAAAACTCATATTCATATCCCACGTTATTAAAATTTCATAGGAAACTATTAATTGTTTCAACCTAAGCAGCTCGTGATATATTAATTGCAGAAATATTTTCAGTAACTTTTAATGGAAAACAGTACTTGCTTTAATCACCATTACCAAAAAACGCAAAAATAACTAAGAAAATAACATATAATGAAAATAAAGAAGAGAAGTTCAGCGTTGGGGAAGAAATCAGATCTATCTCAGATGTGCAATTTCTTTTGAATGATAATAGATACATATGAAGGGAGGGAGAGAGATAGGGAGGTTTTTTTTTTTTTTTAATCTCTACAAGAGAAGAAACAAAAAGAAAACTCCTAATAAGCATCAAGTAGAGAAAAGTTAATAATAGGAAAACTAAGGAGAAAAGAAAGTAAGAAGAATGACATATTCTGTCCTCATGTTTAGATGAGGAGCAAATTAATAAGATAAGAAATTAAGAATAAATGTATTATCTCTTGCTTGGTTGTATGAAAACAATAAAAATATAAAAGATAATCTTATCAACTGATATATACCCCTATTTACACATGTATGCCCTACAATACAATTTTAAGAAAATAATAATTTTGGAGAACGAATATTTGTGGGGACTCACTCTTTTTCCTGTGTCCACTTTTATTCCAATTCAAACAAAAGTTGAGGATAATATTGATCAATGCTTTTTCCAATCAAAGAAAAATAAGAAGAAAGTCCATTTGATCCGAAAGAACTAGAGAGGATAACTTCAAAATAAATGACAACATAAAGGAAATTTTCACATTTAAAGTAAGTAAATTAAAAATTAATTTTTTTCTTTTAAATTGAGAAGCAGCGATACTATTTTGTAATTTACCATTAAAACGTTGTTAAGTTCACACATAGCTAGAAATAATAATTTCAAACGACGTTATGTCTACCAAACACTATCAATTAAAAGTTGTCAGATTATAATAGAGATATGGTACAAGATAGAAATACATGCATTTTGTATTTAGAAAAGTGGGCATATGCATATATGCATTCAAAATAGAAATATATCTTATCTTAAATCAATGCATATAAACTTTCTTCCAAAGCGGCATGATACGGAAAAAATGTATCGGATTCTCTATGCAAGGACACTCCAAAAATCAAATCTATCAATGGATGCAATTCTTTCACTGGAACCATTGAATAACGTCAATAGAGACTCGAACGGCGCTCCAAAATCTGATTCTCTTTGTATGACAAGGCCACAAGTTGATGGTAATGTTGAGATACAAAAATTGGCTCAAGCATCGACAACTTCTGAAGAGATGGCTTTTGCACTTCATGATCTTACATCTTTGAAAATCGATATGAAGAATTCATCCACTCAGACAGAATTTAATCTTGCAATTTCAACCAACAAATAAAAGAAGAACCAGAAGAGAAAAATAGCTACTTAAAATATGTGAAAATACAGATATCATGTAACATGACAAACAAATTATGCCGTACTATAAATTGTTTGTGTGTGGATATGTTTCTAGCTGACTACTAAATTGTGTTGTGGTTGGACACATTTATGCATTCTTAATATCACCTAGATGACCTATTTTCAACCTCAATAAGTTTTTTCTTTGTTTCTTTTATCATGTATAATTTAATAGTTTAAGGAAGGCTTTAATTTATAACTAGGACATTTTATATTTAAAGAAACACCTTCATTATTTATGCCAAATCAACTTGGTTTAGATTAATTGTAGATTTTGTTATGTTGATTCTACCTTGATGACTTGGGAATGACCCAATTACATATGTATTTTTGCGTATATTTATCTTATTTTTAATTAANATTAATTCATACATAAAGTTTTTTGTTGTTGTTGTTGTTAGATAGATATATACAGAATTTCTAGCTACAAATATAGGGGGAGGGGTTACAAACATAGGATCTACACCTTTCTTTATTGATCCCTTAGACTAGTTGTGTTGTATGTGCTTGTGTAATTCACACATAAATTGAATATAAATGTTTATTACGATCTAATATATATATTGAAACATGGGTAGGTTATTAGAAATGAATGAAAAATACATTCAGATTAAATGGTCTTACAAGGAATTTGGGAATTTTTTTCTTTTTAAAAAAAGAAACATACTTTCCCTGTTCTTTTTCTCTCATAAAATTTAAGCCAAAGTAAGCTCATGCAATTTTTCATTTATTTTGAATTATCAGCATGAATTGTCTTTAGATTAGTCACTCATCACATCAAATAATATATACTTCATGATAATTTATATTTCCTTTACTTGAGCAAAATGTACTAAACATAAAATTAATTTATACAATTTGAAAAACTAAATATATAGGTTTCCTGTAAACTAATACATTAGAATTTTGCATACCTAAAAAAAAGTGCTGTAAGCGTTTGTGGGTGGGTGTGTTAATTTTATATTGTATTACTAAGCAGTTAATAAAAAAAATATTGTTTTATTAGTATCAAATAAATTCAAGTAGAAAGCCTAAATAGTCTATTATCAAGTGATACTGAAGTTGTCTTCTAGATTTGTAGGTTTCATGTTCGAACAACATTAGTAGAAAATGATTTTATTTATAAATTTGTGTAAGGGTATCTATTTGGGACAATGGAAAGTCATATTAGAGTTGGACTTTTTGTNTTGAATATAAATGTTTATTACAATCTAATATATATATGTACTATATATTGAAACATGGGTAGGTTATTAGAAATGAATGCAAATTACATTCAGATTAAATGCTCTTATAAGGAATTTGGGAAATTTTTTCTTTTTAAAAAAAGAAACATACTTTCCCTGTTCTTTTTCTCTCTAAAAAAATTATGCCAAAGTAAGTTCATGCAATTTTTCATTTATTTTGAATTATCAGCATGAATTGTCTTTAGATTAGTCACTCATCACATCAAATAATATGTACTTCATGATAATTTATGTTTCCTTTACTTGAGCAAAATGTACTAAACATAAAATTAATTTATACAATTTGAAAAACTAAATATATAGGTTTCCTGTAAACTAATACATTAGAATTTTGCACACCTAAAAAAAAGTGGTGTAAGCGTTTGTGGGTGGGTGTGTTAATTTTATATTGTATTACTAAGCAGTTAATAAAAAACAATATTATTTTATTAGTATCAAATAAATTCAATTAGAAAGCCTAAATAATCTCTTGCCAAGTGATACTGAAGTTGTCTTCTAGATTTGTAAGTTTCATGTTCGAACAACATAAGTAGAAAATGATTTTATTTATAAATTTGTGTAAGGGTATCTATTTGGGACAACGGAAAGCCATATTAGAGTTGGACCTTTTGTCTTCTTTTGATACATATCTGAAAATTGGTCCCTTTGTATGTATTTTTGGTGAATTGAATTGGGATTCTTATAAATTTGAAAATGAATAAATATTTTAGGATAATCTCTAGCCATAATTTGTATCCCTTTTGGGGACAAGCATAATACTTTAATTATTTTTTTCTTTTTCGTAATAATTTTTTGGCAAGTTGTTTCTTTGGTTGGAAAATTTTTTTGGTAGGGCATGCTGTTGGTAAGAATTTTGGGCAGATCATATTAGCCAAAGTCAAAACAAATAATTCTGTCCAAATTAACATTTGACACTATCTTTTGGTCAATTGTTGTGTAACACAAGTGGTATCTATATCATAGGTAGAATTAACAACTTAAATAATTTGTGCCCTCTCATTCATTGGATTGACATATATGTTAAGTAAAACAAACAGCACAAATTATTTAAATTGTATTGATAGCACTTGAGATATAATTCTAGCTAATAATAAGACCAAAATTATAAACAGATTAATGGAATAAGAATTAAAAAAACAAAGCCCAGATGAGAGCTACCTTATTTCTTGAAAGTATTCTTAATTTGTGTATTTTTGTTCAAAGAAAATATTAAAAGCTCTTAAAGCTGTACATTGTTACAATTTCGGTTGGCAACATCTGTCCAAACGAAACATTGTTTCCTTGTAATTTTTCACATGCTTTTGGGAACTATACACTGAACAAATGAACATTATGTACAGCCCTAAAGTAATATAGTATTAATTTAGTTCAGAACCCATACCCAATTCCTCAGAGTGAGTGAAAGAAATACAATGCATTACTAGTTGCTCAGTCAATATTGCTTGTTATGATTGCTTCATTCATATCGTTTGCGGCCTTTGCTTTCCTTAATTTGTATTAATTCTATTCTATTTTTACAGGAAAATCTGTCTTTCCCTCTTATTTGCCCAGATTGGACGGCAGAAGAAGAATTTCTGCTTCTGGAGGTAACTTCTTAAGACTTACTGCCTAGGATTGATGATGACTATTGGTTCACAATCCATAGGGATTGATGTTCAGATGAGAACAAAGTTGTTTGCAAATGTATGGCTTGGAGAATTGGGCTGAAGTTGCGGAGCATGTTGTTTCAAAGAGTAAAGAAGCATGCATGGAATACTATAATAATGTGTACTTGCACTCCCCGTCCTTTCCGCTTCTGGTGTGATAAATATCAAAGTAGCTGCAATTAGTGCTCCTTTTTATATTTATTCTCACAAATGAATTTGACTCTTACCTTTTTTCTATGCTAGGACCTGTCTCATGTTGCTGGGATAAACAGAAAGGAGATTCTTGCTATGGCTAAAAGTCTGTCATAATACATTATATCACCCTCATTAGTTCTTGAAATTTATTTGTACATCACTAAGCATGTTGTCACAAATTATGTTTATCTTGCATATCGCTAAGGATAGGCTACTAAATAGTTAATTCTCTTTCACATGTGCTCGACTCTAAAATTAGTTCATACTCATGGACAAAAACTCATTTTTATCATATTTTCCTTCTCCTTTCTTATACCAGACCTTGAATTTGGGCCCTCTAGTAGCACACATACTGCAGCAACAACTAACAACAAAGCATCCAATGAAGTAGTTCAAATAGAAGGTTTGTGCATTTACATTCTTACATCGATTGGCGAAAATTGTTGTAAAAAAATCCTTTTGGTTGGATTTAGTCTCGAATCCCTATTCACATTTGTAGCTCTTACTCTTGTTCATATGAGAATAATGTAACGGAATAAATTGCTAGTTGTGTGACAGTCATCTCTGTCTGTTTTGAATGATTTGCCAGCTAGAGAAAAAAAAAAAATTAGATTTGGGGCAATGAAGTAATGTTTCATGTACAAGTATACATAAGATCAAGCTTTTAAGTACATTGGGTGGAGGAAATGGGGAATTCTATAACAATTTTGATGGCTGTCATTCTTGTAGATAGTTTATGAATTCCAAATTTGTATTCTATGAAACCTCTGAATATTCATAAATGATTTGTTTTTCAGTGGCTTCATGCATGAAATTGATAGTTCGTAAACATTTTTTGCTCATTTCTGTTAACTATTTTCTGTGCATCTACTTTTGAAGGAATTCCTAAAGCAGCATTTATATACCATTAAACTTTCTAGTCAATGTTAATGTTACATCTTATATCTAGCAGATCATCAGCAAGACCAAAATTCTGGGGCAACCAAGCATAATTCCTCAAGAAATGAGGGTCCTTCTTTGGTAGAGATGAGTGGTTATAACCCCAAAAGACAGGAGTTTGATATTGAATATGATAATAAAGCTGAAGAACTAGTGGCTAAAATGGAATTTTAGGACTCCGACACTGAGGAAGAAAGAGAACTGAAATTACGCATGTTGTGTATCTATTCAAAGCGGTAAACAACCATTTTATTTCCGTAGATTTCTCTTTCTGAATCATTTACATTCAACCATCAATGGTATTAGTGGTATTTGAATATTTACAGATTGCCCTCACTCTCTCCTCTTCTCTCTTAAATTTGTTGCAGGCTTGATGAAAGACAGCGTAGAAAGGATTTCATACTTGAAAGAAATTTGCTACACCAAAAACCTTTCGAGAAGGATTTAACCCCTGAAGAGATGACAATCTGCCGGCAGTATGATGTTTTCATGCGCTACCATTCCAAGGAAGAACATGAGGATTTCCTTAGAACTGTTATCGATGAGCATAGAACTCATAAAAGAATTCAAGAGCTCCAGGTTTGACCTTGTATCGCATTGAATATTTTATGTACTATTGAATATCTCTCTTACCTTGAAAGTAGATTTCATCTCTTGATTGATGTATTCTTGACTGTGATCCTTTAGGAGAACGGATACTGTAGAAACAACAAGTATGGACATATTTGTCTCAAAACCTACTTGTAGGCATTGGGAAATATTTTTCAGTGTGAAATCTGGTTATGCCATTCTTGAGGTGTCATAAACATGCACTTGCACTAGTAAATCTGACCTATCCCTTTGTGATGTATGGTACTAGTAAATGCTTTATTCTACCACAGTTAATTAATCATTACGCAATGTGCATGAGAAAATCAAAGAAATGGAGTTAACTTATACATTTGTGATAAATGATAATGTAGGAAGCCAGAGCTGCTGGTTGCCGAACATCGGCAGAAGCAGATATATATCTGGAACAGAAGAGAAGAAGGGAAGCTGAAGAAAGTGCCAGTAGGGCAAAAGAAAATTCTCAGGTCGGCCCAAGTAACCAGAGGTTTCCAAATGAGTTAATGGCTACAGGCTCTACTGGCAAGGATTCAAGTGCAAGACCAGCAGGGCCTTCTGCTTCAAGTTCTGTCAATAAAATGGGTGTCACGCCGTATTATGGAGAGGATTTACTTTCAGAACCTGTAAGTATATATCCTCCCTTATTTTCCTACTTATAAGAGCTCTCCTATACCTCTATATTTTCTTAACCAAGCTAACATAAATGTTTTAGAAATGAATCCAGTTTATTCACAGTTGCTCCAGACTACTGCTTCAAGGTTTTAAATAAGTGTATTGTGCCGCGAGTGTTTGTGACAAATTTGTTCTGAAACCATCTCCTGTAACATTATTTGTAGGAGAAACGCTTATGCTGTGAGCTAAGGTTGCGACCAGCCACATACCTGAAGATACAACAGGTTCTGTGTGTACAAATACTCAGTGGCAACATCACTAAGAAATCAAATGCCCACCGCTTATTCAAAATTGAACCAAGCAAAATTGACACGGTCTATGATTTGCTTGTAAAAAAGGGAATTGCTCCAGCCTGAGATACCATGTGTTGTTTCTTATGTGCAACCTCATTGTTTTCTTTTGTAGCATCTCCAGGAAAGAAATTAAGGAATGATGTTGTATTATTAACATGAATCTTTGTTAATGTATCAACATTTATAGGCATTTTAAAATGTTGTATCAACAAAATTTTCTCATTCATATAAACCATATACAGAATATTACCTAGCAGTATAAATTATTTGACATCATTACATGATTTTTTTTGGTCAACGGAAATAACATTAATGTTTTGGTATAAAAAAGCCCTTTCTTCTCTAAAATGAATTATGGGTGACATAGAAATGAGCTGTGATGCCTAATTTGAGTAGTGCTTGATAGATTTTTACATACCAAATGTTGTGGCAATCCGTGTGAGCATTGCCACGTTACACCCAATTAAAATAAATATATTGCCAACCAGTTACTAGAAGTAATGTATGTTTAGTACCAATTTAAAAAACGTATTCATGTAATTGAGTCTATTTGCTCCCAAAATCTCGTCCACCTAGTCCGATGATCCCAATAAAATTTTAATATAAGGTGTCTATAATGGAATTTTCAGTGCTCAACCATTGAAGTACTACTATAGAATATGGGCTATGCGGTATGGGATTCTAGCACCTCAATTATTTTGGGATATCCCTAGGGATTTGACCTTAGGAACTCAATCATTTTGTGAGATCCCTGAATGTCTTTGTGTTGTATGAGTTTGTCTTAATGAAATAATGTGTCATACTAATTATTTAAGTTTTGAACTAAATATATTATTAAATTCTATAAATATTATCATAAAATATTTAACATTATTATATTATTTTAAATTAACATTATTTCATTTCTTATCCAGTACTATTTGGTATCCACTTGATAAACAAACAACGGATAAGATATGCTTTTATCATGCTTATTTTATTCTATCCATAACAAATTTTCTTATCCTATTCTTGTTCCCTGCCAGACGACTGATGGTTGGACAGTAAAAACTACTGTAATTATGAGATCTAGGTTATATTAGATTGTTTATGTATGGTCAACTTCAACAAAACATGATAAAAAATAATCAAATTAAAATCATTATTTATAATCATTCATGGGCGTCCACTTTGTATTATATTTGAGTGGAAAACACCATTGAAAATATCATACGGATAGTACCAAAGAGAGGTCATATGCACAATCAAATCCAGTATCCTAAAAATTAAGGGCATTATATTAAATTCTAACAAAGTACATGAAATAATTTCATATGCTGCACAATGTAAAAGGGTTTCTAGCTCAGAAGTTTCTCTAGAAGTTGTCCACATTCCTAAAAAAACATGTAATTTTGAGAAATAATAGACTATTGAGTGATAGAATTGAATAATGACATGTAATTCTCGTATAAGCAAAATAGAAAGCAACTTGGTGAACCTTTACAACCTGCTTCAATAAAATCTAGGGTTTGGACAGACATTTAATTTAAAATTAAGATTTTTAAAGCACAAAGAGTACAAAGGATAGCAATAAAAACAATGACTCATACTTCAAGCAAAGAGGTTGAGAATCAACAATCAAACAATCTTTAAATGGTCAATGTGGTGATTAACAAAATGAAATGTAGGGTTTAACCAACACAGATTAATTATTTCAGGAATAAAAACAATGACTCGTACTTCAAGGAAGGAGAGAAGAAAACAATAAACTTGTAGTAGATTTGGTTCTTTTCTTTTTTTGTAACAGAAAAGAAATATAATATATAATGGGTTAATATTTCATCCACTGCCGGTGGAATTTTTGAAAACTCCACGAGTATACTTAATTTTATCTTTTATTATCAAGTATTTAATATAGTCTATTTCTTAACTTCTTGGTAATTACATTAGCTTAATAAAATGTTAAGTACCTTTTCTGAAAGGACAAAACTTAGGTAAAGTTTCATAGGTGCTGGTGGTGCTGTTCTCCTATTAGAATATTACATGTGTATTAATTTTACAACTCAGCACCACTTCATCTCTCTCTTAATGTTTCTCAAAATAACACATTGACCCAACACCTAATTTCTCTCTCTTCCCACTCACCATTGCGTCCCTCTTTCCTTCTGCAACAATGGCTGCCAATTTACCCGTCACAGGCAGTGCATTTAGAATTGTCCCTTTGTTTCCATATTAAAAATCCAAAACTAGGAAGAAAATCATAGGACAGAGACATACACATGTATATAGACGATATGATAATTTTTAGAACAATTGTAATAGCAGAGAAAGGACAAAAATTGATCTTATAAGAAATCTTAACGTAAGTGTACGTTATCGTTTCCAAGTAATAAGATGAGATAGAGTTATCATTCTCACGAGGACTAATGTATCAACTACCGAAATTGGGTTAACCTTAATTTTATCTAATCAATCAATATGGAGAGATTTTCAAGAAACAACCAAAATAGGATAAAAACAAACTAAACCAGCAAAATAACAAACTAAACCAGTAAAATGATAAAATTATCAAGAGAGAAAACATCTAGGGCTTTTGATTTCACCATAGCTATTCCGATTTGCTATTCCTAATTCATTAACCAAGAACAATCTTCCTTAATTGTTAGCCAAGAACCCTAAATTATTTATTAGCCTTTCCCAAGGTCAAACAAAAGTATTTCTAAGTTATGAACCCACAATATCTCTATGTGAATTGCGAACAATCTAGATTAAGTGAATTAAGATACCAACTTTTTAAATAGTTACACAGGCCATTGAGGTATATTCCTATCCTGCATGCAACCTATGTTTTTAATCTTTATGATCTTTAATTACAAATTACCTCCTAGTCTAATTGTAATTATCTAATCAACTAATTGGTGATCAAGCAATTAGAAGCATGAAGATTTGAGAAAAAGAAGACAATTTAATAAAGGAGTTCTTGAATTAAAGAAGTAGAAAATAACAAATCATCCTAGCTAGGCTACATCATAGCCCTAGAATGGAATTTAGTTCATAGCAAAAAGGAAGAAATAGGTAAAATTAAATCTAGACATGGTTCAAAGGGAAGAAGAATAAAAACTCTGAAGAAAAGCCCCAATATTGTGCCATTCTCCAATCCCTGTTTTTGCTCTCCTTCTTGCCTCCATAAAGTCCAGAAAAGAATGAACCACTTAAGAATTTCTAAAATTTCCTATTTATACTCTCTCTAAAAGCCCTAAAGAAACTAAGAAAAAAAGGCATGTGTTCAAAAAAAATCCACGGGCGCTGTTTCTCTGCCAAAAAACATCAATTTTATCCGTGCGTGAGTGCCGTAACCCGTGATTTTCAGCGCCGCAGCGTTAAGTTAATGTCCAGCTTTTAAGTTTCATGCTCCAGGGGCTGCAGCTCTTGGTTTCTAAAGCCGCGGCTCTTGATTTCTGTCCCAAATCTTCCCAATTCTTCATTTCTTCAAGTCAAAACATGAAACCCATTCCATTTAAACCTACAAATTAACAAACACAACCCATTAGATGGTAAAAAATCTCAATAAACAATCAAACAATTAAGTAAAAGATATCTAAAGAGTGGGTATAAAACCCACTCAACAGTTGCAAGATCTATTCCTAAAGGGGTGAATAGGAATTGTTAAAATTAATTACAAAAAAAAAATTCTGGTATAGATTAATTCAAATAACATATATGCTTAAGAACTAGTTCTTCAAGCCTGAGAACTAGTTCTCTAATAAATTCCAGATTTGAACACAGAGAGATAACTTAATAAACCATTAAAGACAGAGTAGAAGTTAATCCAGAAAATCACGAGTTCATTGCATAAGAAAGTAAAGCAGATATTTTTCAGAAATAAAGGATAAGAAGAAATTTTTTTTTGCAAGAGTCTTTATAGCCTACATTCACTTCTCCCAATACTTGGGGTTCCACTATTCTTCAAGTTTATTTTTCCAAGCTTCTTCAATCTTCTCAATCATGGTTTTTGTTTTTCAAGCTAACCATGAACTCATACTCACTAGAGACCACTCTCATAGATTTCTCCCATAGAAATTCAGATACAAATCCCAATTTGTCAATGCAGCTCCATTGAAGAAACTCTCTTACAAAATAGATAAAATACAATGAATTTCTATTTACTATCGAGAGAAAACAAGAGAGAAGAAGATACAAAATGAGCTCTCAAGGTGTTGATGCCAGAAATGCCCGAGCTGGATGTACTTGCAATAAGCCAAGCTCGACAATAGGTCAAGGAAGGCTCTCTGATGCTTAAGTTAGTATAGGTAGGTGATAAGAGAGATAATCTAGTCTAGGTATATTTCTGACAAGTTACCTCTTAGACTGCATTTTGGGTGTACTTATAGTAGTTGTGGAACTAAACTAGCGGTGCCTTGTTGTGCTGAAGGTACGACGCATTGTCAACTGACTAGTGGGCTTGGAATCCGACTAGCTTTGAGCTGGTCCTCATCACTTGCCCCCAAGCTTTGAAGATTGAAGAAAGCAAAGTGTAAAAAGCTCATAATAAACCGACTAGCTTTGAGCTGGTCCTCATCACTTGCCCCCAAGCTTTGACGATTGAAGAAAGCAAAGTGTAAAAAGCTCATAATAATAATTTAATGGCATACTTTACATGTTGTTTTAATGGTTAGGTGAGCTTTGCATGTCGGATTGGCTAAGCTTAACCGTTTACGTGGGCGAGCTACATACATGCATGGCCGAACTACACTTGTTGGGCGAACTACACATGTGCATGGCCGAACTGCACTTGTTGGGCGAACTACACATATTCATATCTTGATATTTTGTAGAGTTCACGGGCAGGAATTTTGCTTGAGATTCTTTCAATGCAGAGATTATTTCATTTTACACATATTCATTTAATGCCAAAATTTGCAAAGATTAGTTACGATTCTTGGCTTCTCTCTGTCGCAACGTCCTTTTCAGGAGCGCGATGACGCGAGGCGGCGAAAAGAATATTTGTAAGTTTGTAAAGCTTTTTAATTAAAAAGAATGATTGAAGAAAACTAATAGAGTCACCACCAATCAATTTAAGGCATGATTGGATGCCTAAAAAAAAATTGGTCTACGTTATCAGAGTTTGGGTAAGAGAGTTGGTTACGTGTAGGGAAGGCGTTAGCATCCTACGATGCCCGTTCTGGCGAACGGTTATCAATTTAATTTTATGTCATCTAAAAAATTTGTTAAATAAAATTGGTCATTAAAATATATTAATGTGTTATTAAGCTTTGTCAATACCTCTGGCAAAACCTAAAAAGATGCCTCAAGACTATTGGGTAGACACAGTGATTGTCAGTACAATCATCTCCTAATTTATTCCGTCATAGGCGATTTCTAGCAATTTTACTAAGTAAGTGATAGCTAAATATACGAAATGCAATTTATTGTGAGTTTGAAATTTGTGACAAGATTTTTTATCAGAGATCTAATTTTAAGTCCACCAGTGCATCTGGAAAGACTAAAATGACACTCCTCACCTCTGGAATATCAAAGTGTCGCCATCATTATAGCTAATTTTGATTATTCCCTCGTCGGTAATCTTATTTTAGCATAAGTAAAAATAATGATAAAAATGCAATGAGACAAATTACAATACAACAAATAAATGCTAAAAATATTAATTAAAAAAAGATAAAAGCGATATTAGGAATTTTATTGGTCATACCAGTACCTCTGACATAACCAAGAAATTGATCCCTCACCTTAAGATCATTAGGAAAAATTGTCAATACAATTATTCCCTAACTTAATCCATCATTGGACTTTAATTTTATTTATAACAAGGAGAATTAAGTATAATATGAAATACATAAAGCATAAAAATAAAACAAACAAAGACCCCTAAGATAAAGAGTAATAATAACAATAAGTAAAGAATAAATAAAAAATTATAAAATAAATTAATTAATTAAAATGATCTAAAATAAATAAATAAACATATTTGGGCTAAATTCTATTTTAGCCCAATTATTTACTAAAACAACATCAAATAAATAAAAATAAAAGTAGTATGTGAAATAGACAATTCCAAACAAATTAACAACCCAAAAGCTATCACACTAAATAAGCAAAATAAAGAGGCCCAATAATTTTAGCCCAAACAAAATAACACACCTAAATCAGCAAAATAAAGAGATNGGCCCAATTATTTACTAAAACAACATCAAATAAATAAAAATAAAAGTAGTATGTGAAATAGACAATTCCAAACAAATTAACAACCCAAAAGCTATCACACTAAATAAGCAAAATAAAGAGGCCCAATAATTTTAGCCCAAACAAAATAACACACCTAAATCAGCAAAATAAAGAGATCCACTAACTAACTTACCAAATCAGAGAAAGGGCCAAACAACCCACACTAATACTAACACATAGCCATATTCGGCCCAGTCCAAAGGAAAGCTGAGATAATGCTAATTGAATGGCCCCATTCGAAATTGGCCCAAAGAAAGCTGAAATAGTGTTAATTGAATGGCCTACCAGCAAACAAACATAAAGAAAAGAAAAGGAAAATGGACACGTAACTCTAACCAAATCATTGGTCCGGACCAAAGGAAAATAAAGGCAACAAAAACACAACAGCAATAAGGGGCCATATATACACTAAAAGAAAATGGTAAATAACTTTAAAAAGAAAACAAATCAAAATACAAGCATAAAGAAGGAACCATGCGAGAAGAAATAGAGAGGAGAGTAAAGAGACGGAGCAAAGGGGGAAAAATGCAAGGGGATGGGAAGTCCAACAAGCATGGATTTTCTCTTGAATCCAAGGGGAGAAAACATGGATTTCTCTCTACTTCTCAACTCTTGGTGGCTAAGGTAATGATTTCTCTCACAATCTCTCAAAAATTTCTCTCATTCCTTCTCTTGAAACTCTATTTCTCTCTCTAAAAATCTCTTTCTCCTTCTAAAAATCTTCACTCTAATTTGGTTTTCTTTTGTCTAAATCAATTACATGTATTAATTCTATTACTAACTTAATTTTTTTAATCTATGCAGACTGAGTTTGAGAGATGTCGGTCTAAGAGCCAGGTTGGGTCCTCTTCTTCTTCTGTCTACGACATTAGGATATGGCTCAATGTCGTCGGCGGGAAGAATAAGAAGGTCAGGTTTACGACATGGGCTTTGAGGCCGATGTTTTGGCCTCTACCAACTCACAGCCTACCTAGCCATCCCAACGGCTGGATCCTCAGATGTCTGAGGTGCTATCCTAGATGTTAATGCCGAAAATGCCTAAGCTGGATGTACCTGCAATAGGCCAAGCTCGGCAGTGGGCCAAGGAAGGCTCTCTAATTCTTAAGTTAGAATAGGTAGGTGATAAGAAAGATAATCCAGTCTAGGTATAGTTCTGACAAGTTACCTCTTAGACTACATTCTGGGTGTATTTATAGTAGTTGTGAAATTGAACTGGTGGCGCCTTATCTTGCTAAAGATGCGGCGTGTTGTTGAATGGCTAATGGGCTTGGAGTCTGACTAGCTTTGGGCCGGTCCTCATCGCTTGCCCCTGAGTTTTGAAGTTTAAAGAATGCAAAGTGTAAAAAGCTCATAATAATAATTTAATGGCGTTCTTTACATGTTGTTTTAATGGTTAGGCGAGCTTTGCATGTCGAACTGGCCAAGCTTGACCATATGCATGGGCGAACTACACTTAGGCGAGCTACATATATACATGGCCAAACTACACTTGTTGGGCGAACTACACATGTGCATAGCCGAACTACACTTGTTGGGCGAACTACACATGTGCATGACCGAACTACACTGGGTGAATTACACATATTCATGTCTTGATATTTTGTAGAGTTCACGGGTAGGAATTTTTCCTGAGATTCTTTCAATGCAAAGATTATTTCGTTGTACTACACATATTCATTCAATCCCAAAATTTGCAGAGATTTGTTACAATTCTTTGCTTCTCTCCTCAGAGATTCTTATGCACTTTGCTT
Source organism: Cercis canadensis (assembly GCA_003255065.1). Taxonomy (NCBI): domain Eukaryota; kingdom Viridiplantae; phylum Streptophyta; class Magnoliopsida; order Fabales; family Fabaceae; genus Cercis; species Cercis canadensis. Next base: position 225,802 of record QAOA01006205.1, on the reverse strand, counting down.
TNCAGAGATTTGTTACAATTCTTTGCTTCTCTCCTCAGAGATTCTTATGCACTTTGCTTTTTTTTTTTTTATAGAGGTTTTTTCGCTTATTGCCAAAATTTTATGACTTTTGGCAGAGATTCTTTTGCACCTTGCTAAACTACGCTCTCTTTTGACGGAGATTTTTTCAATTAATGCCAAGACTTATTCCTTTCAAAAGAAAGTATGTCAAGACCATCATGATTATAATATTTAACCGAGATTCTTTCCAAAAGGAAATTATGTTGTACTTGCTTATTCTATTTACTATTCATTTATTGTTTTTTGTTTCCTTTATAAGTCTATATTTCTTGCACTTCATCTTTCATTCTTCCAAACATTTGTCGAGAAGTTCTTCTACTCATTCTTCCTCTCCTTCTCTTCAGGCCTAATTTTCGGTTGTTGTCTTCTTCCTTTTGCCTATATATTATAGGTATCAGTATTTTCTTATTCTTCTTTTTCCATACTTCCCTGTAGATTTGATTATGGCTTCAAATTGCGAGAGTTCTCAGAGTAAGGGTTCTCAGAGTGAAGAGGTGCTCAGCGAGACATCCTCGGGTTCAAGTATTAGTGACGGTAATGAGGATGTGACTGATAGGGTTGGTAGGGGAGTGAGTTCTAGTGGGCAAGGTAGGATATTTTCTCCTTGTGAGTTCAAAACTTTGAGTTTTAAAATTGAAGTAGATGGTTTTCTTTCTCCTCTTTACCAATATGGTTCGTTTTTACCTGTAGAGAGCAATGACCGACGACATGAAGTGGACTGCTAGGTTGGTCCTTTAGGTGATATGAGAGAATGGGTGGATGAAGAGGTTCTTGATACTCGCTCATCATACAGACATTCAGACGCAATGATTGAGGATTTAGACGATTTTGACTGGGTTAATAAGGAAAAATTGGCTGTAAAGATCTTTGCTGATAGTACCCATCCTATATGCGCTTCTCATGCCCGTGGTCGATCTTCTTTTACCATGTATAGCTATGTTATTAAGCATGTTGATATTCGTCTTCCTTTTACTCAATTCCAAGTGTCTATCCTTCATTTTCTGAGAGTAGCTCCTTCTCAACTTCATCCAAACTCTTGGGGGTATATGCGAGCCTTTGAGATGTTGTGCAACTATCTAGGATTGGTTGCTTGCACTAGATCTTTTTTTTTTTAAGGTAGCATCCCACACTAGTGGTTGGATATCCTTGGGAGCAATAAGAGATAGAAAATTTCTACAACTGTTGACTTCTTCTGCAAAAAGGTGGAAGAAGTTATTTTTTCGGATTCGTTTGAAGAATAGGGATGGTACTACAACATTTTATTGTAATGACAATGGTAAATTGTTGTTTCCCTTCAATTGGTATAATAACGTCCGAACTCCTTCTCTGCCAAAGCTATCAGATTGCGATCCCGTAGTGCAATGAACTATTTATGTTTTTTCTCACTTCATCTCCTCTCCACTAAAAGTATCGGATATCTTATGTAGGGTTTTTCTTTGTTTTTTTAATGAATAGTACTCGGATGAACAGTCTATTTGGTGAGGGTGAGCAGTACCGCGGGAGAGGTGAATAGTACCTCGGCAACAACAGCTTTTTTTGAATGAACAGTACTCGGATGAACAATGTTTTACACGCGATAGTGAACAGTGCCATGGGGAAGAGATGAACGGTGCCTCTGCATGAAACAATGTTTTTTGAATTGGCGAGGATGAACAGTGCATCACAAGGGTGAACAGTACTTCAGCAATGAACAATTTTTTTTTGGATTTTTTTGAATTTTGGCAACGATGAATAGTGCAGCGCGCGAGGTGTGAAGAATACCTTGGCAATGAACAATGTTTTTTTTTTTTTTAGGCGAATGGGCGAGCTTTGGGCTAGCTAGCCATCATTTCTATTTTCTATTTATGTTCATGTTCCATTTTTATTTTTGCAGGTGGAGATATGCCTCGTGTTAACATGAAGAAAATTTTGCAGAGGAAAAGTGAACAAGGAAAAGGTTCTAGCTATAGACGAAAGGCTCCAGCTAAAAGTCCTCCATTGTGAAGGAGTGGTCCATTATGTCGCGGTGGTGGTGTCTCCTCACGCATGGCCCGTGGATTTTCCTCTAGGAGTCAAGAGACAATTTCTCCAACTCCTACACTTGTTGTGCCACCTGTTTTTTCGCCTCCAGCAAATCTTCCTGTTGTTATTTCTGCAAGTGATTCTTCTATAGGAGACAAGCGTCGTCGGGTTGCTGATCCTCCAATTGGTCTGGATGTTCCTTTTCAAGGGTATGGTGAGGATGGACGATACATTCAAAACTTTCCTTTTAGTGACTTTAGCACCCCTGTTACAAATGTTACGGATCCCTTGTTCAGTATGTAGAATCGGGGCATGGATGTCTCTTCGGTCATGGGTGAATACTTATTTAATGAGATGGACAAAAAGAACCTACGACAGGTGCCAACTACATTTGTGATTAAGTTCTGCCAAAGGCACATGTTGCGTTCTGCCATGGCCATGGAACATCTTTATGGGGAGTTCAACGCCAATTTGGATAGTGTTGAAAGAATGGTTAGTGAGGTGGAGTTTGTTAAGCAAAAATTGTTCGAGGCAGAAAGTAACTGCAAAGAGTTACAAATGGTTGTTGAGTCGACCATGTTTGACAAGAAGGAGTGGGAGGGGGCTAGGGTTTCTTGGGATTGTGAGAAAAGAAGGTTGGAAAAATTGCTGGAGGACAAAGAGGTTGAGCTGGTTGAAGCGAGAAAAAAGCTGAGTGAGTGTCAAATGTGCCTATCCAAGAAGGAGAGGGAGATTGAAGGTGTGAATGCCACTATGCAAAAGGAGATAGATGGAATGAAAGTGGCTATGGACAATGCCCACACAGACACTTATGCTGAGGGGATGATGTTTGGTTTCAATAACTGTATTGAACAAGTTCGGCTCCAGTTTGGGGAATTAAACACGAGTGAAGACAGGCTGAACCCTTACAAAGTTGTGAGAGATGGAGCGCTATGCGACAAGGACTAGGAGGAAGAAGTTGATAATGTTTCTTAGGAGGCGAAGTAGCTCAAATAATAATAATAATAATTTTTTTTTTTAAATGGGTGAGCTCCCATCGTGGGCGAGCTTTCCTCTCTCTCTCTATCCTGTAATTTTTAATTTCAATAAAGTAGACTTTTTGGTTGATATGTGGATTGGTAGTAAGTTCTTCTTGTTTTTGTCTTGAACAAGTCTCCAATGGGCGATCTTTGCAATGTTTACTATTTAGTCGAGCCTCCAATGGGCAATCTTTGCAATGTTGTTATTGAGTTACTTATTTTCGGAGTGTGGGGGCTTTTCGCTCTGCCACATTCCAGTTTATTGTCCTATGGACGTTATCATGTTCAGTTTTAAAGGGGCTTATAGCTCTGCTGTATACCGGTTTTACGTCCTTTAGACGGTGTCGGAATGATTTTTTTTTTACCTCACTCTTGGTATAAGAAAATATTTTTTAGAATCTAGATTGTTTTATTCATGAAAACTTCATAACTGAAGTGTGTGAAAAGTCACAACATACTTGAAAATCAAACTCTATGCACTCACTAACTGAAGTACTTTCACAGATTCACCATGTTTTATGTCCTTGGGATTTCCTTTCCCTCTAGGGTTTGTAGCTTGTATGCCCCTTTTCTTAACACATTTGAAACCCGATAGGGTCCTTCCCATATTGGTACAAGCTTTCCTTCTGACGTCATTTTGTGGCCTATTGTTGTGCGTCGGAGTGTTAGATCACCCTCTTTGAATGCTTTCTCCCTTACCCGAGAGTTGTAGTATCTAGTGACTCGCTGTTTTTGCGCTGCCATCCGAATCGAAGCTATTTCTCGGTCTTCCTCTAGCAAGTCTAATTCTGCTGGCATATTTGAGTCGTTATCATCAGCTTCAAAATGTTGTCTTCTCCAACTTGGCTCACCCACTTCTAAGGAATCATTGCTTTTTCACCGTAAGTGAGCATGTATGGAGATTCTCCCGTGGCAGACTGAGGGGTGGTTCGATAAGCCCAAAGGACATGACTTAGTTCATCGATCCAATATTTCTTTGCTTTGTCCAATATTTTCTTTAGCCCTTGAAGTATTACCCGATTTGCTGCTTCTACCTGACCATTAGCCTGTAGGTGCTCTACTAAGGTATAATGACCTTGGATTTGCAGGTTTTCACATATAGCTCGGAAGTTCTTATCTGTAAATTGGGTCTGTAAATTGGGTCCCATTATCTGTCGTTATTGAGAATGGTATTCCAAACCTGCAAAAATATATGTTAAGATTCAGGGAATTCATATAAGAAATAAAATTTAAAGCTCGGTTCTAAACCTACAAATAATAGTCTGCCATAGGAATTTTTCAGCTTGTTTTGCAGTAATTGTTGCCAACGGTTCAACTTCAATCCACTTAGTGAAATAGTCTATAGCGACTATCAGATATTTCTTTTGACCTATAGCTGTTGGAAATGGTCCGAGTAAGTCTATTCCCCATCTGGCGAAGGGTCATGTAGCTTCTGACGGATGCAATTTTGTTGGGGGAGCTATGTGCTTTGAGGAATATCGTTGGTATTTGTCACACTTCTTTACGAAGTTACTAGAATTTGTGTGTATAGTTGGCCAGTAATATCCTGCACGGAGAACTTTTTTGGCAAGTGTCCTTGCTCCTATATGGTTTCCACATATGCCTTCGTGTACTTCCCGCAACACATACTCCACTTCTTCCTTATCTAAGCATTTTAGCATGGGCACAGAGAATCCTTTTTTGTACAGCTATCTTGCCTCTAAATAATATTTGTTCACCATTCTAGCTAAGCTTCTCGCCTCACTTTTATTTTCAGGTAATTTCCTAAAGTCGAGGTACCTAATTATGGTGCCATCCATGATGCTTCAGCTTTGTCAATGATCATTACCTCTTCCTCTATACTGGGGTGTTTCTTTGTTTCTTGAATTACTGTCTTGTTATTCCCTATTTTTCCTGTACTAGCTAGCTTAGAGAGTATATCTGTTATTCCCTATTCTAGCTAAGCTTCTCGCCTCACTTTTATTTTCAGGTAATTTCCCAAAGTCGAGGTACCTAATTATGGTGCCATCCATGATGCTTCAGCTTTGTCAATGATCATTACCTCTTCCTCTATACTGGGGTGTTTCTTTGTTTCTTGAATTACTGTATTGTTATTCCCTATTTTTCCTATACTAGCTAGCTTAGAGAGTATATCTGCTCTTTCGTTGTTCTCTCTTGGAATGTATGTCATTTCGAAGTGGCTAAATTGGGAAATCAAGTTCTTGACTATGTTTAAGTACCTCATCATCATCTCATCCTTAGCATTGTAATCTCCTTTGAATTGGCTCCTAACCAGTTGAGAGTCACTTAACACTTTTATGCTTTCTGCTCCCATTTCCTTTGCCAGTTGCAGTCCTGCTATCAGTGCTTCATATTCAGCTTGATTGTTCGAGGCTTTAACTTCAAACTTTAAAGCTTGTTCTACTTCAAGACCGTGAGGGCTTTCTAGTATGATTCCTACTCCGCTTCCTTTAATGTTGGATGATCCATCAACATGGGCAACCCAAGTTGTATGTGTTTCCATTACATCTTCTTTTGAGGATCGAGTCATTTCTGCTACAAAATCTGCAAGGGCTTGAGCTTTCATCGCCCCTCTTGGTTCAAATTGTAATGCATATTCTGATAGTTCTACCGACCATGCCACCATTCTACCGGCTAGATTTGGTTTTTGTAACACTTGTCAAAGTGGGGCATCTGTTCGTACAATGACTTGGTGATTCTGAAAGTAAGGCCTTAGCCATTTTGAGGCAGTTAAGAGTGCAAAGGCTAACTTCTCAATTTTCTGATAGCGAATTTCTGCTCCTTGCAGAGTTTTACTTGTGTAGTATATTGGCCTTTGGATTCCTCTATCTTCTCTAACTAAGACTGAACTTGTTGCTTGATTCGTTACAGAAAGGTAAATGTATTGGGGTTTTCCCGTAACAGGTTTAGACAACAAATGAGGTGTAGAGAAGTAATGCTTTAATTGATTAAAGGCATTTTGGCACTCATCGTCCCAAGTAAAATTTTTAATTTGTTTTAAGCATTTAAAGAAGGGTAAAGATTTATCTGCTGACCTGTTCATGAAACGGGTGAAGGCTGCGATCCTTCCTGTTAGTCTCTGGATGTCTTTCACAGACTCGGGTTGTGGCATCTTTATTATATCTCGGCATTTTTTGGGATTAGCCTCAATTCCTCTTTGGCTGATCATATATCCAAGGAACTTGCCTCCTTCTACTCCGAAGGCACATTTGTCCGGGTTAAGTCTCATGATGTACTTCCTTAACTCCTAAAAGATTTCTTTCAAGTTGGTCCAATGATCACCTTCTTCTGCCATTTTTGCTAACATGTCATCCATATAGACTTCCACATTTCTACCGATCTGCTGTTCAAACACATTGTTCATCAGTCTCTGGTAGGTAGCCCCAGCATATTTCAGGCCGAAAGGCATTACCTTGTAACAGTAATTCCTGTCATCTGTGATAAATGCAGTTTTTTCTTCATCATTTGGAGACATTTTGATCTGATTGTAACCGGAGTAGGCATCCATGAAACTCAATATTTTGTATCCCAATGCCCCATCTACTAGTTTGTCTATGTTAGGGAGAGGGTAAGAATCTCTAGGACACACCTTGTTGAGGTTGGTGAAATCTACACACATTCTCCACTTCCCATTATGCTTCTTCATTAAAACAATATTTGAAAGCCAAGTAGTGTATGTCACATCTCTTATTAATCCTGCCTCCAACAACTTTTTTACTTCTTCTTTTATTGTTTGTTGTCTTTCTGGTCCGAAAGTTCGCTTCTTCTGTGTCACCGGGCGAGCACTCGAATAAATACCAAGTTTATGCGATATAAAGTTAGGATCTATCCCTGGCATGTCTGCGGCTGACCAGGCAAATAAATCTGAAAAGTCGGTGAGTATCTCGGTTAGTTCTTTTTTTGCCTCTTCTGTCAACTGGTCCTCCACCCGTATTTTTTTATTTGTTCCTAACCCAATCTCTACCTCCACCAAGGTCCTCTCCGGTTCTGATCTTGTTTCTTTTAAATCTTCTCTCACATCTAACTCAGCATACATAACATTGTGGGATGTGCTTGCTTTTGACGTACTTGCTACATGTTCTTCAATTCTCAAACTAACACTATAGCATTTTCTCGTTACTTCTTGTTGGGCTGGGACCACACCCATTCGACCTTCTTTAGTGGGAAACTTCATTGTAAGGTGTGGTGTAGACATTATTGCTCTTGCTTCATTAAATTCAAGTCTCCCGAGGAGTGTCGTATATGCTGACTCACAATTTACTATTAGAAATTGAACAGATATGGAGACTGTGTCTAGAGATTGGCCTAAAGTTACCCACAACTTAACATGTCCCTTTACATGCACCCTCTTACCAGAGAATCCAACTAGAGTTCCCGGAAAGGATTGAATTTCCGAATTCAGAATTCCAAGGCCTTTAAATGTTTCATAGTACAGTATGTCGGCTAAACTTCCTTGATCGACCGGTACCCTGTGGACTTCCCAGTTAAAGATCATCGCCATGATTACCATAGGGTCATCGTGGTTTCGTTAAATACCCTGATAGTCTTCTTTGCCAAAGCTAATAATAGGTTCTCTTATTGGGCCTATCACATTCATTACCACCCTCTTGTACCACTTTCTAGATGAAGAGGTGAGTCCTCCTCCAGCAAATCCTCCTGCTATTGTAGTTATAACATCTGCTATTGGGTGTGGTTCTTCTCTCTGTTGCCTTTGAGGTAGGGGGTGTTTGGCCATGTTGAGCTTGTTGTGGTGATCTTCGTCTTATCGGGGATCGGCTCCTTTCTCTTACCCCAGTTTGATTTCCTTGGTTCCTTTTTTCATATTGTTTCTTCGGACCTCCGGCCATAAATTTGGTTAGCTTGCCTTTTCTTATTAACTGTTCAATTGCATCTTTTAGATCAACACAATCATTAGTGAGATGGCCAAAGTCTCTATGATACGCACAGTACTTGCTATTAGTTGAACTTGGATGTTGAAATTTTTGTCGAGGCTTAGGTGGGTTGAGCCGATCTGTCTGATAGATCGCGCCCAATATTTTTCCCCTACTTTGATTTAGGGGAGTATAATTTCGATATTTTCCTGGTGGCGGGCCTTGTTGTTCCCCCCCTCTTTTTCTTTCATCTTCTCTTCCATATGGCCCTCCTTGGTCTTTTCGAGAATCTTGCTGTGAGGTTTCATTTTTTCTTTTAGCAGCATTTATCTCTTCCATTCTGATGTACTTGTCTACTCTGGTTAGTAAGTCATCTAAATTAAGAGGTGGTTTCTTAGCTAGAGAGGCAGTGAATTCACTGGTTCGTAGTACAACCATTATAGTGTGGATAGCAACATCTCCACTTAAGTTTCTTATCTGGATCGACTCTTTGGTAAATCTGGTCAAGTAGTCTTTGAGTGATTCACTAGCCCCTTGCTTAAGATTTATAAGGGATGTAGAGGTTTTGAGATGGGAACGGCTGGTTAAGAAGTGGACCAAGAATTGAGAGGAAAGATCACGGAAACTGTTAATGAGTCATGGCTTGAGGGAAGAGAACCACAAAAGTGCTGCCTTTTTTAATGTGCCAGGAAATGCTCTGCACATAATCAGGTCTGGGGCGTTCATGAGCAACATAGCCGATCGGAACAAAGTCAAGTGCTCTTAGGGATCCGTGGTACCATCATATGCCTCAAGCTACGTTGGTGGACGAAAATTCTTGGGTATTGGAGTGCTCATTATGTGTGTGGTGAATGGGTGTGATCCATCCCCTAAGCCGTAAGGAATAACAGGTTGATAAGCATGATTTGGTGGGTAGCCTTGGGCATAACTTGTGCCAGGCTGGGGTGGGTGAGGTATGTCATTAAAAGGATCATATTGTGTGTAGCTAGCTTAAGGTGTATAGAGAGATGGATGTGGGTAGATCAGTGGGTGGGGGTACCAATATGGGTAAGGTTGGCGCGACCTCTGGTAAAAGTGGTTTGTTGGATGATGAAAAAGAGACGGGGTAGAGGCTATTTCTATCTCGATAGCTTAAGGTTGCAAGGCTGCTTCGAGGTGAGAATACGTTCTCGTAGCTGTTGAGGATCAGTATCTTCCTTGTTGTTATTGCTCTCATGTGGGGTAGGACTTCGTTGTAATCACCCACTTGGTGGGAGAGGCACATAGGCGTTGTTTCGGGTATTTACCATGATGAAAAAAGAAATGTGGGATCTAAATCATCCCTACAAATGACGCCAATTGTTGATGCCAGAAATGCCCGAGCTGGATGTACCTGCAATAGGCCAAGCTCGGCAGTGGGCCGAGGAAGGCTCTTTGATGCTTAAGTTAGAATAGATAGGTGATAAGAGAGATAATCCAGTCTAGGTATAGTTCTGACAAGTTACCTCTTAGACTGCATTCTGGGTGTATTTATAGTAGTTGTGAAGGTGAACTGGTGGTGCCTTGTCGTGCTAAAGATGCAGCGTGTTGTCGACTGGCAAGTAGGCTTGGAGTCCGACTAGCTTTGGGCCGGTCCTCATCACTAGATGGTAGCCTTGTAGCAGGAGATGACTCGCCTTCACCCAGTGGCCGAGGCACTGGATGCGAACAACATATTCCCTGAGGCGTTTGCCTCTATGTTGGGACAGTGACAGGAGCAACACCAACACCAGCGTCTAGGACTCGGTTCGGCCCCATAACTTGTCGCTGAGGATGACACAATTAAGGACTTTGAGACAGACGATGAGGACTAGTGTTCAGCTGAGGACTTCTGTTGTATATTTTTTTTTACATTTTATAAATTTTTTTAATATAATTAAATTTTATTAATAAAATTTAATTATATTTCATTTAATTTTGTTTATTAATTTGATTAAATGTTTAGAAAAAACAAGAAGTTATTTGATAAAAAAAAATCCACAAATAAAAAAAATAAAAAAATTATTTACAAAGGAGTTCTCACGGATTTTCTCATGGAGAATAATCCGTGAGAACTTTCTCACAGAACATGTTCACGAGAAAAACCATGACTTTCGCGTGAGACACTCTCACGCGTAACAAATGTTTATCCGTGAGAAAGTCTGTGAGAAAAGGCTTTTGTCACGCTTCTTTTTCTCGCGCCCATAGGTCTGTAAAAAAGTCCGTGAGAACACTGTTTCTCACGGACTTTTCACTCGTTTCTCACGGATTTTGTCCATGAGAAATCGCGATTTTTCTTGTAGTGAATGGATAGTTTGTGTCAAAGTCAAGTGAATTATTTCCTTCCTTTCTTTTTGTTTAGAGGGAGAAGATATTATTACTGTGTTACCAATGGGATGAGTGGTGAGGACTTTAAAGTGAATAAAGATTATTCCAGTCCCCATATTGCACTCTAAATCCAAGCTTTAACAATTTTGGCCTTCCTTCTTGAGTTGTTGAACAATAAATTGTTATATGTTGTAAATATACTAGATTTTAGGCAAATACATGATCAATTAAGTTATTATTTATAGGATACTTAGCAAAAAGGTTATTAATTACAAATAAAACTCAATATTATTTTTTAGCTTGATAGTAAATAATTCGATTTGTAAATAAGCATAACAAGAATAAAATCACTTCTATACATTAACTCATGCAAACATAGACTTCATAGTAGTGCCGTTTGGAAATTGTAAGTTCAACTTTTGTATTATATATACTAAACTTTGAAACATATGCAAACTTCCATTTTACAAATAACAATTGTTTCTTCGTAATTCTAAAACAATTTATTTATGCAATGAAATTTTAAAATCGTAAGCGTGATTAAGAAAAACTTTCTTGCAATTTCAAAGGCAAGTACATATATACGATTTATTCCACAAGAAGAAAATTCAAATTTTATCAGATTTCTGTAAAATGAAGATGTATCATTTGAGTTATTTAATGAAATTTCATCAAAATATATTAATTTAGCAAATAAAGGTAATAATAACCAGTAATAAAATTTGTATTTTCAAAAGCAATGTTGACTTTTCTTTAGGGCAGGGACTCAATGAGGGGAGCCCACTCATTATGTGAGAAGATAAAATAACTTGAGACCCTTTATTTGACATCATTAGAGGAACTTTGAAAGGTTAAAGTAACCACTTGTTCACCTATAAAAAGATAAACCACATAATGGATTTCTCCATATATATGTAGTACTGAGCTATATACAATTTTATTTTAATTGGCCGAAATTTTACTTAATTAATTGAGTTGTACAAATAGTAGAGTTAGAGAACTGTATTTTGAAACTATAACTAGATTATCAACAACCTACTTGGCGGCCAAGTTTTGTATTTCTCTTTACACGTTTAGGATTAGGTTTTACCATTTCCAATAGGTTTGGATTCTTGTCCAACCACCATAGCTTTTCCTATTTCCAGTTTTCTTTACACGTTTAGGATTAATTAGATTTCATACATATACAATAAGAGCTGCTCCTCCCTCTTAATTAGTTTCCATTAATTCGCGATGGCTTCAAGANCCATTATTTAGTGGCGCAAAACAAAGTGATACATTCTTTAACTGTCATCCGTTTGATTGTTCTTATAACTTAGAAAATTGATAGTCTCACGTGTTTGCAAAAGGTGAAAAAGAAGTAAAGTTAAAAAAAATTCTATAGGACCCTATAAAGTTTTATTAAGTGTATTAAAATTTAGATACTGAGCGTAAATGTATAAAAGAGATCTAGGAAAAAAAAAAAAAAGGTGTAAGAATATTACTACTCTATAAATTAAATGGGTAATCTTTTTTTTCCTAATATCCTAATCGTGCAACCATGCTTGTTGATGTTTAATTAGTTACCCAATAGCATTTAGTCATGGTTGGTATCATTACATTTCCATTGTCGATGGACTTGGAAAATCAGAATCTTCACCAACTCAATTAAGTTCATGTCCCTTGAGATCTCCCTAGTCTATATTTCTTGGTCTTCTGTTTTATTAGAGTTTCTCATGGTTTTATTTGAAATGTTAGGTTAAATATGGATAGGAATAAAAATCATTAACATTATATAAATATCTTGAAATTGAATTTCGATATGAAAAATAGTTTAGCTTGGCTGGTAATTGTAGAAATATGAAACAAGCGCACAGTATAAGTAGACCAGGAAACTTCCATGTTTGTATTCTTATTCCCCATATCCCTAAGATAAAAAAAAAAAAAAAATATGACTCTATCAATTTAATGACGGAAAATTAATTGTAGAAATATATGAATTTTTTCACCATATGATGAACCCTTAAGCAAGGTTTTACTTATAAACACTGCTGTTGTTGTTGTCGTTATAATGAATGACCTTACTTACCATGGTTTTGGATCATACAAATGAGTTGACTCAATGATTTAATAACTCAACTTTCTAATAATTATCCCCAAGAAAACGACAAGTGCAGACCTAGGCATCTTGAGCAGCGCTCTTCAAGTTTCTTTAACTTTTATATATTTATAAAGCTTACGTGGTTTTCTAATTTATATTTGGAGTATATATCTTCTTGGAAAGGAGAAGAATCTTTCAACATATATTTCTGTTGTTCCCAAGCCTACAAAATAGAAAATAAAATACAAATAATAACAATAGGTTAGAGAAAATTATAGATGTGGCACTAGGATGAGGCACGGGTATCTCGTTTTCTTTAAGACAATTCACGAGCGAGTTCTAGACGCGTTGCCTCTAGGATACAATAGCCCAGTAGCCACACCGTTTATCCTCCAATATTCTGCACAAATAAGAGGAAATGACTCTCTCCAACACCCTTCTCTACCCAAGTGTTTACTCACACAATATAAGCAAATAATATGCACACACTACAATTAGGTTGCACTTACAAATGTATCTGATATCGATTGAAGAAGCACATACACATATATATAGTGTAGTGAACCACTTTTTCAAATTCTAGTTGTTAGCCACAATTAAATAAATATTATAAGCTTTTAAAACAAAGAAATAAAGCACAAAGAAAACAGCCAAATAAAAGCCAAAACCATTCAGTAAATTAAAGTACTTCAAAGCATTTTATAATGCAGTTACATTGCAAAAACTGAATAGCTTTAAGGCTAATAACAAAAGCTTTTAAACACAATAAAAATAGAGAGAAAATGAGTTGTAACATATATAACCATTGGGATATAATATATTTATTTTTAATGAAATACCAACAATCCCCCACTTATTTTATAAAAATAAACACAAACACAAACATGTAGACACTTGGGTAGAGATAGACTATTATTCATAATAGAGGTAGCATTGCCTTGAACCTCTACTTAGTAAAAATATATATACTTGTTCCAGAGCCAATAGCTATTGCCTTGAACTATGACTGCTTAAGGGAAACAAGATATATATCTTACAAATAATAATCCAAGTGCAATATAGAGCTGGGAGACAAGATATATATCTTACAAATAATAATCTAAGCGCAATATAGAGCCTTAAGCTCGCACATTAAACCAGCCTTTGTGTGTTATCCTGGTTTCATGAGTATTATTCAAGAATTAAGCCCTTATTCTTATAAAAGCGGCCCCACTTCACAATACTCATATAGGTGATTCTGTTAAGGGTGCTCTTGCCATTTTGTGACACCCCACTCTTAAGAGCTACAGAATTCATTAAGAGTTTTAGAAAACTCATCCTCCATCATTTAGCAAGATAAATACACCTACACCTTAGGGATGGTTTATGAGAAGAATATTCTCTTAAATATATGGTGTATCCCACACTCATGACTTACTCTATGATTCGTTTTTCCCTTTGAACCTAGTTCTTAGGATCTCTAATCACTAGGTAGGGTATCCTCATAAGTAGTATGATTTTCTTTGGGCTTCAACCCCATCCCTCTTGATGTATTCCAAACCTTTTCTCTATTTAGAGATTCTGTTAACGGATCCGCAAGATTATTCTCTGATCTTACATAACTCACATGTATGGTACCATTATTTATGTAAGATCTCACAATATTATGTTTCCTCCTTATAGGTTTGGATTTACCATTATAGTAACGATTTTGTACTCTACCAATAGCAGCAGTACTATCACAATGTATCAATATAGGTGGTATTGGTTTTTCCCAAACAGGAATTTCATATAATAAATCTCTCAACAGCTAGCCTCACCACTAGCTATAGCTAGAGCAATAAGCTCAGCTTCCATGGTTGAGTTTGCAATTATTTGTTATTTCTTAGATCTCCAACAAATTGCACAACCACCCAAAGTAAATATATAACCAGAAGTTAAGGCAAAAGAAATAAGGAATCCAGAAAAATGCTTCTACTCATTTTTAGAAGTGAAAACAAATAACAAACCCTCTGCAACATTATCCTATTAGGACCCAACGACTCAGTTATAGCCCATCTCCAGTAAATCCTAAATTACCAAAATACCCTTAAACGTAAAGGCAATCTAGATAAAATAGACCAACAGACCACAAAATCTTAAAGAATAATTAATTATATCCAATCAAAAGTTGTGGAATATAACTATAAAACTCAAGAACAATTTGTTTTTGCTTAATCTTTCTTTGCTCCATTAAGTTTTTTTTTCTCTTTTTGATTATTTTGGAGTTTAAACCCATTTTTTTTTCTCTATCTTTGTGCTGTCTACATTAGGACCAAAAGAAAAATCTTTGAGTTTGTTGGAAAATGAAAGAGTGGTAGCAAGTCTCACATTAGTTAAAGATGAGAAAAATAAAAAGTATATAAAATAGAGTGACATAAATCCAATATCAGGCCTTGTACAATCAGTTAAATAACGAAGACTCCCAATAATGCTAGCATATTCCTCTTGTCTCACAATAAATCTATCCTTCGAAGTAGGATATAAACTAACATTAGGAGATAAAGGAGTTAGGACATGCTTAGCATTATTATAACCAAATTTGTTCAAAACTTTCTCTACATAATGAGATTGATCAAGAAAATTTCCATCATGCATTCTAGTGATTCTCATGCCAAGAATAACATTTGCTTCACCAAGATCTTTCATGCTAAAATTATTTTGAAGCAAATTTTTAGTATCTTCTATAATAGATAAGGTTGTACCAAAAATTAACAAATCATCCACATACAAGCTTATAATAACATGAGAATTATCAACATATTTGAAATACAAACATTTATCACATTCACTAGATTTAAAACCATTTTCAAGCATACACAAATTAAATTTCTCATGCCATTGCTTAGGAGCTTGTTTAAGTTCATACAAAGACTTAACCAATCTGCATACCTTATTCTCTTGGCCTTTCACAACAAAACCTTCAGGTTGTTGCATATATATCTCTTCATCTAAATCTCCATTCAAAAAAGTTGTCTTTACATCCATTTGATGAATATACATTTTATGAATAGCAGCAATAGCAATCAACAATCTAATGGATGTAATTCTAGCAACAGGAGAAAAAGTATCAAATAAATCTAAATCTTCTTTTTGAATAAAACCCTTTGTTGACACCCAAATTTGTACACAGATTATTTTTAGGATGGTCTTTGGAACCATGTTTCTATGTGCTCAATTGAAACATTTCAATACTACAAAATAAAGCAGATATAGCTAAAAATGCTGAAATGCTAACAAAAATAAAAAATAATAATAATAACTTAAAAAGAATACAAAAATAAAAAAAAAGTTATTATTTTTATTTATTAAGAATAATATATATATAAAAAAAAAAGCAAAGAATAAATAATTGCTATTTGAGGCAACACACAAGGCAGCAACCCCGGCCATCTGTGAAATGTTGTTCATCAGTCTGGCCACTCATCCACCATGCCTCTTGCAGCTTGAAAATAGGAAACAAGACAATGTTGAAGCAAATAGAGAATGTAGATTTTGTGGTGAAGCTCGTTTTGTGGATAGAGGAAGTAGAAATAGTCGAAAAAAAGATATTCCAAAAAAACAGATGTGGTATTTATCGATAATTCCTCGGTTACAAAGATTGTTTGCCTCTAATGCAACTGCAGAATACATGAGATGGCATCATGAAAATCGACGTGAAGAAGGAGTGTTGTCACACCCTTCAGATGGAGAAGCCTGGAAGCATTTTGATATAACTCACCCGGAGTTTGCATCAGAACCAAGAAATGTGAGATTAGGTCTGTGCTTTGATGGTTTCAGTCCTTTCAATATGAACTCTAGTATATACTCTTGTTGGCCTGTAATTTTGACTCCGTACAATCTTCCTCCTGAAATGTGTATGAAGAGAGAAAACATGTTCCTAACAATAATAATTCTTGACCCACATAATCCAAAGACCAATATAGATGTGTACCCACAGCCTCTGATCGATGATCTGAAACTGTTATGGGATGATGGTGTACAAACATATGACATTTCTAAGAAGCAAAATTTTTCTTTGAAGGCTGCTTTGATGTGGACTATCAATGACTTTCCTGCGTATGGTATGTTGTCGGGTTGGCAAACAGTAGGTTGTTTGGGTTGTCCTATTTGTATGCAAAGTTCAAAAGCATTTTATGCTAAAAATGCTCGAAAGATTTATTATTTTGATTGTCATCGACAATTCTTGAGCATGAATCATTCATTTCGTAAGAATAAGATGGATTTTTTGAAAGGTCAAAAAGAATTGGGGCAGCCGCCTAAGCGATACTTAGGAGTTGAAGTATTTGAACAAGTTTCTCAATTTCCTAAGATAACAGATACTGGAGGAAGGTATAATTTACCTGGTTACGGGATTCATCATAATTGGACTAAACGCAGTATATTTTGGGATTTTCCATATTTGTGTGATTTGTTGAATCCGCACAATGTGGATGTTATGCATACGGAGAGTAATGTCTTCAAAAATATTTACAACACAGTCATGGATGTTAAAGGCAAAACCAAGGATAATGTCAAGGCAAGAATGAATCTTGGTTTGTATTGCAGACGAAAGGCTTTAGAGTTGGAAGACAGAGGCAATCGAAAATTTGTCAAACCGAAAGCACAATACACTTTGAATATGGATCAAAAAAGAGCAATATGTGAGTGCGTACACGACTTGAGGCTTCCAGATGGATATGCAGCTAACTTGGGCAGATGTGTTGATATGAGAAGTTACACTTTGCAGCATTTGAAGAGTCATGATTGTCATGTCTTCATGGAGAGATTGCTTCCAATTGCATTTAGTTGTTTGCCTACTCCTATCTGGGAATCTTTGATTGAATTAAGTTATTTCTTTCGAGACTTATGTTGTCCGACGCTAGAAGAAAGTCGACTGGACAAGATGGATCAAAATATTCCTCTTATCTTGTGTAAATTGGAGAAGATATTCCCTCCTAGCTTTTTTGACGTAATGGAACACTTACCAATACACTTAGTGTATGAAGCACGAGTTGGTGGACCTGTACAATATCGATGGATGTATCCATTTAAGAGGTCTAAATCTATCCTTTGAAATTAATTACTATTTAATGCCTCGTCATTTATATTTATTATAATCATGCAATATTTCGATTTTTCATAGGTTCTTACACCATCTTAAGAGAAAAGTGAAAAATAAAGCTCATGTGGAGGGTTCTATCTGCGAAGCTTACATACTTGAAGAGACTTCTACGTTTTGTTCTTATTACTTTGAGTCTCACGTACATGCTAGAAATAGAAGAGTGCCTCAAAATTAGGGGTGTAAGCCAAAACCGAAAAACCGACAAAACCGACCGAACCGAACCGAAACCGAGTCAAACCGAGAGAAATGGTCCGGTTTTTGGTTTGTATTTTTGAAAAACCGAGAACCCCGGTTCGGTTTTCGGTTTGCCTGAATAAAAACCGAAAAAAAACCGAACCGAACCGATAGCTTCAATGCGACGTCGTTTTATTTAATATGAGTCTCAATTTATCTCAATTTATAATACATTGTTACATTTGATATTTAATTATTGATTTTCTGTGCATTAGGATACTAAATTCTCATTTTTTTTTGGTTGATTTGCTTGTATGTGAAGGTTTTCTGCCTTTCTTTCTGTTAAAATTTGAAAATTTGACTTCAGCAGGCATTTCATGGTTAAACCGATCGAACCGAACCGATTTAGACCGGTTCGGTTCGGTTTGGTTTTATTTTCAAAAATTCAAAAAATCGAACCGAACCGAACCGAGTTTCTCTGGCTGGTTCGGTTTCGGTTTGGGGTGAAAACCGGACCGAACCGGACCGATTACACCCCTACTCAAAATGATGATGGTGGAGAGTCGTCTTTGCATCCTCCACTATCTATCTTTAACTATCCTAGCCGACGTGAAGGAGCATGTAAAACTCGTTATCTAAGTGAAGATAAAGTAGCAGCAATATCTTTATATGTTCTTTTAAATTGCCCTGAAGTTGAACACATCCTGAAGTAAGTCATATTTTTCATGTGTTATTCAAGATTTTACAAGTTTCTATGTATTAGTGTTTAATGCATATGATGATGATGATTGTAACATTTATGTTCAGTCATTGACATCAACATTCACTAATCTCAGCTCCATTGAAGTTGACAAAAATATAGAATTAAATTTTGTCCATTGGTTCAAAGAATATGTAAGTGCTTGCATTTCTACAATTACATCATGAAATTATCATTATTATCTATTATAACAAATGTGTTCATATAACACTTTTTATGTCTTCATGGTTAATAGGTGCACAATCCTTACAATAACATCTCAGATTAGATTTTGTACAATTTAGGTTGGGGGCCTTTAAGAGTAGTAAAGACATTCCCAATTTATTTCGTGAATGGTTATTCTTTTCACACATCTAATTGGGCACATAATTGAAAATCAAATAATTCTGGAGTAGGTCTTAGTGGAATAGATATTTTATATCATGGAATTGTAGAAGAGATAATTGAGATAGAGTATCCCGGAATTCCTATTAAGCGATTGACACTTTTCAAGTGTAAATGGTTTGATCCTTCGCCCATGGGTACAAGAATTTGTCCCAAGTATGGGATTATTGAGGTTAAATCAAATAGGAGATACAATAGTAAGGATATTTTATCTTTGCTCAACAAGCGGAGCAAGTATATTTTACACAATCTCCATGCCCAAATCCTAACAAGAGAGATTGGTTTGTGGTGATTAAGACTAAATCAAAGCACACAATTGAATTACGGGATGCTCCATTTCAAGATGATAGAACTTTGCACTTCACTGAAGTCTTTTCTTTAGACCAAATTGCTGATAATTTAAAAGATGAGCATGATATGGGAGAAGATTTAATGGACATGATAATTAATGCACATGTTGAAATTGATGAGGAGGTGAGAGAGTATGTTACAAAAGACGAAGAATCATATGATAGTGAGGAGCCTGAAACTGAGGATGAAGTCCCTAATGATTACTTAGTTGATAGTTATTGATTGTTAAGGTTAATTTATTTGTGACATTTTTTTTTATAAAAATTTGTGGATGTATTTATTACTTAATGTCTCACTGACATATTTGATGTTTTTGTATTTACAGATGTCAGGGACAAGCTGACGTGCTCGTAGTTATAGCTCCCGAGGCAGAAGGAGAGTTCATGCCTCATTACATACTTATTCTGCACCCCCTGACGTGCATATTGATCTCTTACCATCTCCTACTCCCATTGAATCCACCCATATAGCACCATCACATGCACCATCTATTGAAGGTTCTTCTGCTGCTAGGTCGACTACGAAGGCATGTGGATCGACTGTTAGTAGGATGTTGGTTCGATTGAATGGGAAGGAGTATGATGTCTACACTTTCTATGTTCATTTGTTGTTATTAATACTATTTTTATATATGTACTATATATAATAAATTTTATAATCACATTGTACAGGTTTATACCGTCCCATCAGATGGTTGCTATCATTTCTTCCTCATGAAGGGCAAGTATGAGCAACCATGGACGGGCTGGAAGGATATTCCCCAAGAAGTGAGAGATATGTGGTTTGGCGAATTTTAGGTTATACAATTAAATTATGTTATTTACTTTACACATGTTGTTTGTCAATTGTGTTCAACTAGTAGTCTAACTAATTTCTCATAATGGTTTAGAAATATTGTAGGTGGGATCCGGAGCATGATGTTGCTGTTAAGCAGATTTGGGGGCTTAAGTGTGCTGACACGATCTGAGCAAACTTAGCTTCTATTCGTTCTCACAAGTCGAAGGGGAAGTGGTTGACAAACCATGTCCTTGATGCACTATGGGTTAAGTGGACAACTGACCCTGAGTTTAAGGAGAAGTCAGAGCGAAACAAACAGAATCAATCAGCTAGTGAGGGAAGATGTCTGAACAAGGGTGGCTCCATTTCTCTGTCAGAGCATAAAAAGCGATATGTAAGTTTTATTTACTGGTAATAAAATTTTTATATTTATGTTTTAATTTATCATTGATAACTAACACAAATTTATTATATGTTTTAGACATGGGAACGAGGTAGAGAGGCTACCATCCCAGAGCTTTTTTGTAGGTTGAACCATAATGATGAGATGGACTAGTGGTCAACACCCAAAGCAGCAAGGACTTATGTGAGTATCTCGAATTATAACATAAAAATTGAGCTTCTAGCATAATGTAATTATTTTCACTGATCGCTTCTGTTTTTTGTTCTTTTTGAAATCACATGCAGAGTTCCTATGAGAAATTAAAGGAGGATGTTGCAGCCACAGGAGAATCTGTTGATGACTCTGCCCTTTTTTTCCAAGCGACTGGGGGAAAAAATAAGAGGGGCCGCGCTTATGGATTTGGATCCGAAGTAGCATTTTACTCTTCATCCAGGTCCAACAGCTCTGAGTCTCAGTCTACAGCCACTGCGACTAACAATAATGAGCTTATACAGCGTATTGCAGTTCTATAGACCCAATTGGTAGAAGAACGTACTCGAGGTGACCGGTTTGCACAACTTGAGGCAGAGCGTGCAGA
This sequence comes from Cercis canadensis, assembly GCA_003255065.1. Classification (NCBI taxonomy): domain Eukaryota; kingdom Viridiplantae; phylum Streptophyta; class Magnoliopsida; order Fabales; family Fabaceae; genus Cercis; species Cercis canadensis. The sequence continues at coordinate 204,898 of QAOA01006205.1, read as the reverse complement.
TCGACTCTCTCAACTTGAGAGTGAATTGGTCAGTCTTAAGGGATACATTCAACAATTGCAATCAGGACATAACAACTCAGAGGCTGCTCCTACTACGTCGTTACGACCTCCAACTATCAATGAAGATGATGAGGATGATTTTAATTTGTGAGATGATTATCTGAAATTTTTAGGAGTTGATTGTATTTTATACTCTTGATTTATATTTCCTTACTTCAATTGAATCTTGCATACTTTTACACATTTGATCTATATATTTATGAGATATTTGAGCTTTAGTTGCACAATTTTGCACTTGTCTTTGCTGTTTTGTTGAAATGTGTCTCACAGATAAATAAAACGTTCATGGAATGCTGATTTGGAAATTCCAACGGAATTTTTCATTGGAATTACAGTGGGAATAATGAAAAAAAATTAATTAAAAATTAAATTCCAACGGTAAGATTCCATTGGAATTTTTTTGAAAATTTTTCAAAATTAAAAAAAATTTTGAATATTTAAAAAATTATTAAAAAATTCCAACGGAATTGTACCGTTTGAATTTTCAAAAAAAAATTCCAACGGAATTTTACCGTTGGAATTCTTTTCTGCAAAAATTTAATAAAAATTAATAAAAATAAATTCCTACGGTAATTCCAACGGTAAAATTCTGTTGTAATTTTTTTTTGAAAATTCCAACGAAATTGTACCGTTGGAATTTTTTAATAATTTCCAACGGTAACTTTCCCTTGGAATTACTGTTGGAATTTTTTGTAAAATTCTAACGATTAATTTCCGTTTGAATTACCGTTGGAATTTATTTCCGTTGGAATTCCGCAATTCCAACGGGGAGTTTTCCAACAACGCGTATTCCGTTGGAGTACAAAATTCCAACGGAAAAATTCCGTTGGAATCCAGGAAATTTGTTGTAGTGTCTATACTTTCTCTTTTAATTTGCTTAACATTGAGGACAATGTTAGCCTTAAGTTTGGGGGTGAAAATTGTTGAAATTCTTCTTTTTTTCTACCTTTACATTCTTTCTGTTATTAGGTTGTTTAATTAGTAGATTTTTAATTATAGTTTATGTTGTTTTGAGTGATAATGAAGTTTGAAAACCTAGGGTCAATGCTAAAAAAAATTGTAATTGTTCATAGCTCTTGGAGAATGTTGCATGTTATGTTTGTGTGTGTGCTTGATTCTTGTGCTAATTTTTACTTATCTTGTATTTCCTTGACATATTGAACACATAACCCTAAGCATTTGCACTCTTTGCTTGATTTGAAAAAGGTTTAGGCATGCTTAGTACTTATATGATCTCAAAGGACTCTAGAACTAGTTTGAATGCCACTTGAGGCAAAATCCTAGGCTATGCAACTTTAGGGAGATGATTTAGGCATTGTTTGGATAGTTTGAGCATTTCATGCCAACCTTTGCATTATTTCTATCCTTAGTCACCCCAATTGAGCCTACATGTAACCTTTTCTTTGTCACCTCTACCTTAAACTAACCCTTGAATAACTTTCCTAACCTTGCATTCATGACACATTATCAGTTTAGGAAAAGTATTGAGAGCATATGGATAAATGAGGGCAGATGGGAGGAGTGTTGAGCTTTGAAAAAACAAATCTAGATTACTGCTTCTTGACTTGAAAAAGAAAAAAAAAAAATTGATACACACCCTTTGATCATTAAAGGAGAATAAGTTTGAGGGTGAAGTCAAGTATTCAAAGAAAAGAAAGAGTGAAGAAAAGCACAATCAAGTAAGAAAGAGGAAAATAATCAAAGTGAAAAAGTTGGGTGAAAACTAGTGAAGAAAGGCTCCAAAAGCCTAGATTGTTTTTGTGTCATGCGTGAATGAACCTCATTGATTATCCTTTACCTCACCTTAACCTTAGCCATTCACTACAATCTTGAAAAGCCCTTTTGATCTTTGATGTTGTGACTAGCCTACATTAGTGGAGAGTGGCATGAAAAGCTAGCCTATGGACTTCCTCATGTGCTTTATTTAAATGTCTAATTGCTTGGGTGAGCATGTATAAACTTATTCATAGTGCAAGAGGTCATTTGTGAAGGGTTACACACATACACTCAAGGAAATTATTAGTGAGTTACAACTTGCATTTGAATTAATTTATACATTTTCATGATATGATAAATTTTCCTTGAACTATGATTAATTTTTATCCTTGAGGCCTATTTGGTTAGTAGAATTATGTTGTCACTCATTTGTTTTAGTTTTGTCAACTTTGTTAGTTTAATTCTTTATTTTGCTCGAGGACGAGCAAATCTCAAGTTTGGGGGTATTTGATAAGCCAGTTTTATACTGCTTATCTCATATTATTATTGCTTTATTTTTGTTCACTCTTGAGTATCTTAGGGTATGTTTTCACAATTTAAGTCTCCTTTTTGTAGGTTTATGTTTTGGGAACTTTGGAAGCCATTTCGGAGCAATTTGGTGTAAGAAAGAAGTAAAATCGTGTCGTTTGGAATTGAAGACAGGGCCTTCGGCGCCGCAGCCCCCACTCAGGGCACCACAGCGCCCAAGCATGATGATCAGCCAGATTTCAAGGATTTGGGCGCCGCAGCCCCCTTAACGAGGCGCCGCAGTGCCCTATGTTCAGAAATAGAAGACTAAGTACAGAGAGTAGGGCGCCACAGCGCCCTGGCACGTGAAAAGTAGGGCGCCACAGCGCCCTTTACCAAGTGCCATAGCACCCTATCATCTGGAATCAGCAAAGCACAAGACAGAAACTAAGGCACCGCCACAGCGCCCATCAAGAGGCCGCAGCGCCCAAACCCAAGGTTGCAGCCTCCGACGGTCAACTTGAGATTTGACTTCTAAACTTCCTAATTTCACTAGGAATCCTACTTTATTTTAATTCCTTTTCTTCCTAAACTTCCTAGGACCTATAAATAGGACTCTTAAAGTCTAAATTAGGGTTCCACACTTTTTAGAGAGGAGGCAAGAAGAGAAGAGGATTCAAGCTTGAAGATAGAGACTTTTGGCATCGAATCGTCACATCCCATAGTTCAATTCTTCATCTCTTTCTTGTTATTGATGTCTAATCTGTGTGTAATGTTATTTTCTGCAATTATCATGAACTAATTCCACCATCTAGGGTGGAGATGTAGCCTAGCTTAGGATGGATTGTAATTTCTAATGAATTAATCAAAGGACCATCTTCTTAGATTGACTTCTTGATCTCCGTACTTAATGCTTCTGTTTGACTGGCCATCAATTTAGATGAGCAGGTGATTACAATAATACTAGAAAGTTAGTTGTGATTGAGGACCATAGGGATTAAGAACATAAATTACATAAGGGATAGGAATATACCGTTATGGTTTATGTAGCCATTAAAAAGAACCATAGAACAATTGAATTATGAGATTATTCGCAATTCACATAGGAATATAGTGGATTCATAATTTGGGAATATATTTGTTTGACCTTGGAAAAGGCTAATAAATAACTTAGGGTTCTTGGCTAGCAAATAGAGAGATTGTTGTTGATTAATGAATTAGGAATAAAGATCCATATTAGCTACGGTGAAATCGACATCCTAGATACTTTCTCACCATATTCTTACTCATTTTTATAAGTGATTGTTCTTTGTTTACAATTTTACATTCAATTATCATCAAAATTCACCTATCAATTGTCTAGATAAAATTAAAATACGCATAATTTTGGTACTTAGTAGCCATAGTCTCCGTGGGACGATAATTAATCTCACTTCTTTATTACTTGATTACAGCACGTGCACTTGCGTTCACATCTTTCGTAACAATTAGCCACAATCTAAAATGTAAAAGAAAAATCATAAGCACACCCAATAGAGGAAACATGATAAGACGAAGCCAAGGAGTAAACATAAAATCAGAAAAATAACCTTCAGATTCCACTTGCTTTTTCCGAGCTTGTCATCAGGATCACATGAAAAAGCACTACCTTCGATGTTGACTCCATACTTAACTGTTCCCTTCTTTCCATGTGCCATTTCATTCCAGAACTTCTTTTCTACATATGATGAAGAAGGAATATCTTCAGAACTATCAAATTGAGTGAGGAAGGCCTTGTCTGCCACAGCTCCAAATTCAGGATAAGTGTATTCTCTGATAGAAGCAATAACAATCAGAAATTAGTTTAGAGTTAAATACTTTTTTTCATTCCTATTTATTTTTCAAATGTCATTTTAATTCTGTTTTTTCATTTTGTGTCATTTTAGTCCTTGAATAATTATTCTGTCTATCAAATTAGTCCTGATCACTTTTGATGCTTATGGAAAACTGATTTGACAAGCACAATAATAGACTAAAATGACACAAAAAATAAATGAGAAACTAAAATGACATTGGAGAAATAATTTAAAGACCAAAAAAGTATTTTATTATTTATGTATAAGTCTAAAGTATGATCCTTACAATAACATACCTTCCACATTTATAGACTATATTATCCTTCTTATTCCATTTAGAAAGCCGAAGAGGCTGTACATGAGTCTTAAACTTGAAATTCTTTAAGACAACAGTAACTGGAATAGAAGCTTTTATGGGAGAAACAATTTTGCATATTCCTGAAATTTGAGAATGCAACAATGAGATTACAAATAAATGACAGAGAAATACAGAAACTATTTGGTCTGTATAGTAAAACTTTCTCTAATAAGAACATATCTTGTGGTGGCACTAAATGCTACTAATACCTGAACACTGGTAAAATTATCTTCCCATGCATCTGTAAAATGAAAATTTTTATCTGAAAAGGAAGATGCCCGCAAATTCGTTTATGAAACTAATATATTACATCAATTTCTGCAGATATCATGGATGAGTGCTTAAACTTGTGTAATGGGAAAGCATGTGGATGAAGCACCTAAACACAGATTATAAACACAGTGGAATAGTAAATAAAACACTAGAAGAAAGCTCAAATATTTTTATGGCATACCATATTCAGAAGCCTCGGGGGCAATCTTCTGGAGATAAACCAAAGGATCCTCAAATTCTTGTTCTGAAGGATGGTACACTGGGCACTTTTGTTCTTCTTACAGCTTTCCAAGTACTCATTTTAGTAGAGCTTTTTATATCATTAGCATTCAATGCTTCCGTTGCGATGCCAGATTTCATTTACCTTTAAAATCTAGATATAATCAATACAAATCAGGGAAATCAAGACAGAAGTCAGTATAAAAATGCAACATTGATGTTAACTTAATAAAGTTCAAAAATTAAGATGAATGAAACATGAGTATGTACTCTTTGGATTACATGATTACAGGACTTATTCCCAACCCATCACTAGGCCAAGGAATATAAGATGAAGGATTTAATTTGTTATGCTAATTTGCATTCTCTGCAATTAGCTAAATATGGAAAAGCAAGGACATCACATGTCCATATTTCAAAACAGCATTTTACTAGCATCCTAAAATATGTACCCCCCAAATTGAAATCATTCAGAGAGGACTTTCTTCAACAAACACAAGTGTCACAGTCTTCTATTAAAAATGCATAAAAAAGCAATTTATAGGATTTCCCTGAATGAGTAATTATGTACTTAATGAAAATATCCTCCCAATCAGGAATGGATGCAGATGTGGCCATCCACAATATTCCATAGATTCAGAATGATATGATTTGAATTCAGTCTTTATATATATATATATATATATTATTCAGTCTTTTTATATATATATATATATATATATATATATGATTTGAATTCAAATAATATATGAAGTTAACTTTCAAGATCTACCCTTTAGAAAGACAGCACAACCCAAGAGTCTGAAAGTAAAATTTAGCTGCAAATTCATCAAACAATAATCTGACAGAAGGGTGAAAAACTTATTGCAGTATCAAAACCACGAAGAGATTGTTATTGTCTTCAATACTTTCTTGCTACACAAGAAACGGAAATAAAAATTTCACAGACAACAAAATCCCCATAAATCATCACTTATTTTCTTTATGCTACAAATACAAAAGAAAGCAAACTAGAAAGAGAGTAAATCAGAAACATCATCAAGATTGGAAATTGGTGGAAGTCACATTGTGTTTTCTATAATCTGCCATTAACAACAGAATACGATTTAATTTTCTGTTTGAATTTTGGAAACAGATTCAAGAAGAGAACAGAAGATAACCATAAATTTAATGGTATAGCATTAGCTAGAGGGAAGAAAGAACAAGCGTTTGTCTTATAATTTCTTGCAGCCTTCTACTTTCTTTCGTTTCCTTAGCTCCCAAACAGAAGAACAAATAGTACGAGAAAGAGGGAGTATATGTACCAGTGAAGAAGAAACTTTCCGACGAGAAACAGAGAAGAAGAAAAAACCTCGCAGAAAAGTTTGATCTCAGGAAAGTCTAATTCTTGAATTGGGTGTAGTTCCTTTTTATACTTCACTGTTGGTAGTTGAAGTGCTAGTGTTTCCTATTTCTTTGCTGTTATGTGCTGTTCGGGTTTAAAGTTTCCTATTTCTTTATCTCAAAAAGAGAAGAAGAAACATTTCCTATTTCCTTTTCTTTTCTGAGCTAACTTTCCTATTTCTTGTTTCTTAATTACGAAACAAAATTCCTATATTTCTTGTGAAAAATTTGGTTATTCATTATTACAGTATGAGCTAATTTTGTACAATTATGGATCTCAATGGATGGTTTTTTTTTTTTTTGTNGTACAATCTTAATTGATGGTTTAAGCCTTTTTTTTTTTTTGGTACTTTTGACTACGACTTTGAATTAAAATATAAAACTCTTAAGTCTTAAGGACAATTTCAGTATTAGCCACTCAGCTGCAAATCGTTTGATAGTTTGGTGTTAAACATTTTATATAATTTAAGGGACTAGATTTTAAATATCCAAATTGAGTAAATCAAAATTGAAAGATATATATTATGAACAAAATTAGGCCATATGCATAGCTTAATTTCACTAATTTTAAAACTAGAAGGACAAAATTTGCACACATTAATTGACGGGAGAGAGACAAAATTCAGACATTTGAAACAGTGGATTAAATTGGCTCAAAATTGGATTTAAGTTTTTTATTTTAAAATTTAGGATGCTATTGTCTACAACACTATATTGTAATTTAACTTTTTTTTTTTCAGTAGATAAATTTATTCTGTTTTTTGTTGTAAAAGCAACTATTCAACTTAATTTAATAATATAATGCCTATGTGTCAAAATAAAACTCGTGTGCCCTAATTTAATAATTTTAGAAGTTACATTTTTATGTTAGTGACATTGATCAATTGTTGTCATTTAATTATTGATTTTCACATGTTAGTATCCTAATGTAATCACCATGTGACTAAAATAAATAATATGCAATTACATTTCAATTAAACAAAATTAGTATCAAAGTATAAAGTCCCATTTTAAATTAATGACAAGTTTGGTTATGTGTCACAATTAATGAATTGAGACTTTTTCAACTCCTAATTAAAGATACATTAATCTATGGGAGTTTATAAGTAGATTGGGATAATTAACGAAATGTCTTCAATTTGGCACTAATTAAGGATACATTAATCTAACAAAAAAGAAAACAGATAAAAGGGGAACAAAAAAGCACCAAACTGTGCGTTTTGAAAACTTGCTGAAGAGTCGAGTAGCCCATAAGCCATAACCCCTTATTCTCTAAACCCATACAACAACTTACTGTAATTACCAAAAACTTTACACCTTTTTTTTTGAATTTGGTGAATCTTCCCTTCAACCGGAGCTCTCTTTCTACACTCCTTTACTTTAGGCTACATTTGGCCTCTTCTTTTTTTTTTCTTTTTTTTTTATAACCCAAGAATCAAGGTCTATTCCAGGGGTCCAACTGTCGAAACACCCATAACTTTAGCTTTGTGTAATATAGCACTTTTAGACCCTCATTTTGTTAATAAGAGATCTCAAACACAATATTTTTTTTTTCTTACGAAGAGAGCCTTTGTGATCAACTGATCTCCAGCTCAGTTGGGACATTTGGCCTATTTTCATTCGTCTCCATTTTGCCAAATTTGAAATGATGTTAACATCTAAACTATGGGTGTTCATGGGCTAGGTTGGTTTGGGTTTAGACTCAACACAAACCCAACCCAAGAATTTTTTTACACTCTACAACTCAAACTAACTCAAACCACAAGACTTATTATGACTTGACCAAACCAAACATGAAAAGTCAATTTGGGTGATTGATTTCTCAGTTTGGGACAAAGTTATGTAAAAATTTTCAAAGTAAGAATATTACAAAAATTTAATAGTAAAAATAAATATGAATAAGTTTATACTTCTAAAAGAAATAAGAAAACATATGACAATGAAAATCTTAACTACAATAACATTGAAAAATGTTCAAGAGTAGACTAATTATCCACCATTTCTTGTACCAAAAAAAAAAATGTAGACATAGGGAATGGTAGAATGAGAGAGAACCAAAAGAGATGTTGTATTTTTGCTAGAGTCTAGAGAATATCTAGGAGTTTTATAGGAGAAATTTATTAAGATTAACTAAAATTGAAGAGTCACAATTAAAAGGGATTGATGTTTTAAATTCTAATTTTATGGTGACATTGATACATTTCATATATTATATAATTAATATTTTTTTAAATAATAATAANATCTAAACTATGGGTGTTCATGGGCTAGGTTGGTTTGGGTTTAGACTCAACACAAACCCAACCCAAGAATTTTTTTACACTCTACAACTCAAACTAACTCAAACCACAAGACTTATTATGACTTGACCAAACCAAACATGAAAAGTCAATTTGGGTGATTGATTTCTCAGTTTGGGACAAAGTTATGTAAAAATTTTCAAAGTAAGAATATTACAAAAATTTAATAGTAAAAATAAATATGAATAAGTTTATACTTCTAAAAGAAATAAGAAAACATATGACAATGAAAATCTTAACTACAATAACATTGAAAAATGTTCAAGAGCAAACTAATTATCCACCATTTCTTGTACCAAAAAAAAAAATGTAGACATAGGGAATGGTAGAATGAGAGAGAACCAAAAGAGGTGTTGTATTTTTGCTAGAGTCTAGAGAATATCTAGGAGTTTTATAGGAGAAATTTATTAAGATTAACTAAAATTGAAGAGTCACAATTAAAAGGGATTGATGTTTTATTTTATTTTTTTTTTGATAGAAAAAGGAAATTGCATTAAGCATCAAAAGCCAAGTCAGCAACAAGAAAACTTGGTGGACTATGGCACCAAGAAATGGAGACAGAAACATTAACAGAAGCAAAAACAGCTAACGCGTCAGCAGAATGGTTCACTGATCTAGGAACCCAGTGGAAAGAAAAACCATGAAGGTTAGCACACAAGTCCTGGATGTCATCCAGCACCAAACCCAGGGAGGTAAGATTCTGAGTCCTATGCTGCAGGGCCAGCATGATGGATTGAGCGTCGCCTTCAATCTGGAGGTATCGAATCCCATCGGTCAATGCTCTTCGAACACCTTCTCTACAAGCCACAGCTTCTAGCGTTTCAACAGAGGTTACTCAAAAGGGATTGATGTTTTAAATTCTAATTTTATGGTGACATTGATACATTTCATATATTATATAATTAATATTTTTTTAAATAATAATAAATAATTGGGTTAAGTTGGGTTATATTGGATTACTATTTTAGCTAACCCAAACCCAACCCAACCCATATACAGATTTAAACCAAACCAATCCATCAGTTTGGTTTGGGTTGATTGGTTTGGTCGGGTTGGTTTGGGTTTTGAATAGCCCTAGTCTAAACATATAATATATTCATATTTTATTGTGTTGGGAGAGAAAGAAGCCAACATCATTTTAAATTTAGAACGAAGTAAAAACTCATATGAAATAGCTTAAGAAATGAGAGACCTATTTTTTTTTTAAAAAAAAAAGCTGACAGCCACAAGAGAGGGAGTGAAATCAGTATGCCAAAGGATATTTTTATCACTATATATAGTGAAATCGGATAGTGAACCAAATGAGCGAGAGAGGGGCTTACCTAATAACCAATACATGAATCATTTTAGGATGATTTCAAAATAATTGAAAAGATAAATTTGATTAAAACGACCTGGGTTACATCATCATGAACTGCAATTCAACATTGTCCCTCTTATTGTCAAAATGTTGAGTCATACACATTCAAAGGAACTTGTAATTCAATTTCTTCCAAGTTCCTCCATCTTTCAATTAAACCATGAATACTTTGCTTTCCTCTTAAAAAGACAAACATCGCCCATCAAATATTTTTCCAATGTACGTAAAGAATCAAAATTACTTGCTTCAAACAAGTAAGAAACATTGCCAGTTACCATTATGTTATTCCTTAAACAGGTTCTTCTGCTTGGTAATCTTGTAAGATTAACTAACTGTAAAAATTACTCTGCAAGGACTCTTAATGTTTCTTATTGCCCATGAACAATAACAGAAGACAGCATTCAATTTCACAGATGAACAATTATGTTCTCTATTTTAATTAGACATTGAAATTGTATATTATGGCCTAAATTTCTCCTTTTCTAATAGACCACTTTTCTTTTTCTTTGCAAAATTTCTCAAATATCATATTCTGAATTGGTAAGTTTATTTTTTTTAGAAAAAGTAGTTTTTCTTCTTAATTACTATGTAATGGAAAATATTCTTTCTCTGAAACAACCCAGTCACTAACTAGAAGATCATAATTATATATGTTCTCAAGACACTTCATTTTTTTTCTCCACTCATCTTTGTTTCTTTTTAAGGTATAAATTTTGTTGGCAAAAAAAAAATTGTTGAAAAACATGTAATATTTCATTCTACTTAGATATGGTAAATATCTCTTTATTGTGATTTTTTATTTTCAATCTGGGGGAAGAGGCAAGAACGGCTAGGATGAGGATATGAGCCATATGACAGTAAATCCTTCAATTCAAAAAGAAAATGTTAAATATCTATTTATATTAATGATCACCAATTGCTTGCTAAAAGTACTGACTATCTTTTCAAACAAACTATATTAGTGGGTATTCCATAAAATAATGGATTGTGGCACCTTTCCAATATTTAATCACCGTTTCTATTATTTAGGGGTCTAGCGACGGCATAATTGTCAGAAAATGTGATGGAATTGTGTGCTTGGAATCAATACTTTTCATGTTTGTAATCATTTTTTTTTCCGCATTGCGGTTTGCATGAACTTGGACAACTGGGCAGGCTGCAAGTATAGTGAAGTGAAACCATTCACCTAAAGAAGGGACAAAATAACCCCTGAAGTAAACTAAGTTATATAACACCGTTCTGTGGCTTATTGTATGAGAAACATATGTAAATAAAAGAAAAAAAAAATTCTGCAACCTTCTATTCCATTGCAGATTCCACATTTTCTCTTTAAGAGACTGCACAGCAGTGGTTTTAGGGCCCAGAAATGAATTAATTAAATGTTTCCATCCTGACAAAACAGAATGTTAAAGGATAATTGTCCTCCAAGTTCCTATAACAAGTTTGCTTATTGCATATAAGTTCTCTTATGGAGAATCTCCTGAATTTACGTGGTAGTCCTTACCGTTGTGCTGAATGTGTGTGTATGTACTTCCTTGCTTACATGGGAGGAGGGGGATGATCAGATTTCGACACTTCCAGATGCTTGCAAGAATTGAATGATAATTGTATTATTGATTTGATTAAATGTGGCAGTGATAATATTTTCAATGATTATCATCTAGAAATCCATGAAAACATAAAACTAAAATTAGTGTTGATTGTAGAGAAAACAACATGATTATATAACGGGTGGTTCTAATATACTAGGGAAGCGTGATACCTCTCTGATGTGGCAGTAATATCTGTTACGATATGGGAAGTCCTACATTGGTTTCACAAGAAAGTGTGAAATGGTACTTAAGTCTAAGAGGCTCTCTCACCTAATAAACTAGTCTTTTGAGTTGAGCTCTCCTCTTGGACTTGAGTTCCTAACAATATCACTCATTATTAATGTGAAAGTATTTAATCTTAATTGTTTATTTTTAAACGGCCAAGATTAAATACTTTTCACATCAATAGTTATTATAATATACTGTCAAAGAGGTATTACGTTTCTCTTTGTATGTGAGAAAGGTCCTTATATAATATATCACTATTAAATGATACTGGTTATTGCTTTTCTTTAGTTTGGCAGTATTTCTTCTTTAGTTGACGAGTCTGTTTTCCCATGAGCACTAATACGAGTAAGAGTGACCATGGTCGTGGTATTTAGCACATTCTATTTTGCTTTGTAACATTGTTTACCTTTTTAAACAAAAGTTAATGGTGCTTGGATGACCCATTAATTGGATGCTGCCTAGATCATTATAAGAATAATCAATTCTAAGCATGATTTATGGCATTCTTTCTTTTATACAACTATTTCTTTTCCCCAATATGAATGAATAAAACAGTATGTGCTCCAATGTGTGCTCTTGGTAGTAGTTTTCTGCACACCTTTAGTATATTACAGAGGAAAACAATAAAATGGATACTGATTGATTCACACTAGAAAAGAATATTTTTTGTAGCCATTGAGTATTTAAGTGATTTGGTTGGCTCCTTTCTTGATTTTAGAGTTTATATATTATTCCCCATGATATTAAGTGAGAAGGCTACGTGAAAGAATTTTATGTTTATAAGACATAAATATAAACATTCAGTAACAACCATTCTATGCCTTTCCCTATACACTATTTTGTTTAAATTTCTAACATGCCTTGAGATCTGGGACACATTCATTTTGTTCTCCATACTATGTAATACAGATACCCAGAGCATTTTAGCACATTAGTCCTGCTAGATGTAAATTAAAAGTTAGAACTTAGAAATAATTATGATAGGTTAAAGGAAATAAACAACTGCCACTGATGCAGAAAAGGTTGTAATATTTAAAAGAAATGTTTAGAGTAAACTAATATGTTTTGACAGCAAATTCTAAGATAGCATATCAGTTTAAAGTGAATGAAACCCTGCATCTGTTAGAATCTGACTATTCTGTTAACTAAATAAAACCATGCATCTGTTAGATCATTCTTGCTCTCTTGTCTTCCATCACTGTTGGAGGTTCTGCCTTTCTGTTATGCTTCTTCACCATCTTGTTGCTATTTTCTGCATTCAGCTCCAGACTGTCCTCTCTCTTTCTCTTGTTTACAGCGCTCTTGTAAATAGTGCCTAGAGAATTTGAAAGACTTGGTAAGTTCCTTAAACTGTTAAGGTTCTTATAGAAGTACACAAGTGCATAGGATTTGCCAAATCATTAGTTGAGGAGTTGAAAAACTGCATTGCCTCTTTAAAAAGAAGTTCCTCATAAGGAATAATAAGCGGCATCTTAAGATTTGCATAACGCTTGGTGGCTTTTTCCCCAAATGGAAACCAACCACTGACAGCAAAGTTTACTGCTTCTCCACAATTGAAGCCTGGGTCAACAAACCAGAATGTAATAGGCGTAAATAATTCGGTGTGTGTATAAGCATAGATACACAAACACATGTAAACATGCACGCACAGATATGCCCTAGAACAAGAGAGAGAGAGAGAGAGATTACCATGACTAAATCCAGCATGATATGCCCTAGGAAATGTGATGACAAACTCTCCTGGCTTCTGCACAGCCTTGTAAACCGGCACACGTTGTTTTAACAAGAGTTGAGGAGGAAACATGGTTGTTTTCTTTGCAAGCATTTCAAATGCAGCATCCTCACTATGTTCCAATAAGATATCCTTGCAATACACATGATTTAGGACAGCATTTTCGAAGTCAGAAGCTGCATAACTAGGCACACCATACCAAGTTTTACATGCACCTGAGTGATGGTAATTAATGCTCTACAAGAGTGATGCCAATTAAATAATGAGTTAAGTAACACAAGAATCTCAAATTCACTTAAACATTAGAGTAATAATTTTGAGAAGTACCTGTAGAGATACTGATCTTCTACATGCCATGCAAACATGCTAAACAACATTCCAATGTAAAGCATAGGATCGGTTATTCCCTAAATTTAACACAAGAGGATTAGAAAAATCTACACAGAGAAAACAATTTATAAAATTATATTAGACTTAGGTTTCAAGAATTGCATCTTACTGGAATTGGTTTCCGAATGAATCGCAAAATAGATTTTTTCAACTGTGAGAAATTCTGAGATTAATAAAATAATATGTAAATATACTGATAAAACCATAAAGAATAAGAGCAGATTAAACTCAGAAAGAAAACTCAATAATTAAACATTATGAGAAACAATTAGCCACAATCTGAAATTCAAAATGACAATCAGAAGCACACCCAATAAAGAAAACATGATAAGAAGAAGCCAAAGAGTAAACATAAAATCTGAAATACCTTCAGATTCCACTTGCTTTTTACAAGCTCATCATCAGGATCACATGAAAAGGCACTACCTTCAACATTGACTCCATATTTAACCGTTCCCTTCTTTCCATGTGCCATTTCATACCAGAACTTCTTTTCTACATATGATGTAGAAGGAATATCTTCAGAACTATCAAATTGACTGAGGAAGGCCTTTTCTGCCACAGCTTCAAATTCAGGATAAGTGTATTCTCTGATAGAAGTAAAAACAATCAGAAATTAATTTATTTCATAAGCTTTATGCACAAGTCTAAAGTATGATCATTACATTCTTATATATACCTTCCACATCTATAAACTATATAATCCTTCTCATTCCATTTCGAAAGCCGAAGAGGCTGTTCATGAGTCTTAAACCTGAAATCCTTTAAGACAACAGCGGCTGGAGTAGAAGCTTTTATGGGAGAAACAATTTTGCATATTCCTGAAATTTGAGAATGCAACATTAAGCTTACAAGTACACAAAGAGGGAAATACAAATAATGACATAGAAATGCAGAAACTATTTGTGCATGGTGGTTCTAAATAGTACTAGATATGGAAAGATGTCTGCAAATTCATCAATTCTTGTTCTGAAGCACCTAATCACAGATTTTAAACACAGTGGAAAACTGCATAAAACACTAGAGGAAAGATCGTATTTTCATCACTTACCATAAGAATAAGCCTCAGGGGCAATCTTCTGGAGATAATCCAGAGGATCCTCAAATTCTTGTTCTGAAGGATGGTACACTGGACACTCCTTTATCTCATCTGTCCATTCTAGACCTGTAAAATCAATTTTACCCACTTTTGTTCTTCTTGCAGCTTTCCAAGTACTCATTTTAGTAGAGCTTTTCATATCATTAGCATTCAATGCTTCCGTTGCGACGCCAGATTTCATTTGCCTTTACAATCTAGATATAATCAATACAAATCAGGGAAATCAAGACAGAAGTCAGTACACAAAAATTCATAAAAAAATGCAACTGAAATTATGTATGATTGTTCTCTTATGCAAGATTTACTCTCTTATGCAAAGGAGTGTTCTCTGCAATTAGATAAATATGCAATTACAAAGGCACTTCACAAGTAATGGCAGTATTTCAAAGGAGCACTTATGAAATTGAAATAATGTGGGTAATGTGAAAGTGCCCTCCAAATTGAAATCATTCACAGAAGTCCTTCTTCAAATAACACAAATGTTATAGTCTTGCATTAAAAAAGGTATGAAGTACAATTTATAGGTTTCAAGATGTACCCACAACCCAAAAGTCTAAGTGTAAAATTTAACTGCAAAATCATCAACCATGGAAAGGTCAAAACTCTACAATCTGGAAGAAGGGGCCAAGAAATTTTTGTAATATCAAAACCACAGAAATCGTCACTTTTTTTCTTTCTGCTACACAATAGAACAGATATCAACTAGAAAGAGAGTAAATCAGAAACACCATGAAGATTTGTGATTTCTGAAATCCCAGTGTTCTCTGTTATAATCCACCAGCAAATCAAAATCTAACTTTTAGAACTTTAGAGGAAAGAAAGAAAAACTTTTGTCTCATATTTTCTTGTAGCCTTCTACTTTCTACTTTCTTTCGTTTTCTTTCCATCCAAACACAAAATCAATTCTCCAGAGAACAAAACTCTATAATCAGGAAGACGGGCAAAGAAATTGTTGCAATATTATCAAAACGGTTTAAAGATCGTTTCTTTCAATTTTTTCTTGCCAAGCAAGAAACCGACAACAAAAATCCCAAAAATTGCCACTTATTTTCTTCTTGCTACAAAAGCAAACTAGAAAGATAATAAATCAAAAAACAGAGGATAATGGCAAGTTTAACGGCATAGCATTAGATGAAAGATTTATACTTTTTCACAGCCTTTACTTTCTTTCATTTTCTTGGCATCCAAACAGAAGAATAAAGAAAGAGGGAATATATTTACCAGTTAAAAAAGACACTTTTCGGTGAGAAAGAGAGAAGAAGAAACCTCGATCCCAGAAAAGTGTTTGAACAATCTCAAAGAATTCTAATTCTTGAACTGGGTGTGGTTTCTTTTTATACTTCACAGTTGGTAGTTAAAGGGACACCGTTTCCTAATTCATTCACACCAGTATTATCGTGTGAGTGACTGTAATGTTTGCCACGTGATGCCTAAGATCATGATCAGAAACTTTTAAACTTTGAAGGACACGTGGCGAGGCTGAAGATTGGAGGTCTATGGGTCTTTGTAAGAACCTGTGAAGCTTCATTAATTCTAGCCGTTATAGGATCTTTAAGTTTAACAAGTTTTCTTAATTACTTTCCTATTTCTTCATCTCAAAAATAAATAAGAAATAAAAAACTTCCATTTTTTTTTTTTTTCTAAATTCACTTTTCTATTTCTTGTTTCTTGCGAAACAATATATCTATAGCATCCCAAGCAAATTAATTGGTTTCGAATATTTTTTTTTTTTTGCTACTTTTCAATTTTATTATGTTTGCAAAAATATATATCTACTGTACATATTTGATTGTGAAATAAATTATTCTTATTTACATTTGATTTGATTATTGAAGTATGAGTTAATTTTGTGCAATTATACCACTTAGTTGCTGCTTCACGCTTTGATATAATTTTAGAGACTTGAAAATTTCAACTTCAGTAAATTAAGTTTAAAAGAATTATATTACAAAATAAATTAAGTGTGATATATTTTTAATACTTTTAGCTACGATTTTAATTTCAAACATAAAATTATCTTAGTATATATAGCTATATTTTTTCCTACTTCAACTGAAATATCTGTGATGTTGGTATATATCTTTTCTTATGAGGATATAAGTAAAATATTATCACTCTATAAATTAAAATACAAAATTGAGAGAGAGGAAACTGCTTTTGAAGAAATGAAAATTTTGGCAATATCGTGTTTAGAAATTTAAGAAGAGTAGCACAGGCAAAGCTATAATAGAAATAAGTTAGGGTAAAAGTAAATAAAAAAGAAAAAGAAAAAGGGTGAAGATTTCAAAGGAAAAAAAATAAGATTTTGCGGAATCAAACCATATATATTTTCTAAAAGTAAAAATGAATACTAGGAGAAATTTTTCTATATTTTGAAAGCTTTCGAGGGATATGTAAGTAGATTGCCCTTAATGAGACGAATGAAAATGAGAAAAATATTTTAACTTATATTTCATAAAAATTAATCTCTCCAAAAATAAAGAATTCATAAGACAAAATTACCATAAAAGATTAATTAAGTATTTTAATTGTGCAATATAGTCTTTTTCGCAAATATTATTTTAATATATTTAGAGAGTAAATTACTTGGATCTAACTAAAATTATACCTATATCTTGTCTTTATAAATCATATGGAATCTCCTTTAACAATTAAATTAGGCACTACAAAACGACTCAATTATTATTTTTCTATAAAAAGGAGCCATCGGATTTTGATCAAATGACAGAAAAATTGACTAATTATCATAACTTATTGAGTTATTATTATTAAATGATAATTAGATTTCTAAATGATGATAATATTTATAAATTGAACAAATTATCTCAATTCAGAATCGCCTAAATAGGTCAAAGCTTCAGAACATTGTGCTGAGAAAATTCATCTAATTGAATGGTTTTTTGTCCCAATTCAATCACTAAATACTAAATTATACCTTAATGATGTTTTGTAAACTAAATTTTCTTTTTGATACAAGGTAGAAGAGAGATAAAAAAACAATAATATATATCAATAGCTATTACTATCATGGTAACATAAATTGCAATTGCAATTTTGATCAAGTAGTATTGAAGTCATTCTTAAACTTGTGAGTTTTATATTCAAACTCAAAATCGTAGCCAAAAGAATAATAAAAAAGAAAACATAAATCATAAAACTGATCGAGCTAAAGTTGACATCCAAAAACATTCTTATTCTTAGCAAGTACTATACGCAATGTGAATTATACAAAAAGTTATACAAATGACCATCACAGAAAGATAATAAATGATAGAACATTTGTACAACTAGAGAAACATGATTCTCCTTTTAGTATATTTATTCACAAATAAGAAAAGCTGCTTCTATAAATTTGACTACACAATATATATATATATATATATATATATATATATATATATATATAGAGTAAAACCGGTTTTTTTAGTCATTGGAAAATGCAGCTACTGACGAATTTGTCCTCCAAAATTTTTCAGTGACAAATTAGTTTTTGATTATTATTTTGTCTGACAAATTAGTCCTCTGGTATTTTAATGAAAAAAATTCTGGACCCCTGCATACCCCTTTCCTAAATTTTTTTCATTGATCTTGCCTAGCTATGTTTAAGCCCTCATTTTCTTATTCAAGTCATTCTTTTCTTTTCACTGATATTGCTTACCGAAGGNATATATATATATATATATATATATATATATATATATAGAGTAAAACCGGTTTTTTTAGTCATTGGAAAATGCAGCTACTGACGAATTTGTCCTCCAAAATTTTTCAGTGACAAATTAGTTTTTGAATTATTATTTTGTCTGACAAATTAGTCCTCTGGTATTTTAATGAAAAAAATTCTGGACCCCTGCATACCCTTTTCCTAAATTTTTTTCATTGATCTTGCCTAGCTATGTTTAAGCCCTCCTTTTCTTATTCAAGTCCTTCTTTTCTTTTCACTGATATTGCTTACCGAAGGACTAATTTATCAGCGAAATAATAATTCAAAGACCAATTTGTCACCGAAAATTTTTGGAGGACGAACTTGTCAGTGGCTGTATTTTTCAATGACTAAAAAAGGGTTTTACTCATATATATATATATCAATTGTATAAGTCACATAATTCATATGCACATGCAAGTGTAGATTCAAGTGGGGATGCGCCCAAAACGTATATTTATAAAAGTTTGTCAGTGCGAGTGTAGCTCTAGTATGTCTATATAAAACAATTATAAATTTGAGTAAATTACTTCAACCTCCCTTGTATTGTGCTGATTTTACACTTACCTCCCATCTATTTTGAAAATCTACACCTACCTTCTTTGCATTTTAAAACAAGCTACACATAATTCTAATTGGGATTCTATGGTATCAAATGGGTATATTATACTATACTGACGTGACAAGCATCTACGATCAAGATGTAATTTTTATATTTTATTGGACACAATATAATTTAGAGTAAAACCTTTTTTTCATCCTTGAAAGATGACATTGGTGACAATTTAGTCATTCATTAATTTCTAGTGACAATTTAGTTCTTGAATATTCATTCCATCTGCCAATTTAGTCATCATCCACTAGGGTCCATTAGTAAGACTTAACAGAAAATGTCACGTGGCACGTTAAATGATGTTGTGGCCGTTAAGTGATGATGTGACACCTTAAAAAAAACTGCTGACATGTCACCTAAAAAAAATTTCTCTCTCTCTAATTTCTTGTTCGGTCATTAGAGATTCTCTCTTGACTCAGTCTACCTTCAAATCCCATAATTCTTGCAATGCTCTCTCAGCTCTTTCACTCTTCAAATTCAATTTACAATACTTGATTTTGTGGTAATCTTGTAACAGAGTCTGCATGATTGCTTGTCCTACTTTTGGGTGCTTTCTTCCAATGCTTCTGAGGTCAACCAAATCAGCAAGAACTGGAGCTGCAGTATCTATTACTTTATATTTGGTAACTGGGTCTTTGAGAAGTTGCAAAAGATTGTCCATTGCCATGTATCGCCGGTCATCTGAGGATCTTGAGACATTACATAGATTCTCTATCCCTTGTTGCAAATCTACTATGCTTTCTCTTCCTGTTTTGGTGTGACACAGAGTTCGTAAAAGTCCTATTCCAAAGGGTGATGTTGGGTTTGCCAATCCTCCCCACATTTCACTTTCCCATAGGAATTGTTCACTGCAGATTAATTTGAGAGATCTTTCCTTGCATGCAAAGAAGTCTAGGAGATAGAGAGACTAGCATTGAAGCTGGCTAGCCCATTCCTTTGCCTTTCTATTCTCCAATTCCAAGCCTCCAAGTCCTCTTGTTAGCAGGTTTCTTTGGTACTCCAATCTTTGTGATTTTTTCAAGCCAACAAATTTATCATATACCTCATCGAGGCATGTGGAAGCTATGTTAATGGCTGCTTCTATGATTTCTGCTTCGTGTTCAGCAACAACTTCAAAAGTTACTTCATGGCTGGCCATATGACCCACTGCTCGAAGTGCAACTCTCTGTTCAACCCAGCTAATCTTACCTCTAAGGAGTTCCTTCAGTGGGTGAACCACGTTAGACTTAACAGCTTTTACAACAAATTTCATTGCTTTTGATCCCTTTCTTTCTCTGCGGAGAATTAAAGCAAGCCATGCTTTTGAGAGTGAGAGAGAGATGACGGGGAAGAGAGAGATGAGAGAGAATTTTTTTTTTCTTTTTTTAAGGTGACATGTCAGCAGATTTTTTTTAAGATGTCATGTCATCACTTAACGGTCACGTTAGCACTTAACGTGCCACGTGACATTTTCTGTTAAGTCTCACTAACGAACCCTAGAGAAGGACTAAACTGGCAGACGGAATGAACATTCAAGGACTAAATTGTCACTAGAAATTAATAAATGACTAAATTGTCACCAATGCCATATTTCAAGGACAAAAAATAGATTTTACTCTATAATTTATAACATTCTCTCAAATAAACTTGAAAACCATTGATTTGAGGTTGTTAACTATACATGTCATTCACATATTAGCTATGTGATGTGGTATGTCATACCACATCCTTACCAAAAGTATCTAAGAAACTTCAAATTCTAATTTGTAACAAAACTACTAAATGATGTGTCGGTCAATATTCAAATGGCAAATTAAAGAGTGAAACTCCCCAAAATACTCTTGATGAAGCTTCAAATTTTTATTATGTGTAAATGGAAGCTCCTCACCTTCTCTCCAATAAGACCTCATCTTTGTTGATGTTACATGCTATATTCTTTCCCTGCAAGTCCTTCTTTGTTAATGTCACAAGAGGAGATTCTCCACAACACTTTTAGTTGTTGGAGGACTGTTGTGTAAAACTTGAACACAAGTATACATTATCATTTTCAAGTAATAAAATGAGAGTAAAGTATCATCCTACAAAGACTGAGGCTATTAAGTACCAAAATAGAGTGTATTCTAACTTTATCTAGACAATCAAGAAAATCAAGAATTGGTATCAAACAATAATTAAAATGCAAGAATAGTAAAAGTGATAGAAATATGAATGAGAAGTATTTAGGGTTTTCGATTTTTCTACAACTATTCTGATTTGCTATCTCTACTTCATTAACTAAGAACAATCTTTCTAATTGCTAGCCAAGAACCCTAATTTATTTATATCCCTCTTCCAAGGTCAAACGAAACTATTCCTAAATTATGAACCCACTATATTTCTATGTGAATTGGAAATAACCTAAAAATTTAGTTAATTATTTGTTTCTCTTTAATTGACTACATAGACCATAGAGATATATCCCTATCCTACATGCAACCTATGTTCTTAATCCCTATGATCTTCAATTACAAATTACCTCCCGATCTCATTGCAATTATCTAATCAACTAATTGGTGATCAAACAATTAGAAACATGAAGAATTGAGAAGAAAAAGACAATTAATAAAGGAGTTCTTGAATTAAAGAAATAGAAAATCATAAATCATCCTAGCAAAGCTACATCATAGCCCTAGAAAAGTAAATTAGTTCATGACAGAAAAACAAAGCATGATTGAATAAATTCTAGACATAAGTGAAAGGGAAGAAGAATAAAACTTGATTTAGAAATCTGCCAGATTTGCTGCTGCCAATCTGTGCTTCAATCCTTGCCTTGCTCTTGTTTCTCTCCAAAAACGTGCTGATGGGACTTTTTCTAGCAAGTATACCGAGTCACACAAGTAATATAATGATGAGTAGAGTATCGTTCCCACGAGGATTAAGGCTAGTAACTACCAATTTCACCAATAAAGATTCTATTTGGAAAGATAAATGGTTTGAGAATGGTTGATTAACTAAAGCTAGAAAATAAAGCAAGAACAATTTAATAACAATTAAACTAAGAAATTAACAATGAACAAAAGAAGGTTAGGGGTTGATTTCACTCGAATTTGACTCCGGTTATTTCTTAGACAAAATAACCTTTGCACTGAAGAATAAGTTATTCTAAATACAAATCATTTGTTGTTGGCCAATTTCCCTAATTTGATTGAACCCAATCCCTTGGAGAAACAATCCTACCTATCTCAATTAATTGCCCAATTCTTTGGTACAATAAACTTGTCTAGGTGATTAACCTCTAGGAAATTAATTCAGGACCACATAAACTAAGTTATCTATTCCTAGATTAACTTGATTTATGGTAGAGATTACAAGAGCATACACATATCTTACTATCCCTAGCATCAACATGAGCCAATAAATCATTCAAATGGTGGCCAAACATTCAAAAGCATTAAGAACGGTAAAATCTACTCCAACAAATAGATTTGCATCAAAATAACATTATTCAACAACAAAGCTTCATCAAAATCCGAGCTACATCAATCCCCTAACTAAGAGAGTTTAGCTACACATATTTAAACCAGAAAAATAGAGAAATAACAGAGAAACAGAGTCAAGATGGAATCAGTAAAACTCATTCTCATGAATTCTTTCAAAGGGTTGATCTTCTATCTTGCTCTTCTTCAACCCCTTCGGGTTAGGCTGCCGCCTCTGGCTCTGAATCGTGCCTCTTGATGTCCAAAAGACGGAGCTCCCTTCTTTCCCCTCTTAGATGCATATAAATACAATTCTAAATCTAGGGTTTCACCTTTCAAAACCTCAAACATGGCCTAGACACGGCCGTGTTCACTTATGGTGGCTAGGCATGTCACTTGAATGCTCTCTAGACCTCGAACACGGCCCGAAACACGGCTGTGTCTAGGCCATGTTCCCTGTATAGAATTCAATTTTTTTTTATTCCTCTGCCTCTTACGATTAATTAGCCACCGAAATCACTTGATTTGTACTTAAGATGAGTAAGTTATGCCCAAATCTCTTCATGAAGGTCCAGACCTGATTCCAGGATATCTGTTCTGATTTCTGGGTTAAATTTGACCCACTGAATGTCCGAATTAGCCTTGGAGGTCTGAGGTCTGAATAAAAGTTGTAGATAATCCTCTTAGCTTTCCTACAAGGTAAAATTCACCATTTTTAGACATCCAGAACTAAAAATATACCCAAAATACAGAAACAGTGTCAAAAACCTGATAACACAAATATTGGGGTTAAGTACCATGTTTAAAGCAAATTGTGCTCAAATCTAAGTAAGAATCCATTGATAAAACATGGAACTTAACGACATAAAAAACACATATCACGTGCAGGGGAACTCTCTAATCTAAAAGCTAAAAGTCCTATTTATACTAATTAACAAATGCTCTAATTAAAGTAGGAAACAAAACTACGCATAAGGAAAAACAGGCTCAGGCGCAGCTGCCCTTGCATTCGGGTTGAAGTTGCTGGCATGGAATGGCACGGGAGCAGCTGCTCTTGGATAGCAGCGCCACGGCGCTTAGCTTCTGGACAAACAGGCGCTGCTGCTCTATGTCAAGGGCGCTGCGGCACTCCATAGTTTGAGAAGGACGTGTGCGTGCTGAGGAAGAGGGCGCTGGGGCACTTCACAACAGGCGCAGCTGCACCTGTTCTCTGGACAGGTTTGCTGGTGCGCGCGAGAGCAGCTGCGCTAAGGAGGAAGGGCTGCTGCGCTGCTTCTCTGCCTTGGCTTCCAAAATCTGCTATTTCTTCACTCAAATCATGAGACCTTTCCATTGAAATATTCCTACAAGAATTAACCAAAAACACATAATTTAATCCTGAAAATTCGCAAGAAAAAAAAAATACAAAGTTAAAAATACCTCAAGAGTGGATATAAAATCCACTCAACAAGTACTACCCTTTAAGGCACTCCTATTTTTCCAAAAATTGCCCGAAAAGAATATCATATATATTCAGCTGCATATATATATAGCCATCCTGAACCGTTAAATATGAATCACCATTGACATCATTTTCCAAGTCTATATTCCTCTCCAAATTGTTAATTACTAACAGAATTTCTCACTCAAGCTATTTCAGTACGTCTTCTTCTGCTTCCTCCAATTCCAATTTTCATTGAGGATCCTTTGGTCCTCCAAGCAAAGCCTATTCCAACACAAACAAATATCAAAAGCATCAACCCCACTATATTTCCTTTAGCATCACTGAACCTCACAATTCCAAGGTGGCTGAGGCCATCGGTATAGGTAATTGTTAAGCTACCTCTCACTAAAATTGAGAAGTAGTGCTACATCTATCTCATCTAGAGGGACCCACATATTGATTTTAGTGTCCTTATAAAGATCTCAAAAAATTAAATCATCCAATATTAGTCAAATACCTAAATAGTTGATAGTATTTGAGTTTAACATAGTAAAAAATTTAATAATATTTTAATCTATTTTGCAACTTGTTTCCTAGATCGTTCTATTTATGTATTTTACAAGACACTAATTGTTCTAGCTGAGTGCTTTTATTTTTTGAGACCATTGCAATGATATTAAAAGTAAGATGTGGATCCCTTTCGATAAGAGCGATATAGTGCTACCTTCCACTAGCTATAGCTTAGCAACCACCATCGGCATATTATTCTGTTGGATAATATAACAGGGTCCAACACAAGTAGTGAGAGCCTCTAAAATTTCATGTTAGGTACAATACCACTTTAATTCGTTCTTAAGATAAAAGTTTGAATTTCTTGATTAAAAAAAAATTGGGATGAACAAAAAAATATGCCTTAATATTCAGTTGAAAAGTTAAAAATTGAAAACAAATGGGGCATGCGAATGCATATTTGAAGGGTGCCTCCGCAAGGTTGTGGTTGATGAATATTAGGAAGCTGGTAAGAGTAATTGCCACTTTTCATTCATTTCATTGGTCTTTACTCATTTTATTATAGGTATATTGTTTGCCAAAGCAACTAAGTATAATTTAGTGATAAGAACTGAGAAGTTTGAGTATTTTACAAAAAAAGTCATGATTTATAGCCTTGGTATGTTATGTAACAAGAAAAACATATATTATTTACCTACTATTTGTGCAAAGAAAACAAGAGGTTTATGCCTACACATTTTCTTTAATTAACTAGCATACAATATAGTACATACTATTTTTTTTTTTTTGTCAGAGATAAAATATTTATATTACAATGTATATTTACATATCTTTTTTCTAGAAACTTTCATATAGGAAGAGAAAACATTTAAATCACCAATAATAACACTACAACCAACAAACCAACAAAGCAAGTACACTAGGATTTGATCTTGGTTCTTGAAAACCTCCTCTAACCTTAAAAGGTTGGATACATAACCACTTGAACTATTGCTCAGGGTCTAGTACATACTTAATTACTTATACATTATTTTTCATGTATAGAATTATTAATTGAGACCATATGTATAGTTGTGAGAAAAAGCCCTTTAGCTCTCTAATATTCACATGACCCTTCAACATTTATATGCATGGCCATTTGGCCCCTCTAGCTCTTGAAAATTGAAACGTTTCCAGCCAATAATTCCAGTGGTTGCCAACTTAGGAGGATATTTTATCTTCAAAATCATGGGTTTTATTTTGGCTTTACATTATTGGCCACGTTCCTTCCATTTAATGGCTTTTGTGGCCATCGAAATCACTGTGGAATTCGGACTACAAGTACTTCTTTTTATTATTTCTTTTATATAATAAAATTTATTTTTATAAAGAGTACACTGTCAGCACATTATTAAAGTCATCATCATTAATTTTTAACCAATAATTAAGGACATTTGTATCTTCTTGCAGTATTGTTCCAATATTTATCAGTTCAAAAGAAAAATAATACAAAATTAATGAAGCACGATGCTTTCCTTTGCAAGCAAGGTAGACAAGTAAACTTGATCCTCAAACGTTTTAATAGTGAACACATGCATAGTGAGACTTAATGTATTATATTTCATTCATTTCTTTTAATATTTTTATGAAACGAGTCTTCTACTAACTTTTATAGAAAGCGCAATCACTGCTAGATCCAGTTACTTCGAAATTGAGATTCAAAATAAAAGTGCTTTAACTCCAGCAATTTTCTACATCATATAAGTGATATTTACAATGACTCAATTTTGTTAATTTGGGCAACTGAAGGTATCAGAAATTGTATAATCACTACAAGAAAAACGGTTTTTAGTCATAGACTAAAATTCCATGAGAAAATCTTGACATTTATCACTGATTTTCTCATGGAATGTGATTGTTGAGATTTTCTCACATAATTTCTTATGGATAAGATGCTCCATGAGAAATATTCGTGATAAAGTCTGTGAGAAATCATGTCCCAATTGTCGCCATTAATGTGTTGTTTGCTATTCTCACGGAAAGGGTCCGTGAGAAATATTAAATTTTCTCACGGACTTTCTCACAGACAACTAAATCAGTGAGAAATTCGGTGAGAAATTTCAACGCATGGTTTCACTTAAAATTTAAATTTTTTAGGGTTTTAAAAAATTCATGAGAAAACCTATATTTCTTCTTCGTCGCGAACCCACCTCTTCCATTCTCCATTTTCAAGTTTTTTTTTCTCTCTCTTCTATCTTCCCTCTCGGCCTGAGGTGTTTTTACACCATTCTCGACAGCGATTGGTGGGTTTTCCGGCAGTTCACCTCCAGATTCGGCCATTTGGTTCAATTTCTCCATTTGTAGCACATTGATGTATGTATTTAAATATGCTTTATCAAATGCCAACATGGGACTGTTCTTGCTTTTTCTTTTTTACCCTGGTAGATACTTTGAATTAAATTTGTAATACATTATAGTTATGGATATCTTGTAATAACCATTAATATGTTTTGCATTTTCTTCAAGCACTCATGTGCACAAATCCTAGGATGTAGGGATTTAGATTGTATGTGCAGTGCATTGGCCTAATTAATGGGCGAACTTATAGCTTAAATTTTGGTTTTACTATGGAAAGTTATTAATTGGAAAAAACAAAATGCTTGTAATTTTTGAGTTTGTGATTCCCTCCAGTCTTTTTTTCAGCATACTATGCTCTTGTGTACTTATGTGGAATTTTAAATTCATGGAATGTTCAAGTTTTAGGGAAGACTCTGCCTAATATTTTATTTATAGTTTAGGGTTAGGGTTTAACGTTACATTTAGGGGTTTAGGAGTCTGGGGTTTAAGGGTTAGTATTTAGGGTTAAGGTTAGGGGTTTAAGGTTTAGGGTTAGGGTTTTGGGCTTTTAGGCTTTTGGGTTAAGGGTTAGGGTTAAGGTTTGGGGTTTAGGGGTTAGGGGTTTAAGATTAAGGGGTTAGTGTTTTAGGGGTTTAAGGTTAGGGTTACGGTTAGGGTTTTAGGGATTTGGGTTTAGGGGTTTAGGATTAAGAGGCTAGGGTTTGGGATTTATGGCTTAGTGTTTTAGGGTTTTAGGATTTAGGATTTAAGGGTTTAGAGTTTAGGGTTTTGGGTTTAGGGGTTAAGGTTTTAGGGTTTTGAGGTTAAGGGGTTAGGGTTTGGGCCATAGTGTTTTAAGGTTTGGGATTTAGGATTTAAGGGTTTAGTGGTTGAGGATTAAGGGATTGGGGTTTAGGGTTTTAGGGTTAGGGTTTAAGTTTTTGATTTAGGGTTTAGGTTTGACTTTAAGAATTAATGTTTTTATTATTCTAACATTTTCATTGGTTTTATTTAAATTGTATGACATATGTTAGACCACCCGAGACGGTCATCTCCCACAGCTGGGCTGTCGTCCAGGAGGGACAAAGGCTAGGTTGTTGCTCAGCCTTCTCAGACCGAGTTGACCTTGTCTATGTTCATGCCGACCCTAAGGTTGGCGCGCACCTCGTCGCAGGGTCGTCTCACACGAGTCAGTGCATTTCAGACTTTCCATGACCACGATCGGGCTTCCGACTAGCTAATGGTTGGCTTGTTATTGTGCCACACGGGAGGAAAAAGTAAGTTAATTCTAATACTTGTTATTTGAATTTTTTTAATTACTTTATTTCTATTAGTTAATAATTAATTAAGTTTTTTTTCCAACTTTTACCCTTCTAAGGAACCCATGAACGTATTTTCAACTATCTACAAGTTGAAGTACGAGCAGCCTTGGTCGGACTTTACCTCAGTTTCTGATGAGGTGAAGGAACTCTAGTAGACAGAGTTTAAGGTAAGAATGAATTCATTGATTTAACTTTATTTATGGATAAATTTGGTATACATGTTTACTCCATTAATATTTTGTTTTCTACTGTAGAAGAGATGTGTTTGGGAGCCCCAGCATGAGTGCTAGATTCGTAAGGTCTGGCTCTCTAAGTGCTCAGACAACATTTGCACCTTTTTTTCTGAGACATAAGGATCGAGAAGAGCAAGGGCAATTGGTTGTCTGATACAGAACTTAAGGCCTTCAGAGCGATATGGGCTTCTCAGAAGTATAGGGCCATCTCTGAGAGGAAGAACCGCTCCTTAGATTAGGGGCAAGCATTACACAGGGGTGGCTCTATCACCGTCTCCAAGCACAAACAAAGATTGATAAGTTTCTTTTAACTAATAACGTTAATTTTTTTAGATATGTCAATTTATGTTTACTAACAATTTATGTTTTTTGTAGACAAAGGAGTTGGGCAGAGAGCCTAATACTCCAGAGGTTTTCCGTCACCTCCAGCAAAGCTCTAATAAGGGCTGGGTACATCAACGGGGCAAAGTCTACCTATGTAAGTATTAAATTCGTCATTAAGCCTTTATGTGAGTTACATGTATTAATTCTATTACTAACTTAATTTTTTTAATCTATGCAAACTGAGTTTGAGAGATGTCGGTCTAAGAGCCAGGTTGGGTCCTCTTCTTCTTCTGTCTACGACATTAGGATATGGCTCAATGTCGTCAGCGGGAAGAATAAGAAGGTCAGGTTTACGACATGGGCTTTGAGGCCGATGTTTTGGCCTCTGCCAACTCACAGCCTACCCAGCCATCCCAACGGCTGGATCCTCAGATGTCTGAGGTGCTATCCTAGATGTTGATGCCAAAAATACCCGAGCTGGATGTACCTGCAATAGGCCAAGCTCGGCAGTGGGCCAAGGAAGGCTCTCTGATTCTTAAGTTAGAATAGGTAGGTGATAAGAAAGATAATCCAGTCTAGGTATAGTTCTGACAAGTTACCTCTTAGACTACATTCTGGGTGTATTTATAGTAGTTGTGGAATTGAACTGGTGGCGCCTTATCTTGCTAAAGATGCGGCGTGTTGTCGAATGGCTAATGGGCTTGGAGTCTGACTAGC
Source organism: Cercis canadensis (assembly GCA_003255065.1). Taxonomy (NCBI): domain Eukaryota; kingdom Viridiplantae; phylum Streptophyta; class Magnoliopsida; order Fabales; family Fabaceae; genus Cercis; species Cercis canadensis. The sequence continues at coordinate 175,251 of QAOA01006205.1, read as the reverse complement.
TTTGGGCCGGTCCTCATCGCTTGCCCCTGAGCTTTGAAGTTTAAAGAATGCAAAGTGTAAAAAGCTCATAATAATAATTTAATGGCGTTCCTTACATGTTGTTTTAATGGTTAGGCGAGCTTTGCATGTCGGACTGGCCAAGCTTGACCATATGCATGGGCGAACTACACTTAGGCGAGTTACATATATACATGGCCAAACTACACTTGTTGGGCGAACTACACATGTGCATGACCGAACTACACTGGGTGAATTACACATATTCATGTCTTGATATTTTGTAGAGTTCACGGGTAGGAATTTTTCCTGAGATTCTTTCAATGCAAAGATTATTTCGTTATACTACACATATTCATTCAATCCCAAAATTTGCAGAGATTTGTTACAATTCTTTGCTTCTCTCCTCAGAGATTCTTATGCACTTTGCTTTTTTTTTTTTTATAGAGGTTTTTTCGCTTATTGCCAAAATTTTATGACTTTTGGCAGAGATTCTTTTGCACCTTGCTAAACTACGCTCTCTTTTGACGGAGATTTTTTCAATTAATGCCAAGACTTATTCCTTTCAAAAGAAAGTATGTCAAGACCATCATGATTATAATATTTAACCGAGATTCTTTCCAAAAGGAAATTATATTGTACTTGCTTATTCTATTTACTATTAATTTATTATTTTTTGTTTCCTTTATAAGTCTATATTTCTTGCACTTCATCTTTCATTCTTCCAAACATTTGTCGAGAAGTTCTTCTACTCACTCTTCCTCTCCTTCTCTTCAGGCCTAATTTTCGGTTGTTGTCTTCTTCCTTTTGCCTATATATTATAGGTATCAGTATTTTCTTATTCTTCTTTTTCCATACTTCCCTGTAGATTTGATTATGGCTTCAAATTGCGAGAGTTCTCAGAGTAAGGGTTCTCAGAGTGAAGAGGTGCTCAGCGAGACATCCTCGGGTTCAAGTATTAGTGACGGTAATGAGGATGTGACTGACGGGGTTGGTAGGGGAGTGAGTTCTAGTGGGCAAGGTAGGATATTTTCTCCTTGTGAGTTCAAAACTTTGAGTTTTAAAATTGAAGTAGATGGTTTTCTTTCTCCTCTTTACCAATATGGTTCGTTTTTACCTGTAGAGAGCAGTGACCGACGACATGAAGTGGACTGCTAGGTTGGTCCTTTAGGTGATATGAGAGAATGGGTGGGTGAAGAGGTTCTTGATACTCGCTCATCATACAGACATTCAGACGCAGTGATTGAGGATTTAGACGATTTTGACTGGGTTAATAAGGAAAAATTGGCTGTAAAGATCTTTGCTGATAGTACCCATCCTATATGCGCTTCTCATGCCCGTGGTCGATCTTCTTTTACCATGTATAGCTATGTTATTAAGCATGTTGATATTCGTCTTCCTTTTACTCAATTCCAAGTGTCTATCCTTCATTTTCTGAGAGTAGCTCCTTCTCAACTTCATCCAAACTCTTGGGGGTATATGCGAGCCTTTGAGATGTTGTGCAACTATCTAGGATTGGTTGCTTGCACTAGATCTTTTTTTTTTTAAGGTAGCATCCCACACTAGTGGTTGGATATCCTTGGGAGCAATAAGAGATAGAAAATTTCTACAACTGTTGACTTCTTCTGCAAAAAGGTGGAAGAAGTTATTTTTTCGGATTCGTTTGAAGAATAGGGATGGTACTACAACATTTTATTGTAATGACAATGGTAAATTGTTGTTTCCCTTCAATTGGTATAATAACGTCCGAACTCCTTCTCTGCCAAAGCTATCAGATTGCGATCCCGTAGTGCAATGAACTATTTATGTTTTCTCTCACTTCATCTCCTCTCCACTAAAAGTATCAGATATCTTATGTAGGGTTTTTCTTTGTTTTTTTAATGAATAGTACTCGGATGAACAGTCTATCTGGTGAGGGTGAGCAGTACCGCGGGAGAGGTGAATAGTACCTCGGCATCAACAGCTTTTTTTGAATGAACAATACTCGGATGAACAATGTTTTACACGCGATAGTGAACAGTGCCATGGGGAAGAGATGAACAGTGCCTCTGCATGAAACAATGTTTTTTGAATTGGCGAGGATGAACAGTGCATCACAAGGGTGAACAGTACTTCGGCAATGAACAATTTTTTTTTGGATTTTTTTGAATTTTGGCAACGATGAATAGTGCAGCGCGCGAGGTGTGAACAATACCTTGGCAATGAACAGTGTTTTTTTTTTTTAGGCGAATGGGCGAGCTTTGGGCTAGCTAGCCATCATTTCTATTTTCTATTTATGTTCATGTTCCATTTTTATTTTTGCAGGTGGAGATATGCCTCGTGTTAACATGAAGAAAATTTTGCAGAGGAAAAGTGAACAAGGAAAAGGTTCTAGCTATAGAGGAAAGGCTCCAGCTAAAAGTCCTCCATTGTGAAGGAGTGGTCCATTATGTCGCGGTGGTGGTGTCTCCTCACGCATGGCCCATGGATTTTCCTCTAGGAGTCAAGAGACAATTTCTCCAACTCCTACACTTGTTGTGCCACCTATTTTTTCGCCTCCAGCAAATCTTCCTGTTGTTATTTCTGCAAGTGATTCTTCTATAGGAGACAAGCGTCGTCGGGTTGCTGATCCTCCAATTGGTCTGGATGTTCCTTTTCAAAGGTATGGTGAGGATGGACGATACATTCAAAACTTTCCTTTTAGTGACTTTAGCACCCCTGTTACAAATGTTACGGATCCCTTGTTCAGTATGTAGAATCGGGGCATGGATGTCTCTTCGGTCATGGGTGAATACTTATCTAATGAGATGGACAAAAAGAACCTACGACAGGTGCCAACTACATCTGTGATTAAGTTCTGCCAAAGGCACATGTTGCGTTCTACCATGGCCATGGAACATCTTTATGGGGAGTTCAACGCCAATTTGGATAGTGTTGAAAGAATGGTTAGTGAAGTGGAGTTTGTTAAGCAAAAATTGTTCGAGGCAGAAAGTAACTGCAAAGAGTTACAAATGGTTGTTGAGTCGACCATGTTTGACAAGAAGGAGTGGGAGGGGGCTAGGGTTTCTTGGGATTGTGAGAAAAGAAGGTTGGAAAAATTGCTAGAGGACAAAGAGGTTGAGCTGGTTGAAGCGAGAAAAAAGCTGAGTGAGTGTCAAATGTGCCTATCCGAGAAGGAGAGGGAGATTGAAGGTGTGAAGGCCACTATACAAAAGGAGATAGATGGAATGAAAGTGGCTATGGACAATGCCAACACAGACACTTATGCTGAGGGGATGATGTTTGGTTTCAATAACTGTATTGAACAAGTTCGTCTCCAGTTTGGGGAATTAAACAAGAGTGAAGACAAGCTGAACCCCTGCAAAGTTGTGAGAGATGGAGTGCTATGCGACAAGGACTAGGAGGAAGAAGTTGATAATGTTTCTTAGGAGGCGAAGTAGCTCAAATAATAATAATAATAATAATAATAATTTTTTTTTTTTTAAATGGGTGAGCTCCCATCGTGGGCGAGCTTTCCTCTCTCTCTCTATCCTGTAATTTTTAATTTCAATAAAGTAGACTTTTTGGTTGATATGTGGATTGGTAGTAAGTTCTTCTTCTTTTTGTCTTGAACGAGTCTCCAATGGGCGATCTTTGCAATGTTACTATTTAGTCGAGCCTCCAATGGGCAATCTTTGCAATGTTGTTATTGAGTTACTTATTTTCGGAGTGTGGGGGCTTTTCGCTCTGCCACATTCCAGTTTATTGTCCTATGGACGTTATCATGTTCAGTTTTAAAGGGGCTTATAGCTCTGCTGTATACCGGTTTTACGTCCTTTAGACGGTGTCGGAATGATTTTTTTTTTACCTCACTCTTGGTATAAGAAAATATTTTTTAGAATCTAGATTGTTTTATTCATGAAAACTTCATAACTGAAGTGTGTGAAAAGTCACAACATACTTGAAAATCAAACTCTATGCACTCACTAACTGAAGTACTTTCACAGATTCACCATGTTTTATGTCCTTGGGATTTCCTTTCCCTCTAGGGTTTGTAGCTTGTATGCCCCTTTTCTTAACACATTTGAAACCCGATAGGGTCCTTCCCATATTGGTACAAGCTTTCCTTCTGACGTCATTTTGTGGCCTATTGTTGTGCGTCGGAGTGTTAGATCACCCTCTTTGAATGCTTTCTCCCTTACCCGAGAGTTGTAGTATCTAGTGACTCGCTGTTTTTGCGCTGCCATCCGAATCGAAGCTATTTCTCGGTCTTCCTCTAGCAAGTCTAATTCTGCTGGCATATTTGAGTCGTTATCATCAGCTTCAAAATGTTGTCTTCTCCAACTTGGCTCACCCACTTCTAAGGAATCATTGCTTTTTCACCGTAAGTGAGCATGTATGGAGATTCTCCCGTGGCAGACTGAGGGGTGGTTCGGTAAGCCCAAAGGACATGATGTAGTTCATCGATCCAATATTTCTTTGCTTTGTCCAATATTTTCTTTAGCCCTTGAAGTATTACCCGATTTGTTGCTTCTACCTGACCATTAGCCTGTAGGTGCTCTACTAAGGTATAATGAACTTGGATTTGCAGGTTTTCACATATAGCTCGGAAGTTCTTATCTGTAAATTGGGTCCCATTATCTGTCGTTATTGAGAACGGTATTCCGAACCTGCAAAAATATATGTTAAGATTCAGGGAATTCATATAAGAAATAAAATTTAAAGCTCAGTTCTAAACCTGCAAATAATAGTCTGCCATAGGAATTTTTCAGCTTGTTTTACAGTAATTGTTGCCAACGGTTCAACTTCAATCCACTTAGTGAAATAGTCTATAGCGACTATCAAATATTTCTTTTGACCTATAGCTGTTGGAAATGGTCCGAGCAAGTCTATTCCCCATCTGGCGAAGGGTCATGTAGCTTCTGACGGATGCAATTTTGTTGGGGGAGCTATGTGCTTTGAGGAATATCGTTGGTATTTGTCACACTTCTTTACGAAGTTACTAGAATTTGTGTGTATAGTTGGCCAGTAATATCCAGCACGGAGAACTTTTTTGGCAAGTGTCCTTGCTCCTATATGGTTTCCACATATGCCTTCGTGTACTTCCCGCAACACATACTCCACTTCTTCCTTATCTAAGCATTTTAGCATGGGCACAGAGAATCCTTTTTTTGTACAGCTATCTTGCCTCTAAATAATATTTGTTCACCATTCTAGCTAAGCTTCTTGCCTCACTTTTATTTTCAGGTAATTTCCCAAAGTCGAGGTACCTAATTATGGTGCCATCCATGATGCTTCAGCTTTGTCAATGATCATTACCTCTTCCTCTATACTGGGGTATTTCTTTGTTTCTTGAATTATTGTCTTGTTATTCCCTATTTTTCCTATACTAGCTAGCTTAGAGAGTATATCTGCTCTTTCGTTGTTCTCTCTTGGAATGTATGTCATTTCGAAGTGGCTAAATTGGGAAATCAAGTTCTTGACTATGTTTAAGTACATCATCATCATCTCATCCTTAGCATTGTAATCTCCTTTGAATTGGCTCCTAACCAGTTGAGAGTCACTTAACACTTTTATGCTTTCTGCTCCCATTTCCTTTGCCAGTTGCAGTCCTGCTATCAGTGCTTCATATTCAGCTTGATTGTTCGAGGCTTTAACTTTAAACTTTAAAGCTTGTTCTACTTCAAGACCGTGAGGGCTTTCTAGTATGATTCCTACTCCGCTTCCTTTAATGTTGGATGATCCATCAACATGGGCAACCCAAGTTGTATGTGTTTCCATTACATCTTCTTTTGAGGATCGAGTCATTTCTGCTACAAAATCTGCAAGGGCTTAAGCTTTCATCGCCCCTCTTGGTTCAAATTGTAATGCATATTCTGATAGTTCTACCGACCATGCCACCATTCTACCGGCTAGATTTGGTTTTTGTAACACTTGTCAAAGTGGGGCATCTGTTCGTACAATGACTTGGTGATTCTGAAAGTAAGGCCTTAGCCGTTTTGAGGCAGTTAAGAGTGCAAAGGCTAACTTCTCAATTTTCTGATAGCGAATTTCTGCTCCTTGCAGAGTTTTACTTGTGTAGTATATTGGCCTTTGGATTCCTCTATCTTCTCTGACTAAGACTGAACTTGTTGCTTGATTCGTTACAGAAAGGTAAATGTATAGGGATTTTCCCGTAACAGGTTTAGACAACAAATGAGGTGTAGAGAAGTAATGCTTTAATTGATTAAAGGCATTTTGGCACTCATCGTCCCAAGTAAAATTTTTAATTTGTTTTAAGCATTTAAAGAAAGGTAAAGATTTATCTGCTGACCTGCTCATGAAACGGGTGAGGGCTGCGATCCTTCCTGTTAGTCTCTGGATGTCTTTCACAGACTCGGGTTGTGGCATCTCTATTATATCTCGGCATTTTTTGGGATTAGCCTCAATTCCTCTTTGGCTGATCATATATCCAAGGAACTTGTCTCCTTCTACTCCAAAGGCACATTTGTCCGGGTTAAGTCTCATGATGTACTTCCTTAACTCCTAAAATATTTCTTTCAAGTTGGTCCAATGATCACCTCCTTCTGCCGTTTTTGCTAATATGTCATCCATATAGACTTCCACATTTCCACTGATCTGCTGTTCAAACACCTTGTTCATCAGTCTCTGGTAGGTAGCCCCAGCATATTTCAGGCCGAAAGGCATTACCTTGTAACAGTAATTCCTGTCATCTATGATAAATGCAGTTTTTTCTTCATCATTTGGAGACATTTTGATCTGATTGTAACCGGAGTAGGCATCCATGAAACTCAATATTTTGTATCCCAATGCCCCATCTACTAGTTTGTCTATGTTAGGGAGAGGGTAAGAATCTCTAGGACATACCTTGTTGAGGTTGGTGAAATCTACACACATTCTCCACTTCCCATTATGCTTCTTCACTAAAACAATGTTTGAAAGCCAAGTAGTGTATGTCACATCTCTTATTAATCCTGCCTCCAACAACTTTTTTACTTCCTCTTTTATTGTTTGTTGTCTTTCTGGTCCGAAAGTTCGCTTCTTCTGTGTCACCGGGCGAGCACTCGAATAAATACCAAGTTTATGCGATATAAAGTTAGGATCTATCCCTGGCATGTCTGCGGCTGACCAGGCAAATAAATCTGAAAAGTCGGTGAGTATCTCGGTTAGTTCTTTTTTTGCCTCTTCTGTCAACTGGTCCTCCACCCATATTTTTTTATTTGTTCCTAACCCAATCTTTACCTCCACCAAGGTCCTCTCCGGTTTTGATCTTGTTTCTTTTAAATCTTCTCTCACATCTAACTCAGCATACATAACATTGTGGGATGTGCTTGCTTTTGACGTACTTGCTACATGTTCTTCAATTCTCAAACTAACACTATAGCATTTTCTCGTTACTTCTTGTTGGGCTGGGACCACACCCATTCGACCTTCTTTAGTGGGGAACTTCATTGTAAGGTGTGGTGTAGACATTATTGCTCTTGCTTCATTAAATTCAGGTCTCCCGAGGAGTGCCGTATATGCTGACTCACAGTCTACTATTAGAAATTGAACATATATGGAGACTGTGTCTAGAGATTGGCCTAAAGTTACCCACAACTTAACATATCCCTTTACATGCACCCTCTTACAAGAGAATCCAACTAGAGTTCCCCGAAAGGATTGAATTTCCGAATTCATAATTCCAAGGCCTTTAAATGTTTCATAGTATAGTATGTCGGCTAAACTTCCTTGATCGACCGGTACCCTGTGGACTTCCCAGTTAAAGATCATCGCCATGATTACCATAGGGTCATCGTGGTTTCGTTAAATACCCTGATAGTCTTCTTTGCCAAAGCTAATAATAGGTTCTCTTATTGGGCCTATCACATTCATTACCACCCTCTTGTACCACTTTCTAGATGAAGAGGTGAGTCCTCCTCCAGCAAATCCTCCTGCTATTGTAGTTATAACATCTGCTATTGGGTGTGGTTCTTCTCTCTGTTGCCTTTGAGGTAGGGGGTGTGTTTGGCCATGTTGAGCTTGTTGTGGCGATCTTCGTCTTATCGGGGATCGGCTCCTTTCTCTTACCCCCGTTTGATTTCCTTGGTTCCTTCTTTCATATTGTTTCTTCGGATCTCCGGCCATAAATTTGGTTAGCTTGCCTCTTCTTATTAACTGTTCAATTGCATCTTTTAGATCAACACAATCATTAGTGAGATGGCCAAAGTCTCTATGATACGCATAGTACTTGCTATTAGTTGAACTTGGATGTTGAAATTTTTGTCGAGGCTTAGGTGGGTTGAGCCAGTCTGTCTGATAGATCGCACCCAATATTTTTCCCCTACTTTGATTTAGGGGAGTATAATTTCGATATTTTCCTGGTGGCGGGCCTTGTTGTTCCCCTCCTCTTTTTCTTTCATCTTCTCTTCCATATGGCCCTCCTTGGTCTTTTCGAGAATCTTGCTGTGAGGTTTCATTTTTTCTTTTAGCAGCATTTATCTCTTCCATTCTGATGTACTTGTCTACTCTGGTTAGTAAGTCATCTAAATTAAGAGGTGGTTTCTTAGCTAGAGAGGCAGTGAATTCACTGGTTCGTAGTACAACCATTATAGTGTGGATAGCAACATCTCCACTTAAGTTTCTTATCTGGATCGACTCTTTGGTAAATCTGGTCAAGTAGTCTTTGAGTGATTCACTAGCCCCTTGCTTAAGATTTATAAGGGATGTAGAGGTTTTGAGATGGGAACGGCTGGTTAAGAAGTGGACCAAGAATTAAGAGGAAAGATCACGGAAACTGTTTATGAGTCATGGCTTGAGGGAAGAGAACCACAAAAGTGCTGCCTTTTTTAATGTGCCAGGAAATGCTCTGCACATAATCAGGTCTGGGGGGTTCATGAGCAACATAGCCGATCGGAACAACGTCAAGTGCTCTTGGGGATCCGTGGTACCATCATATACCTCAAGCTACGTTGGTGGACGAAAATTCTTGGGTATTGGAGTGCTCATTATGTGTGTGGTGAATGGGTGTGATCCATCCCCTAAGCCGTAAGGAATAACAGGTTGATAAGCATGATTTGGTGGGTAGCCTTGGGCATAACTTGTGCCAGGCTGGGGTGGGTGAGGTATGTCATTAAAAGGATCATATTGTGTGTAGCTAGCTTAAGGTGTATAAAGAGATGGATGTGGGTAGATTAGTGGGTGGGGGTACCAATATGGGTAAGGTTGGGGCGGCCTCTGGTAAAAGTGGTTTGTTGGATGATGAAAAAGAGACGGGGTAGAGGCTATTTCTGTCTCGATAGCTTAAGGTTGCAAGGCTGCTTCGAGGTGAGAATACGTTCTCGTAGCTGTTGAGGATCAATATCTTCCTTGTTGTTATTGCTCTCATGTGGGGTAGGACTTTGTTGTAATCACCCACTTGGTGGGAGAGGCACATAGGCGTTGTTTCGGGTATTTACCATGATGAAAAAAGAAATGTGGGATCTAAATCATCCCTATAAATGACGCCAATTGTTGATGCCAGAAATGCCCGAGCTGGATGTACCTGCAATAGGCCAAGCTCGGCAGTGGGCCGATGAAGGTTCTTCGATGCTTAAGTTAGAATAGGTAGGTGATAAGAGAGATAATCCAGTCTAGGTATAGTTCTGACAAGTTACCTCTTAGACTGCATTCTGGGTGTATTTATAGTAGTTGTGAAGGTGAACTGGTGGTGCCTTGTCGTGCTAAAGATGCAGCGTGTTGTCGACTGGCTAGTGGGCTTGGAGTCCGACTAGCTTTGGGCCGGTCCTCATCACTAGATGGTAGCCTTGTAGCAGAAGATGACTCGCCTTCACCTAGTGGCCGAGGCACTGGATGCGAACAACATATTCCCTGAGGCGTTTACCTCTATGTTGGGATAGTGACAGGAGCAACACCAACACCAGCGTCTAGGACTCGGTTCGGCCCCATAGCTTGTTGCTGAGGATGACACAATTAAGGACTTTGAGACAGACGATGAGGACTAGTGTTCAGCTGAGGACTTCTGTTGTATATTTTTTTTACATTTTATAAATTTTTTTAATATAATTAAATTTTATTAATAAAATTTAATTATATTTCATTTAATTTTGTTTATTAATTTGATTAAATGTTTAGAAAAAACAAGAAGTTATTTGATAAAAAAAAATCCACAAATAAAAAAAATAAAAAAATTATTTACAAAGGAGTTCTCACGGATTTTCTCATGGAGAATAATCCGTGAGAACTTTCTCACAGAACATGTTCACGAGAAAAACCATGACTTTCGCGTGAGACACTCTCACGCGTAACAAATGTTTATCCGTGAGAAAGTCTGTGAGAAAAGGCTTTTGTCACGCTTCTTTTTCTCGCGCCCATAGGTCTGTAAAAAAGTCCGTGAGAACACTGTTTCTCACGGACTTTTCACTCGTTTCTCACGGATTTTGTCCATGAGAAATCGCGATTTTTCTTGTAGTGAATGGATAGTTTGTGTCAAAGTCAAGTGAATTATTTCCTTCCTTTCTTTTTGTTTAGAGGGAGAAGATATTATTACTGTGTTACCAATGGGATGAGTGGTGAGGACTTTAAAGTGAATAAAGATTATTCCAGTCCCCATATTGCACTCTAAATCCAAGCTTTAACAATTTTGGCCTTCCTTCTTGAGTTGTTGAACAATAAATTGTTATATGTTGTAAATATACTAGATTTTAGGCAAATACATGATCAATTAAGTTATTATTTATAGGATACTTAGCAAAAAGGTTATTAATTACAAATAAAACTCAATATTATTTTTTAGCTTGATAGTAAATAATTCGATTTGTAAATAAGCATAACAAGAATAAAATCACTTCTATACATTAACTCATGCAAACATAGACTTCATAGTAGTGCCGTTTGGAAATTGTAAGTTCAACTTTTGTATTATATATACTAAACTTTGAAACATATGCAAACTTCCATTTTACAAATAACAATTGTTTCTTCGTAATTCTAAAACAATTTATTTATGCAATGAAATTTTAAAATCGTAAGCGTGATTAAGAAAAACTTTCTTGCAATTTCAAAGGCAAGTACATATATACGATTTATTCCACAAGAAGAAAATTCAAATTTTATCAGATTTCTGTAAAATGAAGATGTATCATTTGAGTTATTTAATGAAATTTCATCAAAATATATTAATTTAGCAAATAAAGGTAATAATAACCAGTAATAAAATTTGTATTTTCAAAAGCAATGTTGACTTTTCTTTAGGGCAGGGACTCAATGAGGGGAGCCCACTCATTATGTGAGAAGATAAAATAACTTGAGACCCTTTATTTGACATCATTAGAGGAACTTTGAAAGGTTAAAGTAACCACTTGTTCACCTATAAAAAGATAAACCACATAATGGATTTCTCCATATATATGTAGTACTGAGCTATATACAATTTTATTTTAATTGGCCGAAATTTTACTTAATTAATTGAGTTGTACAAATAGTAGAGTTAGAGAACTGTATTTTGAAACTATAACTAGATTATCAACAACCTACTTGGCGGCCAAGTTTTGTATTTCTCTTTACACGTTTAGGATTAGGTTTTACCATTTCCAATAGGTTTGGATTCTTGTCCAACCACCATAGCTTTTCCTATTTCCAGTTTTCTTTACACGTTTAGGATTAATTAGATTTCATACATATACAATAAGAGCTGCTCCTCCCTCTTAATTAGTTTCCATTAATTCGCGATGGCTTCAAGAAGTTCAATGTTTCCTCTTGCCCTGCTTTTCTCTCTTGTTGTTCCTAAGCCTACAAGATAGAAAATAAAATACAAATAATAACAATAGGTTAGAGAAAATTAGAGATGTAGCACCAGGATGAGGCACGGGTATCTCGCTTTCTTTAAGACAATTCACGCCTCTCGCAGGTGATTTTTAGTATATCCACCAGGTACAGCGAGTTCTAGACGCGTTGCCTCCAAGATACAATAGCCTAGTAGCCACACCGTTTATCCTCCAATATTCTGCACAAATAGGAGGAAAGGACTGTCTCCAACACTCTTCTCTACCCAAGTGTTTACTTACACAATATAAGCAAAAAATATGCACACACTACAATTAGGTTGCACTTACAAATGTATTTCTTCCCAATGTAGAAGCACATACACATATATATAGTGTAGTGAACCACCTTTCCAAATTCTAGCTGTTGGCCATAAATAAATATTATAAGTTTTTTAAAACAAAGAATCAAAGCACAAAGAATCAAAGCACAAAGAAAACTGCCATACATTGGCCACTTTAAAGGAAGAGAAATGTTGGCTTTTAAAGCCAATATCATGAGCTATTATATGGCTGATCCGTTTGCCTTAAATGGCTTAGTAACTCATCCTTAACTGAAGATATTATAGCATAAGAATGGAATCCCATGTCATATAGACGTTGGGGAGATAGAAGACCAATCAAACATATAATATAATATATTTCTTTTTAATAAAATACCAACAATCCCCCACTTATTTTATAAAAATAAACACAAACACGTAGACACTTGGGTAGATGATATGTGCTTATTATGTCTTTAAGTTCCATGTTTTATCAATGGATTCTTACTTAGATTTGAGCAAATTCGCTTTAAACATGACACTTAACTCATATAGTTGTGTTATCAGGTGTTTGATACTGTTTCTGTGTTTTGGATATATCTTTAGTTCTGAATGTCTAAAATTTGTGAATTTGACCTTGTAGGAAAGCTAAGAGGATTATCTACAACTTTCATTCAGACCTCCAAGGCCAATTCAAACGTTCAGCTGGTAAAATTTAACCCGGAAATCAGAACCGAAATCCTGAACCGGGCCTGGACCTTTGTGAAGAGATTTGGGCATAACTTACTCATCTTAAGCTCGAATCAAGTGATTTCGGTGGCTAATTAATCCTAAGAGGCAGAGGAATCAAAAGAACTTGAATTCTGTATAGGGGACATGGCCTAGACACGGCCGTGTCCATGTCAGTGTCGTAGCTCCAGAATGCATGCTTAAGCTCAATGATGAACACAACCAAGAATGAAGAAGCAACACGGCCATGTTTCAGGCCATGTTGACAGTCCAGAGAGCATCTTAAGAACACGCCCAGCCATCTTAAGTTAACACGGCCATGTTTGAGGCTTTGTTCAAGGTCCAGAGAGCATTCAAGTGACACGCTCAGCCACCATAAGTGAACACGGCTGTGTCTAGGTTGTGTTCGAGCATCTGGAAGGTGAAACCCTAGATTTAAATCAGTATATATAGCAACCTAAGAGGGGGAGGAAGGGGCTCCATCTTTTGGACACTCAGAGGAATAATTCAGAGCCAGAGGTGGTAGCCCAGCCCTAGAGGATTGGAGGAGAGCAAGATGGAAGATCAACCCATTGAAAGAACTTCATGAGAATGAGTTTTTCTAATTCTATCTTGTCTTCTCTGTATTATTTTGATTTAGATTTTATCATGAGCTAATTTGTAAGGGTTTAGATGGGATGAACCCTAGAATTACATCTGCACTCTTCTCCCTTTTGATTTAATGAGAATATACCTTTCATTTCTTAGAATTGTCTATGATTATTATTTGTGTTAAGTTGATGAAGCATGCCATTGATTTGACACCAGATTTCAGTTTATAGATTGAGAAATTGTAAATTGAAAAAGATCACTTGTAGGCAATGGGATTTGCTTAGAATCACTAGAGATAGGGTTCACATAAATCCTCTGATTTGAGTCAATGTACTAAGGGAATTCACAGAACGCAAGCTAATGCATTCTTGGAGGTTTTCTTTAGGAAGAGATTTCAGTCAATCAACCTAGCAATAGATGCCTTATTGCTCGAGAAATATTAAGGCATAATNCCATTGAAAGAACTTCATGAGAATGAGTTTTTCTAATTCTATCTTGTCTTCTCTGTATTATTTTGATTTAGATTTTATCATGAGCTAATTTGTAAGGGTTTAGATGGGATGAACCCTAGAATTACATCTGCACTCTTCTCCCTTTTGATTTAATGAGAATATACCTTTCATTTCTTAGAATTGTCTATGATTATTATTTGTGTTAAGTTGATGAAGCATGCCATTGATTTGACACCAGATTTCAGTTTATAGATTGAGAAATTGTAAATTGAAAAAGATCACTTGTAGGCAATGGGATTTGCTTAGAATCACTAGAGATAGGGTTCACATAAATCCTCTGATTTGAGTCAATGTACTAAGGGAATTCACAGAACACAAGCTAATGCATTCTTGGAGGTTTTGTTTAGGAAGAGATTTCAGTCAATCAACCTAGCAATAGATGCCTTATTGCTCGAGAAAGATTAAGGCATAATTTAGGAATTTCGATCAGTCTAAGTTAAGAATTGGTGACCATTGAGTTAAAAATGAAAGTGCAATATTTGTTCTAAGGGGATTCTTATCTAGACCTGTGTTTTTCCATTGATAAATCTATCAAAATCATTGTTAATATTTTCTTTCCTTGTTTATATTAGTTTAGATTAAGTAGTTCTTCAATTAATCCACAATTCTAAGATTAGGTAATAGAAAAAGGATTACTACTAATAGCTATAGTTCCTCGTGGGAATGATATCTCTACTCGATTAAGCTATTCTAAAAAGCGATAGGTACACTTGCCTAGAGTGTTTGTAGTATTGATTTTAATTGAATACACTAAAACAAACATCAGTAGAGACAGACTATTATCCATAATAAAGGTAGCATTGCCTTGAACCTCTACTTAGTAAAAATATATATACTTGTTCTAGAGCCAATAGTGGTCTATTGCCTTGAACTATAACTGCTTAAGGGAGACAAGATATATATCTTACAAATAATAATCCAAGTGCAATATAGAGCCCTAAGCCCGCACATTAAACTGACCTTTGTGTGTTATCCTGGTTTCATGAATATTATTCGATAATTAAGCCTTTATTCTCATAGAAGCGGCCTCACTTCACAATACTCATATAGGTGAATCTGTCAAGAGTGCTCTTGCCATTTTGTGACACCCCACTCTTAAGAGCTACATAATTCATTAAGAGTTTTAGAAAACTCATCCTCCATCATTTTGCAAGATAGATACACCTACACTTAGGGATGGTTTATGAGAAGAATATTCTCTTAAATATACGGTGTATCCCACACTCATGACTTACTCTATGATTCATTTTTCCCTTTGAACCTAGTTCTTAGGATCTATAATCACTAGGTAGGGTATCCTCATAAGTAGTATGATTTTCTTTGGGCTTCAACCCCATCCCTCTTGATGTATTCTAAATCATTTCTCTATTTAGAGATTTTGTTAACCGATCCGCAAGATTATTCTCTGATCTTACATAACTCACATGTGTGGTACCATTATTTATGTAAGATCTCACAATATTATGTTTCCTCCTTATAGGTTTGGATTTACCGTTATAGTAACGGTTTTGTACTCTACCAATAGCAGCAGTACTATCACAATGTATCAATATAGGCGGTATTGATTTTTCCCAAACAGGAATTTCATATAATAAATCTCTCAACCAACTAGCCTCATCACTAGCTACTGCTAGAGCAATAAGCTTAACTTACATGGTTGAGTTTGTAATTATTTGTTGTTTCTTAGATTTCCAACAAATTGCACAACCACCCAAAGTAAATATGTAACCAGAAGTACAAAGAGAGTCATCTGATGTATTGTAATCAGCATCAACATAAGCTTCAACCACAACTAGATATCTTTTATAAAATAAACCATAATTTTTAGTACCACACAGATATCTCATAACATGGTCAACTTCATGCCAATGTTTTATACTTGGTTTACTAATAAATCTACCAAGTAGTCCAACTGCAAATGCAATATTAGGCCTTGTACAATTAGTTAAATAACAAAGACTCCTAACAATGCTAGCATATTCCTCTTGTCTCACAATAAATCTATCCTCCGAAGTAGGATATAAACTAACATTAGCAGATAAAAGAGTTAGGACATGCTTATCATTATTATAACCAAATTTGTTCAAAACTTTTTCTACATAATGAGATTGATCAAGAAAAATTTCATCATACATTCTAGTGATTCTCATGCCAAGAATAACATTTGCTTCACCAAGATCTTTCATGCTAAAATTATTATGAAGCAAATTTTTAATGCCTTCTATAATAGATAAGCTTGTACCAAAAATTAACAAATCATCCACATACAAGCTTATAATAACATGAGAATTATCAACATATTTGAAATACAAACATTTATCACATTCACTAGATTTAAAACCATTTTCAAGCATACACAAATTAAATTTCTCATGCCATTGCTTAGGAGCTTGTTTAAGTTCATACAAAGACTTAACCAATCTGCATACCTTATTCTCTTGGCCTTTCACAACAAAACCTTCAGGTTGTTGCATATATATCTCTTCATCTAAATCTCCATTCAAAAAAGTTGTCTTTACATCTATTTGATGAATATACATTTTATGAATAGCAGCAATAGCAATCAACAATCTAATGGATGTAATTCTAGCAATAGGAGAAAAAGTATCAAATAAATCTAAATCTTCTTTTTGAATAAAACCCTTTGTTGACACCCAAATTTGTACACGGATTATTTTTAGGATGGTCTTTAGAACCATGTTTCTATGTGCTCAATTGAAACATTTCAATACTACAAAATAAAGCAGATATAGCTAAAAATGTTGAAATGCTAACAAAAATAAAAAATAATAATAATAACTTAAAAAGAATACAAAAATAAAAAAAAATTTATTATTTTTATTTATTAAGAATAATATATATATAAAAAAAAAGCAAAGAATAAATAATTGCTATTTGAGGCAACACACAAGGCAGCAACCCCGGCCATCTGTGAAATGTTGTTCATCAGTCCGGCCACTCATCCACCATGCCTCTTGCAGCTTGAAAATAGGAAACAAGACAATCACATCAGTGCAACTTGCACAATTCTTCAGCTATAAAAGAGACACAGACAATGAACCAAAAAGAGTCTAATACACAGACCAGAGGAGAGTGAACCAAACAGAGAGACAGAGAGGGATACAGATAGAGAGAACCAATTTTTGAAACAAAAAGAAAGTAGAGAAATTTTAGAAATACACCACAACATAGCAATCAAAGGGACTCCAAGCTCAAACGGACACAACTTGCAGTAGTCTCATCCACGAGTATATCACCAATATTTCACTTTTCCATTTTTTTTTTCATTTTTTCAGTATTCACACCCACACACAAAGCATATCCAACATATATATATACCGAGTCCATCCCCATTTTCAGTAAAATAGAACCAAACCTAGAAATTTCTTTCCGTAGGATTTATGCATGGAATCAAGAATTAAACATAATAGAAGTTGATTTAGACAAAAGGAAACCAAATTAGAGTGAAGAATTTTAGAAAGAGAAAGAGATTTTTAGGGAGAGAAACAGAGATTGAAAGAGAAAGGTACAAAGATTTTTGGAAGAAAGAGTAAAGTAAAGAGAAAGATCCTTACCTTAGCACAATGATTGAGTGGGAAAGAACCATCTTTTTTGAGCTCCAAACCCAAAAGGAAAACTCTCATTCTCCCCTACGTCTGCCCCCTTTTGCTTCGTCTCCCCTTTTTCCTTTTTTCTTCTTATCGCATGGTTTCTTTCCTCTTGACTGATTCCTCTCTTTTTAAGGCTATCTTCTATCTACATTTGTTTTTAATGTTTTATTTGTTAATTTGGCTTTTGTTTTTCTACATGGTCCGAATGGCCAATCCTTTAGCTATTTTTCATTTACTTTGCTGATTGGTTTTTAAGTCCTGATGGGCTTGAGTTTCATTTTGCTAGTTTTAGTTTAATTACTTATTTGGCTTGCTAGATTTCGTATAGGGCTTTTATTTGTTTGGTTTTTTTTATGTTGTTTTGTTATTTATTTGGCTTGTTTAGGCTATTTCAGTTGGGCCTTGTTATGGCCTCTTGTGTGTTTTTTTTGTTTTCATTCTTTTGCTTTAGTATAAGCCTAGTCTGAATTTAAGGGCCATTGTTTGTTTTATTAAGCAATAGTGTATGTGTTTTAAATATAAATATCAAGATATACTAGCTTGCAAGGTGCTTTTTCAGCTTTTAGTAGTTTTGATTGTATTTGACCATTTTTCTTTAATTGATCATTGAACAATGGAAATGCATTACTTCTTAGGCTTTGGTTTCTTTTAATTGGATTGCATTTTTTTAGGGTTAAGTTTATCTTTTATTTAAAAGCTATATTATTTAATGTATTTAGTTTTAGCTTTCTTTTGGGCTCATTTATTTAGGACACATGTTTCATTTTTTGCCATACTAATTTATTTATTTTATAGTTTTATTTATTTTGTTCTTTGCATATTGTTATTATCATGTTTATTTTTTTAAAATACTAATTTATTTTATCTTATTTATTTTACATGTGTTATGCATTTCGTATTGTACATAGTCATTTTCCCTTTTTTTAAAAAAAATCAAAGCTTGACGATAGATTAAGTTAGGGAATAATTGTATTGACAATTTTTCCTAATGTTTCTAAGGTGAGGGATAAATTTCTTGGTTATGCCAGAGGTACTGGTATGACCAATGAAATTCCCAATATCGCTTTATCTTTCAATTACTGTCTTTCTAGCATTATTTGCTACATTGTAATTCATTTCATTATATTTCATCATTATTTTTACTTATGCTAGAATAAGATTATCGACGAGGGAATAATCAAAATTAGCTATAATGATAGCGATATTTTGACGTTTCGGAAATAAAGGGGTTTCCCTAGTTTTGCCAGAGGTACTGGCAGGGCTTAAAGCTAACTCCTGAGAAAAATCTTTTCTATGCATAATCCTCCAAAAAAAATCCTACTTATGCATAATATCATACTTTTATTTACCTTAGAGTGTGGACTAAAAGTACCGACGAGGGAATACATAAGGATAGCTGTGATGACCGCAACTCCTCGACATTCCGGAGGTGAGGAGTATCCCTTTGGCCTTTCCAAATGTACTGGTAGACTAAAGAAATACCTTCAATAAAAAAAAATCTTTTTCCACAAGTCTTAAACTCATTTTCTAATATGCATAATAAATTGTTTTTCGTACATTTTCTAATTATTACTCAAATAATAAAAATGTTAAAACTTGCTTATGACGAAATAGATTAAGAAAGGATTGTAATGACAATCATGAAACTCTACCTAATAATCTTGAAGCAACATTTAGGTTTTGCCAAAAGGACTAGCGAGACCTAACCAAGTATTACTTTATTTTAAAACATAAGAATAGGACCAATTTAATTCATTTTTTACGAGATAACAATTGATTAAATAGGTAACCGTTCTAAGAACGGGCGTTGTAGGGTGCTAATACCTTCCCTACACGAAATCAACCCCCGAATCCAAACTTTGAACATAGACAAAATCTTTTAGGTGTCCAATCGCACCATTTCATTTGTTTAAAAATAGAATAAAATGATTGGTGGCGATTCCACTCTTTTGCATCATATCATGCACTTTACCTTTTATTTTTCTCGTGGAGGGGTTTCATAGCTCCGCTTTGCACTCCTGAAAGGGACGTTGCGACTCCCTTAGCCACCAACCTGACTTTGTATTTTTCTATAGTACCAGCAAGTTTCAACCTTTTTTCTTAAAACCCATTTACAAGCAATAGCTACACAATCAAGAGGCAAATCAACTAATTTCCATGTTCTATTGGACAAGAGATATTCTATTTCATCATTTATTGCTTCTTTCCAGAAAATAGAATCATGTAATGCTAAAGCTTCTTGCAAAGAACTTGGAGTATCCTCCACATTCTAAATTATATAATCAAGACCAAAATATTTTTTCACTCTAGCTCCTTTACTCCTTCTAGGCTCTATTTCAAAATTTCTTTCAACTTGTAAAGAAGTAGAAGGAGTAGAAGAGTGAGGTTCATTTTCATTTAAAAATCTTGTACCCCCACTATTTTTAAAATTAAAAGGAAATTTATTTTCATGAAAAATAGCTTCAACAAGGAAATCTCAGTTTTTCTGTTCATGGCGTTTTGGCAACCTATGCAAACGGTGACATGATCATATTTGCAACTCTACGACTTCCATGGAACACAACCATAGTGAATCAGGTTTGGGAAGAAGGTCCAATTTCTGATGACACTCCTAGAATGCATGCTCTCTCTGGATCCAACATGCAGTCTTTTGGTACTTTGGATTTTGTCTCTGGAAAGGTTCAAGAAACAAGCAGTGGAGGAGTTAACTTTAAAACCAAAACCATGCTCAAGAATGCTCATGGAATCCTGAATGGTATTAGCTGGGGACTTCTCATGCCTATTGGGGCAATACTCGCAAGGTATCTCAAGTTTTTTAATGGAGGAACAACATGGTTTTATCTACACATAACTTGGCAATGTCTTGCATATTTTATTGGTATGTTTGGATTTGGCACCGGATTATATTTCCGGATTCATGATCGGTCTCATCATCGTGCCCATGGATACATTGGAATCACACTAGCTTGTCTTGCTACTACTCAAATCCTAGTTGGCAGATGTCTAAGACCAAACAAAGAGCATAAGTATAGATTCCTCTGGAATTTATTTCACTATATTATTAGGTATGGTACTATTGCTCTTTCCATCAACAATGTGCTCAAAGGGCTCTCCATTCTTAACACTTATCAAAGGTGGAAGAATGCTTATATTAGAATACTTGTATCCTTGGGGACTCTAGTTCTGGTATTGGAGGCTTGTAGTTGGTTTTTGGTCTACAAGAAGAAGAAGAATGCCAAGAATTCTAATGACATTGGAAGCAGCCCTTCAGCCATTGTGGCTTAGGTACTTAGGTTAATTAAGTTCATTGTTACTTTCTAGTGATTTAGACTTTACACGGTTATGTTTCTCAATTCTTTTGTTATTGTAAGACATTTTAATTTAATTAATAGAATTTTTTCCCTATAATTTTCAATGTACGTATTTGAATTCAATCTCTATTGCTTTGATATCAAATAGAGATTGAGTTATATCTTGGTTTATTTATTAATTAATTTGTTTCTCATAAAGATGTGCAATTAATTACTATAGTGACAAGTTGATAATGATTTACCTTCACATCTAAGGAATAGATTTTTAATTGTCAGAAAAGTACTTCCCATGGAAGGTCAACTTTGTTAAATATAAAATTATTCATGGGCCTTTACTTCTAGAATGAGTACTTCCAGCTGACTTACTTGCCCCACAAGTAACTGCAGTTATTTGTTGCTCAATATTATTTAACTATTTGATCAAATCACTTGCAAAGGAATAGTGAGATTTGTTAGAGCTTTGATCGATGCAAGGAAGAATTAACTCAATAAGAGCCTTCTCAGTCACATGCTGCTGGTTAATGCTTAAGCTTTCTGAGTCAAACACGTGAGAGAACCCCTTTAAGCACCGTTTAAAGTCCATGTTGTCTTCAACAACTTCTCCTTCTTCAAGAGATGTGGCATCAAACTTCTTTTTATCCCCCTTGTTAGTCACTGGATCAGTACCAGGACTACTCCATCCCCAAGGCTCCCGAACTGGGTCTTAACTGAAAGGCCTTTACTCTCAGCAATGTTACTCAGTCGTTGTCTAATGGTCTTCTGACAAAAAAGGACATCATGGCCTCCTAGGAACCATTTGGCCTGCAACAACATTGAATCTTCCAGTGACCTCCCAAAAAGGGGTATAGCATCAGGTCTGACCAGTAACCTTGTGAGGATTATTTGAATAAAATTTTTCTCGTTCAAGCAGCCGCAACCTTTTCCAAACTAGGAGAAGACAACTATATTGCATCAACTAAGGACATATTGTGTGTCTCCAACTTCTCAATGAGAACTTGTTCATTTAAAAGCAGCCTGAGTTAATCCAAGGATTTTATATCTAAAAAACCTTAAAATAACTCAGGCCAACACATCGTAAAGGCAGTTTATTTATGTAAAATTGAACCAGTTTGTTATTAAATATTAAGTTTCCCATTGCAAATAATCTTTACAACATTTAATTTCAATTGCCCTCAAAATTGTTGGTTTTGCCAACTTTAAATTAAACCAAAACGAGAAAAAATGTCCAAATAACTACAGATTTATATATGCACGTACGTGTTCATGGCCAAAATTTACCCAAATGCAGATTTATAAGGTTGTTATAGAAATATTTCTTTATAATTACTATTAGTCTGTTACTTTAGATACAAGTTCATGTATTTATTTTTCCAGGAAATTTGTGAACTTTTCAGCAGCATCCCTTTCCTTAAATTTTATGACTAAGACATTAAGTAGAGAAAGAAAATATATTGATTATTGATTATTTGCAATATCGTATGAAACTTATTGAGGACATTATACATAACTTTGTAAACCCCATATGATATACAAACTCACTTATATATTCACGAAGTTACACTACAAGAAAATCTCTGTTTTCCAATGGAAATTCCAAAGAAATTTCATTGCCATCACTATAAGAAAAATCATTTTTACTCACAAAAATTTTTCATAGACAAAAAAACAATAACAAAACCACTAGTTCTCACGGATTTTCTCACAACATGTGACTGTTAAGATTCTCTCACGGACTGAGTTGACCGTGAGAAAATCCATGAGAAATGGTGTTCCAACTATATCCATAAATGTGTTTATTATTCTCACGGGACACAGTTTGTGAGAAAATTTGAATTTTCTCACTGACTTTCTCATGACCTTAGCACTTTGTGAGAAAGTCTGTGAGAAAAGTGATGCACACTGTTTCACTTAAAATTTGAATTTTAGGGCTTTTTCTCATGGACTTTCCGTGAGAAAATATGTTTATCATTCCCTCGCACAGCCACAACCTCCATTTTCAATTTGAAAGAATTCTCTCCCTCCTCGGTTCTTTGCCGTCCTCTCTCTCTCTCCCCGGAGCAAATCACCACCATTTCAGCTTTCGAATCTTGGGTTTTGCACCTCAGGTCCTCTATTCCCAGTCTACTGGTTCCATTTCATAGTTTTTGCTCATTGAGGTAAGTTCCTGTACCCATCTCTTATCTCTTATGGTTTATGCATTTTGTATGAGTAATTCTCTTTCAATTACCATGAACATTATAAGATTTAGCTGTTTAAAATGTTTATTGCTTATTTTAGATAATGTATGAGCTATTTTAGATGTAGCTAAATAGTTTAAGTTAATGGATATTGAAATTGATAAAGAAATATATATCATTTGTTAAGATTACGTAGAGAATTTTGTTATATGCTTGATGTTGAATAATTCTGGAATTTATTTTGAATTTTTTTGAATGACGTAGAAATAATTTTGTAATTTTTTCTATTGTTGTGTAAGTTTTTACCTTTATTGCTATGTAATTTTTCATGTTGGAATAAATTGTAATTTTCTCTCTGTGTTTTTGTGTAATTGTGTGAAATTTTAAATTCTTGAAATGTTTAATTTTTAGAGGAGACTCTGCCCAATTTTTGGTTTATGATTTAGGGATTTAGCGTATAGGGTTTAGCAGTTTAAGAATTTAAGGTTAAGGGTTTAGAATTTAGGAATTTTGTGTTAGGGTTTAGGGTTAAGGTTTATGAGGTTTAGGGGTTTGGGGTTTGGGGTTTTATGGGCCTAGATGAGTTATGGTTTATGGGGTTTTTGGATTTTAGGATTTAGGATATACGGTTTAGTAATTTAGGAATTTAAGGTTAAGGTTTTAGGGTTTATGGGTTTTGTGTTATAGTTTTGTTTAGGGTTTAGGGTTGGATTTACGGTTTATGTTATTAATTTATGCTAAATTAACCAATTTTTTGTATAACAGATGTCAAACCAGTCGAGGCATTCATCTCCGACAGCTGGGCAGCCGTCAAGGAGGAACAAAGGCAAGGCTGTTGCTTGGCCTTCTCATACCGAGCTAGCCTCACCTTTGTTTATGCTACCCCCGAGGTTGGTGCACACACTGTTGCCCCCTACGATGTACAAGAGGTACTCAGGAGCTACCACCTGTAGCACCGTATTTTGTCAAAGTGTTTTTCGTGGTATAAAAAAATAATTTTTAAAAATATGTAAATTCTTAATTTTTTTTATGATTGCTTTTTATATTTGGGCCTTTGTAATAAAGCAAATCCTAGGCTTAATCCTTTGTTAGTCTAGCCCACTTATTTTATCTTAGCCCATTTGGCCCATTGTTTAATATTTAGATTTTCGTAAGTAGTAAATAATACAAAGAAAGAAAAGAAATTGTGTTAATAAATTTTTGTGTCACTAGATCTAGGAGAACCAATAAGAGAGCAAGGAATAAATTTCCTCCTCTCCCCATTGGTCCAAGTCTATGTTTTATCCTTATTAAGTAAATAGCTAAAAGAAAAAAAGAAAAAAAAAAACAAATCAAAAGAAAAGCAATGGAGATGGACAGTGGAGATTAAAGGGCAAGATTAGAAAGTGAAACAAAAAGAGAAATATCTAGAGTGAGGAGGAGACCCAATGTGAAAGAAAAAGAAGGAGAGAATAGGAAGAAAGGAGGGAATGATAGAGAAAAGGGAGAGGAAGAGAGAAACCCATTGGAGAAGGAGAGATATATGTCTTCTTTGGGGCTTTAAGAGAGAAAAATTAGCCAAACCAAAGTGGGATCAAGTGAAAGAAGTGAGGAAAACCGAAAGGAACAAAAAGTTAAGGAATAAAAAGACCCATTGGAGAGGAAGAGAAGATTCTGACTAATTTGGTGGTGGTTTTCGGAGGCAACAGCGGCGAAGGATGTCGGGGCTAAGGATTTTGTTATGAAAATCAAGCAAGAAAGTAAACAAATAAACAGATGCACACATAGATTTACGTGGTTCACCTAATTAAGGCTACATCCATAGGCAGCGGCAGATCAAAGTTCACTATGGAATCAGGAATACAATACTCAGCCTCTCTTTCACTCTTTTTGTCTATCTTTTAACCCTAGAAACAAAGGGTGAATTTATAGCCTTTGTTTTACAGCTAGAGTTCCTAGGATACTAGGATTAGGATTCTAGTTAAATTAGGACTCCTTTATAAGACTGACTAGACAAATTAGGATTCTACTAGGACTCCTCTATAAGACAGACTAGACATATTAGAATTCTAAACAAACTAGGAGTCAAGATATCCTTTACAAATCTCCACCTTGGATTGAATCCTCCTCATCCACAAGTAGCTGCTCCAGACTCTATCGCTGCCTGCCCCTTAGGGCTATCTCCAATTGTCAACATTTAGCAAGTCCAAACCATGCATGAACTTGCTTTTAGGAACGGGCTTAGTGAACATATATGTTGGATTATCCTGAGTGCAAATCTTCTGAACATTGATTCTGTTTTCTGTACAGATGAAGTGATAATGGACATCAATGTACTTTGTCCTATCATGATGGACCTGATCCTTGGCCAAAAAAATAGCACTTAAACTATCACAGAATATGATAGCTTGATCCTGAAGAAGGCCAGGGTCACCAATTAACCCCTTCAGCCAGATCCCTTCCTTAGCTGCCTCTGTCAATGCCATATATTCAGCTTTTGTGGTAGATAAAGCAACTGAAGGCTGAAGAGTAGCCTTCAAGCTGACAATAGAACTATCAACTGTGAATACATAGCTTGTCATTGATCTCCTATCATCCACATCTGCAGCATAGTCTGAATCTAAATAACCAGCAAGCACACAACCTGTATCACCTCCATAGATCAACCCAACATCTAATGTACCTCTCAAATATCGAAAGATACGATTCATAGCCCTTAAGTGTTCTTTCCCAGGTTGACTCAGAAATTTGCTCACTACACTGACTGCATGTGCAATATCTGACCTTGTACACACCATAGCATACATGAGACTCCTCATTGCACTTTCATATGGAACCCGAGTCATATACTCCAAATCTGCCTAAGTCTGAGGTGCAAGAGCTATAGAAATATGAACATTAGCAGCTGAAGGAGTACTTAAAGGGTTTGCTGTGGACATCCCAAAATGGGATAGAACCTTCTTAATGTAGCCTTTCTAAGATAAGAAGAGCTTTCTCTGAGTGCAATCCCTATGAATCTCCATACCCAAAATCTTCTCAACCTTTCCTAAATCTTTCATGTCAAACTCTGCACTAAGTAAGGACTTCAACTTCTGAATTGCAGACTTGTCCCGAGATGCAATGAGCATGTCATCCACATACAAAAGTAGATAAATGAAACAATCATCCTCTACCTTACTGTGATACATGCAACAATCATAAAGACTCCTGTTGTACTCGTGATTAATCATAAAGCTGTCAAATCTCTTGTACCGCTGCTTGGGGATTGCTTCAGCCCATACAAAGATCTTTGAAGTCTACAAATGTGGTCCTCTTTTCCCTGAACCACAAATCCTTCTGGCTGACTTATCAAAATCTCCTCCTCAAGCTTTCCATATAGAAATGTTGTCTTTACATCAAGCTGCTCAAGCTCCAAGTGCTGATGTGCTACCAATGCTAGTAGCACTCGTATAGAAGTGTGTCTTACCACTGGTGAGAAGATCTCATTGTAATCCATACCCTCTTTTTGACTGTAGCCTTTTGCAACTAGATGGGCTTTGTATCTAATGTCTTCAGCCCCTAGGGTACCAAACTTCCTCTTGAAAATCCACTTGCAGCCTATTACACTTTTCCCTTGCTGAAATTTAACTAACTCCCATGTTTGGTTCTTGTGAAGAGACTCCATCTCTTCACCCATTGTAGCAACCCACTGAGCTGACTCAACCCCTATGATAGCTTCCCGATAGGTAGAGGGGTCTGGAGACTCTACCTCCTCTGCCACCTGTAAAGCATATGTCACCATGTCTTCAAAATCATATCTCTGAGGGGGCCTGACCTGCCTGCGAGGTTTATCAACAACAATATTGTGTGGCTGTGTCAGCTTAGTACCAGATTCATCATGAGGCTCATCAGTAACCTCTTCAACCTGAGGTAAGTCACCCTGTTTGTTATGATGAGTCAATTCAAACTCCACCTGTTTAGAGACACTATCCTGCTTTCCTGAAACATCAAACTCCAATCTCGGGTGAAGCATGTAATTTTCATCAAAGGTAACATTCCTAGAGAGAATGACTTTTTTTTTTTTTTAGATGGAGACCAGATTCTCTATCCATTCACCCCATTTCCATAGCCCATAAACAACCATTTCTTAGTTATTGGTTCCAATTTTCTCTCACTAACATGATGATAAGAAGGACATCCAAATATTCTAAGACCAGAGTAATCAGTAGGTTTTTCAGACCATACCTGAATGGGTGTTTTATAGTCTAAGGTAGTAGCAGGAGACCGATTCACCAGATAGTAAGTTGTGTTAACAGCCTCAGCCCAAAAACTCTGACTCAAACTAGCATTAGAGAGCATGTAGCGAGCTTTCTCCAACAGTGTCCTATTCATCCTCTCCGCAACACTATTTTATTGTGGGGTATTTCTAACAGTATGATGTCTAGTGATGCCTTCAGACTTACAAAATTCACTGAACTCCTTAGAACAGAACTCCAAGCCATTATCAGTTCAAAGATGTTTGATATTCTTTCCTAACTGAATCTCAACAAGAATATTCCACTGCTTTAATACTTTGAAAGCTTCACTCTTCTGTTTCAACATGAATATCCAGGTCTTCCTTGAGTAGTCATTAATAAAGGACACAAAATACCTAGCACCTCCAAGAGAGGGGACTCGAGATGGGCTCCAACAATCTGAGTCAATATAGTCCAAAGTGGCCTTCGTACTATGAATTGCTTTTGGGAATTTACTCCTACGTTGCTTCCCAAAAACACAGTACTCACAAAACTGGAGTTGTTCTGCCTTGCATCCTCCAAGAAGGCCCTGTTTGCTCAGAATTGACATTCCTCTTTCACTCATATGCCCAAGATGCATGTGCCAGAGCTTGGTGACGGGTGCCGAACCGTACAAAATTACAAAACTAATTGCAACAGATTTGTAGTATAGAGTGCAACCAGTGTCGTCTCTCAAGGATTCACCAGAACAACTAATCTATTAGGACTTAAGCATAAATAGAATAAAAGGGGGGGGGGGAGGGGTTGTGTTGAATGCAGTATAATAAGTACTCAGAAAGCAGTAAACAGAATTGATCAAGTAAGAGAAAACGTAATCAACTCAGCAGGCAACCAAACCCTAATTCGTCCTTGTTCACTAAAGATAACCTAGGTCTGATTTAACTCTTGGTTAAATGTTACCTGGAACCCCTAACAGCAACACTTAGAATTTCTACTGATTACCAATCAGGATTCAATTAATCTTGGAACTAAGAATCTATGCAACCGCTCTATATCACTAAGTCCAGATTAATTTAATAACCGAATTGTCCAAGTTAACCATATATTAAAATCCTTTAACATATGATTAGCAGTTTGATTACTGTGATGAATCTAATCAACCGATTTAAATTCATATAAAGCATGCATGCAATTAAAATACCATTCAATCACATGAAGATGAGAAGAACAAGATAATCAAACTATATTAAATCAAACCTGGATTGAAGCATAGGAACTCTGGATTAGCATGTCTGGAACCTCTTGAATTGATTACAGAAGTACTTAGCCCTCCATGAAAGGCTTAAACAAAAAGCAAAGGTATATACTCGAACTCAGGAACAAGAGGCAGCAGCTACTGATGGTAAATTCATGATCATGTGGTATCCTATTTTCCTCAACAACTTGAGAATAAATAGTAGCTAGCTGCCTCCTCCAGGTTTCCTAATAGTTTCCTAATTACAAAATAAACATAATTTCCTAAATTATTAATGGTAAAAATGTGATTAAGCCCTAGTGTCATGTGTGTTGGCCCAATAAGCAAATGTTGGTCCAATAAACATGTACTAGTCCAATAAGCAGGCACAAGGAATGGAACAAGTCAATGTTGGGCGGATGCAGAAAATCTAGACTAATTCCATGTGAATTTAAGTTGTCCAGACACGAGAATCAGCTTCTGATCTCTCATATGAAATGTATAAATTTCTGTCTTCTTTCCTACAAAACTGGAATTGCATCAATCGGACATCTGTAGCTCAAGATATAGTGAAAAACGTAAACAGTGCCAAAAATCAACAATTATGCAATTAAAGTCTATAAGCACCAACAAGTCCAAATCTACAAAATATGTCTATGGACAATAAAAATTAGTAGAAACACACACTAAAAGAATAAGTATAAGGGAAATAAATAGTGTAAAATAATGTCTTATCACTTGGTCTGATCAAACCCAGATTTTTCAGAACCAGAAACTAAAGATATTGAACCTGTCACTGTGGAGCCTTGCAAGGCATAGAGGTTACCATGCTTAATTCCTTTCATGACGACTGTGGCACCCTTACTAATCAGCATCTCTCCACCTTTAATTTTGCATAGGAAGCCTTTGGTGTCCATGACACCCAGAGATATCATATTCTTCCTTAGCTCTGGAACATGTCGAACGTCAGTAAGAGTTCTCATCACCCCATCATGCATCCTGATCTGAATAGTACTAATACCGACTGTTTTGTAGGGCGCATCATTGCCCATTAAAATGTTTCCTCCATCTCTCTTCTCATATGTTGAAAACCAATCCCTAGAAGGGCACATATGATACGAGCAGCCATAGTCTAGCACCCACTGATCTGACAGGTGCTGATGATCAACAACTGCAAGAACCAAGTCTAATTCTGAAGAGGATTCTCCTTTAGCTATAACAGCAACCGAATTCCTCCTATTATTATTCTTCTTTTTCGGACATTCATATTTCCAGTGTCCCGGTTCCTTGCAGTATCTACAGATGTCCTTTGGATCCACCTTCGGTTCCATCTTGGACTTGTTCTGACCTTTTCCCTTCTTCTTCCACTTGCCCTTATTAGAAACTGTGGTCACCAACCCAACTGCAGGACTGTCATCACCATTACCAGATGCTTGTTGCTGGATTTCTCGCATATAAAGGCTAGATCTAACTTCTTCCAGAGTGATGCAATCTTTACCAATACAGTAAGAATTGACAAAATTCTCATAGGATGTTGGTAAAGAGACTAACAGAATTAAGGCAGCATCCTGATCATCTATCTTCTCATCAATGTTTCTCAAATCCATCAGAATGGAGTTCAATTCATCTAGATGATCTTTCAAAGGTGTACCTTCCTTCATACGAAGAGCAGACAAACGCTTTTTCAACAGAAGCTTGTTAGTTAGAGACTTCGTCATGTACAGGCTCTCTAACTTTAGCCATAGACCAGCTATAGTTTCTTTAGAAGCGACTTCATATATGACTTCGTTTACTAGGCAGAGTAAGACAGTCGAATGAGCTTTCTCTTCTAACTTAGCAATCTCAGTGTCGATCATCCTTCCAGGTCGTAGTTTGGAAAAGGGCGTCTAGATTCCTTGTTGTTTCAACAGAGCGCGTATCTTGATGCGCCATGGACTAAAACTATTTTTCCTAGTGAATTTCTCGATCTTTAGATTATGCGACATCTTACTCAATCAAACAGAAAACATATGAGATGAACCTAGCTTAGATACCACTTGTTATGGAAATCAAGCAAGAAAGTAAACAGATAAACAGATGCACACACAAATTTACATGATTCACCTAATTAGGGCTACATCCACAGGCAACGACAGATCAAAGTTCATTATGGAATTAGGAATACAATACTCAGTCTCTCTTTCACTCTTTCTATCTATCTTTTAACCCTAGAAACAAAGGGTGAATTTATAGCCTTTGTTTTACAGCTAGAGTCCCTAGAATACTAGGATTAGGATTCTAGTTAGACTAGGACTCCTCTATAAGACATACTAGACAAATTAGGATTCTACTAGGACTCCTCTATAAGACAGACTAGACAGATTAGAATTCTAAACAGACTAGGATTCAAGACATCTTTTACAGATTTGTCCATATCTTCATCATTTAGACTGATTTTCAACTCTTGGGTAAAGCTCTATCCTTCTCCTTTTCCTCTTAGCTTTCTTCAATTTATAATTTAGATCTTTGTTTTGTTAATCTTGATTGTTAGAGATAGATGATAGGATGCTTGAGAGTTCAATTCCATTTTTGTAATATAGGAATTTTGGTGATGGAGTTAGGTTGTTCTTGAATGTCTTGTTTGTGCCCTTTCTTAATTTTTAAATTTCACTAATATGTTTTTAACCTTGATTGAATTTGTGGTGTTTAATTTTTAATGGAAAAGTGAGGAAAGAATTTTTAAAATATGATGTACATATATGAGGGTTCTTGATATAGTTGCTTTGTTCTTTATCTTTGGGATATTTTTGCCTTGTTGATTGTACTGGGATTTTTATTTATCATGAAGTGCTTGTTGTTCTTAATACATTGCTCTATTGATTCATATAATTATGCTGATTCAAGTCAATTGAAAGGTGGGGTTTGTTATTGTCCAATTTTGAGCATAATTGAGGATTATTTTCAGCTGTGTTTTTATAGCATTCCGTTGACCATTTATCATGAAAGGATACCAATAGAGTCAACTTTCATTCTACTTTATCATGAAAAAGCACTTGCATAACCATTTTTTGCTGCTTTCAATTTTTCACTGGCAGTACTCAATGTTTCATTTATTTTCGGAGCTATAGAGCTCCAATTTGAGTGTTTCTTGTATCGTTTGAATCATAAGACATATATATTTCATGTGTAAAATTTCTGGATCTTTTTCATATCTCTTCTGATCTCAGTTCGCATTTCAATTTAGATGTGTTTTCTGTGCTGTCAAGTTGCCAGACAGCTCTGGCAGTGCTTAGTCTTTTAATTCTTTCTGGAGATACAGAGCTCAAAATTTAACATTGTTTATCTCGATAGAACTGTAAGATATGTTTCTTCAAGGTATGTAATTTTCAGATTTTTTCCATGTCTCCCCTGCTCCCAGTTCGCATTTAAAGTTGGATTTTTTTTTTCTATACTATCTGGTTATCTGTCTCCTCTGGCACAGTCATTGTTTTTCTTATAGCTGGAGCTACAGAGTTCAGAATTTAGCATTGTTTACTTTGATAGAACCGTAAGATGTGTGTCTTCGATGTGTTTAATTTTCATAATTTTTTCATGTCTCCCCTGCCCCCAGTTTGCATTTATGGTTCACTGTCCCGGAGCCATCTGTAGGGTTGTTCAAGAGCATTTCTCCTGCCTATCTTGTTTGGTTTTCTATGCCTTTTCAGGATTTTCTTTTGCATGCTGCTTTGTTTCTATTTCGAGGCATTTTGAAAGTTGTTCTCGACACCTTTTGAAGTGTTATTTGAGTGTATTTGTTTCCTAGTGATTTCGCTATTTTGCATTATTTTTTTTGTCTATTGTTTAAGGTTCTGTTTGGCCTAGGTTTATTACCTACATTTTTGAACTGGTTTTCCTCCTTATTTCAATGGTATCTTGTGACTGTTCAGAGTAGGACTCATGTTTCAACTTATTCCTATGTTGTTTAGTGACATTTTGAGCATGAATTGGTTGTTGATTCTGCACTGTTTTAAGTTTTTCTGCATTTACTCTGTTCTTTTAGGACTGCTTATTTCCTATGTTGTTTTTACACCATTTTCTTGGATTGTTTCCGCACCATTTTTTTTTTTTGAATTGTTTCTGCACTTGTTTAATTAACTGTTTCCGCATTGTTTCAAACTAATTTCCCTTGCTGCTTAGCTGATTTTAAGTACTATTTAAGTTGATATCTTTCACTATTTTGACTAGGTTCTTGGGGTTATTTCCAGCTAGTTTCATTTATTATTTCATTCTAGTTTTAGGGGCTGTTTTAGGTTTGTTTACTTGGCTATGTTGGCATGTTGTTTTGGGAATATGTGAGGGTTGTTGTGGTTAGAAAATAGAGCTTTTTTTTATATATATAATTCTTTCCCCATTTGTTTTCCTTCTTTTCTTGATTAAGGATCTTTTTTTAGACTAATTTCTTATATTATTCTTGTAACTTTGGGTTTATTCTGGATTTGTTTCTTTTGTTGTTTCTGCGCTATTTTAGTTAATGTATTTCTTATTGTTTTTTTACTAATTGCAATTTCTATGAGTGCATGAATTTTTTTTTTCTCCTCTTTATGGACATTGGTGAGGCCATGTGGTATGTAAGCAGGTCCCCTTTCTCAAGCTAGAATATGTGAGGCCGATCTGAGTCCCAAAGCGCGAAAGCAATTTTTTTCTTTTTATTTATTTATTGGATGTAATTAAAATTCCCTTCCATTAGATAAGTGTTGTAATATTTATACTCATACATTTGCATAACATTTAGGAATGTGATTATTCGTTTAGTATCCATAGGCCCCTACCTATCTTGGAAGGATAGGGCAATCCATCTGCATATCAGGTGATCTAGTCTATCGTTCCTAGGTAAGGATAAGCGCCACCTCGGAGGGTGCCATATGCAAGGAACAGGTGTAAAGATTTAGGGCACGTTAATTGCATGCATTTAATGTTTAAATTTGTTACTAATATTTTTATTTTTATTTCATTTATGTAGTTTATTTAAGGGATGAATAAAAAATATCTTTTGGCCATCTTATGTTCACACAACTAATTTTGGGTAACCGTCTTTTAGACAGGTGTTGTGGGGTGCCTAACACCTTCCCCATACACAAACTGATTCCCGAACCCTCTCTGGTTCGCAGACCATTTTCTAGATTAAAAAGAAATTTTCAATTATTTCCTATTTTTTTAATACAATTAGTGACGGCTCCAAGTTTTCTTTCGAAAAATAATCTTTTTAAAAGTATGTCATTCACGTCATAGCGACCTTCAGGTACGTTGTGACACCACTCCAGGCTCTACATCGTCGACCGTTGGAGGATCATCGCATGCGGGCTGCCAATTGGCTGATGATCGGCTATGGATAGTGTCACACAGGAATAAGGAAAAAGTTAATTCTAATAATTAACAGAGAAATTTTTCTTAAGATATACAGTTTATTATTTCTAATACTTATAATAATTTATTCTTTTTGTGCAGCTTTGTTCCTTCCAAGGGGCTTGTCAACTACCTTTCTACCATCTACAAGTCACAATTTAAGGAGGCGTGATTGGACTTCGCCTAAGTTTCTTGATGAGATGAAGGAATTCTAATGGACATTGATCTTCTATTTTCTACTACAAAGAAGATGTGTTTAGGATCCCCCAGCATGAGAGCCAAATTTGTAATATCTAGCTCTCAAAGTGTTTTGACAACCTTCGCGCCTTTGTCCAATACATCAAGATCGGGAAGACATTTGACGAATGGTTGCTGCCTACTGTTCTGTAGGCCCTGAAATCCAAATGGGGCTCTCAGTAGTACAAGGCGGTCTCAGAAAGGAACAAGAAGAACCGTTTCTTGGATCAGGGGGTAGGCTTATCACAGGGGTGGCTCAATAACTGTCTCCGAACAAAAACGGAGGCTGGTAAGTTTTTTATTTAATAACTTTGTAAAAGTTTAGTTATGTTAATTTTTGTTTACTAGCAGTCTTTTGTTTTTTTGTAAACGAAGGAGTTAGGCCGAGAGCCTAATGCATAGGAGGTCTTTCGTCACCTCCACCACAACGCCATCAAAGGCTGGGTCCATCCATGGGCTCAGTCCACTTATGTAAGTATTTTTGAAATTCTTTACTCTTTATGTTAGCTAGGGTTTATATGTATGTATTTTCTACAAACTTAATTCTTAATTTTTTTATTTTGTTATTTTTTCTTCCCTAGTAGGTTCTACTTTCTGTTATGTTATTTATTTATTTTTGCATTGATAGATAACTTATTACTGTGGCATATATTTCTTATGGTTTCTTGCAGCTAGGTAGCTTAGGGTAGATGTTTGTA
The DNA here is from genome assembly GCA_003255065.1 of Cercis canadensis. Taxonomy (NCBI): domain Eukaryota; kingdom Viridiplantae; phylum Streptophyta; class Magnoliopsida; order Fabales; family Fabaceae; genus Cercis; species Cercis canadensis. Next base: position 140,578 of record QAOA01006205.1, on the reverse strand, counting down.
TGTTTCTCCCTTACACATTACACACTAACATTGTAACTCTGCACACTACTCATCAGTTTTGTACCTGGGCCACCCTCAGCTTAGGATTAGAAGGGAGTCTAGTGTTATTATTAGAGGTTTATCCTTTGGTTGTTTACGCAAAAGCTTCCGCTCGAATTATGGATCATCTTGCTGATTTGGGTAAGCAAAGGGGTTATCCCCTTATGAACTAGGTTAGTAGGGTGTGATCTCCATCATTTTGGTGGGGGCAGTCTGTAGTACCCTGAACTTTCAGGATATTAGCACTCATTGCCAAACTATGCACATAATTTAATGGTAGATGTCCGCCTTTATAAGGTAGACTTTGGCCATTAAGTTAGAAATCCTGAGCCTAAGGCTAGTCCATTCATAAGACATCATGGGAGCATTTATATCTGTTATTTCTCTTGTTTTTCTGCATTAAAATAAGAGGTCTGAGGCCTTGTTTCTTTTTCAAATAAGTTGAATGTCCTTTTTCTTCATTTCCTCATTTACGTTTTTACCCATCATTTTTCCAATAAACAAGAGAAGGTTGAATTCTTGTTCTTTTTTTTAATTGTTTTTCCAAAGTAAGTCATATGCATTTGCACGTCATTTCAACTCCTATGCATCATTTTTTAAATAAAAGGGTTAGTAGCTTTCTTCATTTGTCAATAAGGAAAACGTCACCTTTGGTACAATCTTTTTTCATCAAAGCACCAAACTTTTATTGTGCTCATTCGAAAAAAAAAAAGTCATGCATTTTTCTCTTGCCCATTCTATAGATCTCATTTTTTTCATTCATCCCATACAGTTTTCATTGAAAAGTTTTGAACATAGCTTGCTCGAAGAAAAATAAGCTCAATCAAAAGCACTATGTAGGAAGGTCAATCGAGCTCAGATTAAGAACCATGACTATCATGGAGGAAAATCAAGAACATGGTCGCAATCTCGGGGATGAGTTTGATGAATTAAAATCTCGTATGAATGAAATGATGAAGCTTTTTACTAAGAGCCTAAAGTTAAAGGTTATGGCCAAGGACCGAGCGATGTTAATATCCGTCAAACGAGGCAACTTCTGTAGCATTCGCTCCAATGGGGGCAATGCCTTCACAGATGACGCCTTCTACAAATTTGGTACATGAGTGTGATTCGCTCCAATGGGGGCAATGCCTTCACAGATGACGCCTTCTACAAATTTGGTACATGAGTGTGATTCAAGTTCAGCAATTCCTCCGGCCACCCGACCAGTAAATGTTGTGCATGCCATCTCATTACCTCTATCAGGCCCATTTTCTCTATCAATGGAAGCTCTATTTAATCCAAATGAGAACCAAGGTGGTGTTTACACATATACTCATCCTATCACCAATTACACTTCTTACTTAACTACTCAAGAAACCATTGTGATAGTTCCTTTGGGGAAGGAGAATGAAGAATTAGAAAAAGAAAGATTGAGTGTTGAGTCAACGAAAAAGAAGCAAGCACTTTTCGAGGAGCAAATCAAGATATTGCATGGATCAGGAGTCTATGGGCCAATTGACATTGATGAACTCTCTTTGACACCTAAAATTATTCTACCGAAAGATTTCAAAATGCCTGAATTTGTGCACTATGATGGAGCAACCAATCCTTGGCTTTACTTGAAATCTTATTGCATTAAGATGTCCATTTCGTAGAGAGATGAGAAATTCTTTATGCATTTCTTCCCAGAGAGTTTGACTATTCCTGTTTCAGATTAGTACTGGCGTCTGGATCACTTCAAGATTCAGACATGGAGAGACTTGGCTGATGCCTTCTTGAAGCAGTATAGTTTTAATAATAACATAGCTCCTACTAGAGCTCAATTAGGAGCTATGTGTAAGGAAAAAAGTGAGAGTTTCAAAGAATAAGCTCAAAAGTGGAGGAATCTAGTAGCCAAAGTTCAACCTCCATTATTAGATTCTGAAATGATTCACTATTTCATGAATATTTTGCATTCTCCTTATGCTGAGTTGAAGGTGGCAGCTGTTTATAAGGACTTCTCTAAGTTAATCAAGGCTGGAGAGAGAGTTGAAAAAATGAACCGAATAGGAAAATTATCATTCTTAAGAGGAGAAAACCATAATAACAGCCAGAAGAAGGAAGAGTCATTTGGGAAGAAAGAGACAGAGGTAAATTGGGTACATTCACTAGGGGATCCAACATACTTTCAATCTTAAGGCTAGTATTATTCTTTGAATCCCATTTTCTCAAGTCCTTACCAAGTTAATGTAATCCCACCATCTTACCCTTCATACCAACCTAATATTCCATCATCCATACATCTCACCAAAATTTTCCTCAAGGATACCGTGTTCCCCAAGCACCATTGGTGATCAAATCTAATCATCGACGACCTAGAAGTTCTCGGAAGAATGATGCTTTTTACTAATTTAGTAATGACCAATTTGGAATTGTACTTACAGCTACTAGAAGAACAAGTAATGACACCACGACTAGTAAAACCACTAGAACCTCCATTCCCTCGAAGCTATAATCCACATCTTAGTTGTGCATTCCATAATGATGTGTCATAAAGATTGCAAAGTTTTTAAAGACCGTGTGCTACGGTTGATCAAGGCCCAGGGTTGTAAAAGTAGAATACGAAAATGGAGTGCCAATTTTGATCATCAACCCTTTGCCAAATCATGTGGTGCAAGCCTAAAAGGTTCTAGTTCAGGTGCAAGTGGATGAGTTAGAGGAGATCATCAAGTGAATTTTCCTTAGTTCAAAGCTTTTCTCAGTTGTTAATATTTATTTTATTAAAGTCTTACTCTTTTAGCCAAAGTCCAAGGCTAGAGAGTCTACTTTGGACTTGAACCTTATTTTATTTGACTTCATTAATGCAATGATCATGCATTCTCATTCACCATCTTTCTTATTCTAATTCTCTTTCAAATGCTTCCTTTAAGATTTCATANAAAAAAAAAAAAAAAAAAAAAAAAAAAAAAAAAAAAAAATGAACCTCCCTAAGTTTTCCCTTTTAAGGAGTTGCAATTGATACACAAATGATAAATTTAAGAATGATGAAAATTCAAGACCCTAAAAGATAAATTATTTCCAAGCAAATTTTAAACTCCATAAGCAAACTTTTCCAATGATCAGATGCATTCTTTGTTTTCCCAAACGTTGTGGAGTATCCTTAATTACCAATTTGAGCTTGAAGAAGTAGGTTATTTCTTAATTCCTAATTTATGTACTTGCTTGAGAATGGTAGAACTCCAATAAGCTTTCATGACAACATTCAAGTGCCAAGAAGGATGATTTCCTTTATTCTATCCAAACACATCATATCCCGTGTAAAACCACTTTGGGCTTTAAATTTTCCTTCATACCTAATGAGAATCATACCCAGGATACAGTGAGAATCAACTTGCTAAAGATGACTTCAAAGCCTCAATGGACTAGCCAAAAATGATAAATGAAAAAAAAAATGCAAAAGAGAGGAAAGCCCTCCATAAAAAAATAAAAAATAAATAAAAAAATCTTCAAGAGAGAATAAAATTCTTTCCCAAAAAAGGAGAGATAAAAAAAAATATGAAAATGAGATAAACAAAAGTATTCCCTCTAAATGGTTGAGAAATAGGAAAGGTAGTCCAAGTGACAAGAAAAAGAAAATTAGAAGATCACAAGTTGTCAAAAGCAAGATTCTCATTGTCGTCCCAACATCAGATGTTTGGGCTTTTATATCCTTTCTTTCATTAGCCATATCTTTCATTCATAAAACCCCATTATAACCTTTCAACATCCTCTTGGTAAATGAATGTTGGCATAAAACTCTATTGGAGTTAGGCATTGAAGAAAATTGAGAAATAAGGTAAGGGACAAAATCAAGTTTTGAGCTTTTTCTCTTTCATTTCAAAATAAAAGTCTTTTACCCTAAGACCCCATTACAAGGCTTTCAAGACCTCATTGACGATTGGTTTGCTTGAATCGTAAACTAGGGTAAAAATTTTCAAGGAAAATTTTGGTTTTAAAAATAATAAATAAAATAAAAAATTTAAACGGGGGTCAAGTCTGACTCAAAAATCTCTTTTGTGTCAATTGCAATTACCTAGAGGGAATATCTTGAAATCCCTGCCACTGAGACAAATTTTCATTCTTCAAATTTGCAAATTGTCATAACCAAAGGGCTTTGTGTCCTAACTTTTGTCTCTATGATCCTCCTCAGTTCCTGACACTGGGGCAAATTTTGGTTGCCCAAAATTCATTTCTTGCACAACTTTGTCTTTAAAAAGTTCTTTTGAATTAATCAAGGGGCATAGGTCTTGTTTCATCTCAATCATTTTTTCACCACTCTATCATTTTTTGAATGCATAACTCATTGCATTAATTTTGCCAAATAAAATAAGAGTGGCTCATACTCAATTGACATGACAAGCATTGGCAATTGAAGGACTGGCTCAAAGCACTATCATGATCCTGGCAAAAGATTAACATTGATAAAAATTCATGCATAAAGCAGTTCCTTGGATTAGATCTAAACTGGGGCATTAGTTTGATGAGGTTAAATCTTCTTTGGGCAAGCAATTCATGATGCATTTTTAGAATTGTTGTGTAAAACTCTAACGCAAGTGTATGTTATCATTTTCAAGTAATAAAGAGAGAGTAGAGTATCGTCTCACGGAGACTGTGGCTAATAAGTACCAAAATTGGGTGTATTCCAATTTTATCTAGATAATAAAAAATCAATCAAGGATACATATTGAGCAGTAATTGAAAGGCACAAATAGTAAAAGAGGTTGAAATATGAATGAGAAATGCCTAGGGATTTTAATTTTACCATAGCTAGTCTAATTCATTATTCCTACTTCATTAACCAATAACTATCTTCTTAATTATTAACCAAGAATCATAAATTATCCATTAGCCTTTCTCAAGGTCAAATGGAATAATTTCTAAGCATTAATTCACTATATTCCTACTTGAATTTAGACTACCTAGAAATTTATTTAGTTCAATGATTCTCTTAATAGCTACATAAGCTACAAGGGTATATTCCCATCCCTTATGCAACTTATGGTCTTCATCTCTATGATCTATAATTACAACTCACCTTCCGGTTCATTGAAATCATCCAATCCACTAATTAATGGCTAGTAAATTAGAAGCAATAAGAATTGGGAAGAATATGATAATAGAAATAGAAGTTCTTTAATTAAATCAGTAAAAAGACATGAATCATCCTAGCTGGGCTACATTGTAGCCTTAGAAAGGAAATTAGTTCATAGCTATGAAAGAAAGCATGATCACACATAAATTAGACATAAGAACAAGAGAGAAAGGTGAAAGAAACTCTTAGACTTTGAAAATCAATGATGAATTCCCAATCTTCAAGCTTGATCTCCTTTCTTTCTTTGCCTCTTGTCTAAAAATGTGTGGAACCCTAATTTAGTCCTTAAAAGTCCTATTTGTATGTTCTAGGAAGTTTAAAAAAAAAAAAAAAAAGGAAATAAAATAACCTAAGTGAAAATAGGAGTCATGAAGGTCAAATCTTGAGTTGACTCTCGCAGGGCTGCAGCTTCCGAATTGGGCGCTGTGGCCTCTAAGGTTCTATTTGGAACATGGTTTCTGTTGAAGATGGGCTCTACGGCCCCCCAAGCGGTAGTCTCTGGTGTCTTTTCTTCATTTTAGGCGCTGCAGCATCCTAGCTTCTAGAACCTCACTCTTTTCCGTGCAAAGCAGCACTACAGCGCTAGGATTGGGGGCTGTGGCACCCATGCTACTACCTTCAGTCAATTTTTCTAGAAATCTTCTCTTTTTAACACCAAAAAAACACCAAAGTAACTTCCACATACTTCTAACATGAAAACCTATCAAAGAAACAATTAAACATCAGAATCAAACTTACAATAGCATAGAACTAACAAAAATCAAGCTAAATTATCCATAAGATAAGCGGTACAAAATTGACTTATGAAGAATCATTCAACATTTTTTTAGTCTTTAATCTCTTCGAGATTTGATTTCCAAAAAAAACAAAATAATTAAAAAAAAAAAAGAGAAAAGAATTAAAACTCATGCATTACCTTTTCAATCAACTCGACAGTCCGATTGAGGATTCCATTTGGATATACTTGACAGTTTGTTAAAACTATGTAACACAGGTACGGGTACGGGTTTCGTACCTGGTATATGTATGAAACGCTAGTACGACATTTTTTAAAAAAAATAGGGGTAGGGGTATGCCATGTCATATATATATATATATATATATATATATATATATTACAAAAATTTTAAATGCTCTAAATATTAAAAATATCAACCATTAATCCTTAACAAATAAGTAATAATTAACAAGTATTAACTCAAAATATAAATCATCAATCAAATTTCAAGTAATAGAATTTATCATATTTAATTAAGTATCATCAATATATTATAAATATTTTTTAATTAGATAAAGTGCATTATAAAAAATCACAGAAAAATGATAAACCATTATGAAAATTGAGATTAGCTACACAAGTAGATATAGAGAAAGAAATAAAGGTTTTTGTCATTTGTTTAGACTATAGAGTGTGTCAAGCAATGAGTGGTAGCTGAAGAAAAGTAAGCAGCATGAGTCTTGAGGGGTGCTTTGCTTTTTACTAATTAGTGATTAGTATCCATTCATCCAACATGACATTTTTATCCCTCTGCCTTTATCTTTGTCTTTGGTCGCCCAAAACTGTCGTTTATAACCTTAGCGGACACAAAGACAAAGTTTTGAAACACTTTTAGAAAAGACAAAAAAAAAAAAAAAAAAAANNNAAAAAAAAAAAAAAAAAAAAGGAAGGACGCATTTCTTACACTGGTACACATTTTGCGTTTTGAAGACGTCTCTGAAACGGGTACGCCTCATTTCCAGCCATTTCGGTGCTATCTTGGTTCAAAGTCTGACGGTTAGTCAAAGTGTTTAAAATTTCCTACCAATTTCAATTTCTTCAACTCGACAGTCCGGTTGAGGATTTCATTTGCATATACTTGACAATTTGGTTAAGGTCTTACGGTCAATCTAAGTTTTTAAAATTTCCTACCAATTTCAATTTCATTCACTCGATAGTCTAGTCGAGATTTTCATTTCCATGTACTTGACAGTTTGGTCAAGGTCTGACGATTCATTAAAGTTTTTAAAATTTCCTACCAATTTCAATTTCATCAACTTGACAATCCCATTGAGATTTTCATTTGCATATACTTGACAATTCAGTCAAGGTTTAACGGTCTGTCAAAGTTTTTAAAATTTCCTACCAATTCCAATTTCATTCAATTGACAGTCCATTTGAGATTTTTATTTAATCTACTTGACAATTCGGTCAAGGTCTGACAATTTGTTAAAGTTTTTAAAATTTTAGGCCAATTTCAGTTTCATTCACTCAACAGTCTAGTCGAGGTTTGCATTTTGCATATACTTTATAGTTCAGTCAAGGTCTTTTCTAAAGTTTCTTACTAATTTCAGTTTTATTCCATCGACAGTCTGGTCTAGATTTGCATCTTTAATCTACTTGACAGTTTGGTCAAGGTCTGATAGTCCATTAGAGTTTTTTAAATTTCCTGCTAATTTCAGTTTAATTCACTCAACAATCTGGTCGAGATTTACATCTTTAATCTAGCTCACATTCTGGTCAAGGTCTGACGGTTCTTCAGTGTTTTAAATTTTTGTTGGCTTCTGGGTGAAAGATCTCGGTGCATTTAAATTCATGTTGGCTCCTAGGTGAAAGATCTCGGTGCCTTTAAATTCTTGTTGGCTCCCAAGTGAAAGATCTCGGTACCTTTAAATTCTTGTTGTCTCCTAGGGTGAAAGATCTCGGTGCTTTTAAATTCTTGTAGGCTCCCGAGTGAAAAATCTCATCGCTTTTAAATTTCCTTGTCATTTTTGTTTCTTCGGATAAAATACTTGTCTACTATCTTTACATGTTTCCTACGTGAGGACTTGAAAGCATTCGCTTCTTGCGTCCCTCAAATAGGAAACATGTAAAGAGGGGCAAACTGTAGACATCGTATTTTATCCTGGTGTTTTTCACGGCATAAAACAAAAACAAAAAAGGAGAAATTTAAGAGATTGCATTTTTGAAAATTTGAGGTATTATATCTAGTGAATTTGCCAAATTTTGCATAAAAAAATGATTTTTGAAAAAAACATGCAAGTTCTAAATTTTTAGTTTATTTCTTTTTATAGTTTATTTCAACTTTTATGATAAAATAAAGGCTTAATTGTAATTTTGGTCTCCTATTTTAATCACTTGAACATTTTGGTCCCCCTTCTTTAAAAATGAACTATTGAGTCTATCTATATTCATAAAATGTACAAGTTTAGTCCATTTATCTTTAAGTCAAAATTCTTAGGTTTATTTCAAGGTGTAAAGTTTTTTGATTCATAATCCCACCGTTCATATTGAAGGGCTACATCTTGTGAACCTCCTTACTAAATTTGAGCTCGATCTAACGGTGAAACTCGGCCCAAAATACCAAAACCATAAGTTTTCATCTAACCAAAAATTTAGATTTATTCACCATTAGATCGAGCTGAAATTTAATGGAAAGATTCACAAGACGTAGCTCTTCAATCTGAACGGTGAGATTATGAATAAGAGAACTTTACACCTTGAAATAAACCTAAGAATTTTGACTTAAAGATAAATGGACTAAACTTGTACATTTTATGAATATAGAGGGACTCAATAGTTCATTTTTAAAGAAGGAAGACCAAAATGTTCAAGTGATTAAAATAGGGGGACCAAAATTGCAATTAAGCCTAAAATAAATCATAGTCTTGCTACCTTAGCCTAATCCATTGTTAATTTAAGCCAATTTTTTAATTTAGCCCATCTTTAGTATTTAGAATTTTCAAATGGTAAANTATATATATATATATATAATATTGTGTTAATAAATTTTTGCATCACTAGATCTAGGAGGACCAATTGGGAGCAATGAATAGATTTTCCTCATTCCCTACTGGTCCAAGTTGATGTACCTTATCTCTATTAAATAAATAAGTAATTAAAAACAAGAAGGAAAACAAATTAAAACTATAGGATCAGCAAAGAAAGAGAATGAGAGTGTAGGTATGCTCCTAGAGGGGTGAATAGGAGATGAGAACAATTTTAATGCAGAATTACAGATTAAAACAATTTCTGCAATAATCAGTTTATATTCAAAACTCGTTTCAAAGTTGATTATTATAAAACCCAGAAATAACTTAACAGAGATTAATCAGAATATAGATACTCAGAATATGAACCAAATAGCCATTTAGATCGAAAAGATAAATTCTTGCATATAAGAATATAACAATTTATAAGGCAAGAAACAATAAGCTTAACAAGATCAGAACAACAAAGCTAGTTATGCATCATATTTAAAACATATAGCAGCTGAATAAGAGAGTGAATGGTAGAGAGATTTAGCCCATAATTTTTATAGTGGTTCGGTCAAAACAGAGCCTACGTCCACTCTCCCAAGGTTGGGGTTCAACTATCAAGGTTATTTGTCCAAGCTTCGTTTACAGCACTGATTTTTACAACAAGCTTAACTACAAAACTTCTCTCCCTAGTTTCTTTATAGAGCTCACTAGAAACTCTATTCTTCTGTCAAACAAAGACATATGTCACTCCCCAGATTTCCCAATGAAATTTGTTACAAATTTTTAGATTTGTATGACACCTAATGATATACAACTCTCACAAAGATTTTACACAGAAGTAGTAAAGAGTTAATAGAAGAGACAGATAACTAGCTTCACACATAGGCCTTTTTCTTTTGACTGATTCAATGGATTCTCTTCTCTTTTCTTGTACAGACCTTGGATCTTTGAATTTTATAGTTGAAGGTTTAAAATGACCGTTGCTAATAGGTTGGACTTTTGCTTCATTGATTTGAGTCCTTAATGACCTGATTTGAGATCATATATCTGATTGAGATATAATCCCATCTTTTCAAATAACTTCTTTATATAGCACTTGTTTCCTTTCTTGTTGTTGATTCTTTTCTAATTTAAATTCCTCAAGTGGGCTTCCTTCTAAGGTCCAGACGAGTTGGGCTTCAGCCTTGGTTGGTCCACAAATTTCGAGGCTTTCATAATAGCACAAAGATTCAGCTCTTGAACTTCCAGCTGATTCTTTGAAACTAGGAAACTGGTTGTGCTTTAGACCCAAGTTTATCACCTAACATGTTCACTTAAGATAAACACTTGAACAAACATGTTAAGGTTAGTGATAAGCAAGGCTATTTGTTATCATCAAAACTTAGGGTTAGGAGAACTGTGGGGCCAACAATCTCCCTATTTTTTATGATGACAAATGCCTGGAAAGATCTCCCCCTAGAAATATGCTTACTTTTGACACTAGTTTTACAACCAGTTTAGAAAGTAGTTTAATAACATAGGGGTTTTCAAAAAGCTTTTTAAGATAGTATCAGAGCAAAGCAAAGAAATCTTAAAACAATTCATCCAGACTATCTCAGTATCAGAGCATCATAACATAGAAATTCTAGATGATCTTTCCCAATCAGCTTTGAGGATGGTTTCAAAGTAGCAAGTTTCAACTCTGTAGTAGCAAGCCTTTCTTCTGTTGTAGCTAGTTTGAGCTTGAGCTCAGCCATTGCATCATCCATAGCAGCAAGCTTGGTTGAGAACTGAATGAGTTAGCTCTGCTTGGTTTAGCCTTTTGACCCATCTGGTTTGCTAACTCAGCAAGGTTGATATCCTTCAGCCACTGGGTATAGTCTACAACTTGAGAAGCTGCTACTAGTTTCTTACCAGAACTAGTTTTTTGAGATTTTGAAGTAGCTGAGGAGGCAACTGCTTTGTGCTTAGAACCAGAAGTCTGCTTTACAAGAGAGGGGCTGCTTGAATCTTCTTAAGGCATAAACCCAGAGAGAGGTTGCCTTATGACCAGATGACTTAGCAGAGGTTCATCCTTGAACTGTGTCAAATTAACATTGAAATACTTGCAAAATCTGGTAATGAGCATGCCATATGGCAAGCTGGCTTTCTCTCGAGTTCCTCCAACAGTCCATGTCATGGTATTAAGAATCAACTTGGGAAGGTTCAATGGAAGCTTGTTCTTGATGTGGTAAAGAAGGTACAAATCAAAGGTAAATAATTCAGATTGGCTACCAGCCCTAACAAGAAAATTTGTGGTTATGAATTTGGCTAAAGTCCTGGTCACAAAATTCATACAATAGAGAGAGGGAACACTTCCATCCAGGTTCTACTACAACAGTAATTTGATTTTTGAACTCTATACAAAAACTTAGATATTTTAGGAGGTAGTTATAGGAGATGTTCTATTAATATTCAACTGCATATATATATAGCCATCCTAAACCGTTAAATATGAATCACCAATATTAACATCATTTTCCAAGTCTATATTCCTCTCCAAATTGTTAATTGCTAACAAAATTTCCCACTTAAGCTATTTCAATACGTCTTCTTCTGCTTCTCCAATTCCAAATTTTCATTAGGATCCTTTGGTCCTCCAAGCAAAGCCTATTGTAACACAAACAAACATCAAAATCGTCAACCCTACTATATTTCCATTATCATCATTGTCCTCAAAATACAATTCCACACCCTATCAAGCTCGTCTATACTATTTGAATCCCAATCAGAAACTAAACCTGACAATTCTAAGGCGGTTGAGGCCATCGATATACATAATTGCTAAGCCACCTCCCACTAAAAATGAGAAGTAGTGCTACATCTCTCCCATCTGGAGGAACCCACATATTGATTTTGGTGTCATTGCAAATATCTCAAAAAATTGAGTTACCCAATATCAATCAAATACCTAAATAGTTGATAGAATTTGAGTTTAACATAGCCAAAAATTTAATAATATTTTAATCTATTTTATAGCTTGCTTACTATATCGCTCTATTTATGAATTTAGAAGAAACTAATTATTCTAGCTAAGTGCCTTGATTTTTTGAGACCTTTGAATTGACATTAAAAGCAAGATGTAGATCCATCTCGATAAGAGCGATGTAGTGCTACCTTCCACTAGCTTAGAAACCACCATCGACATATTATTCTATGGAATAATATAATAGGATCCAACACAAGTAGTGAGAACCTCTAAAATTTCATGTTAGGTACATGACCACTTTAATTACTTCTTAAGGTAAAAGTTGAATTTCTTGATTTAAAAAAAAAAAAGAGGACAAACCAAAAAATATGCCTTAATATTCAGTTGAAAATTTAAAAATTGAAAACAAATGGGGCACACGAATGCATATTTGAAGGGTGCCTCCGCAAGGTTGTGGTTGATGAATATTAGGAAGCTATTAAGAGTAATTGCCACTTTTCAATTCATTGGTCTTTACTCATTATATTATATTGTTTGCCAAAGCGACTAAGAATAATTTAGTGGTGAGAACTGAAAAGTTCGAGTATTTTACCAAAAAAAGTCATGATTTATAGCCTTGGTATGTTATGTAACAAAAGAATATGTATTATTTACCTATTTGTGCAAAGAAAACAAGAGGTTTATGCCTACACATTTTCTTTAATTAACTAGCATACAATATATATACACTACAAGAAAATTTATGTTTTCCAACGGAAAATTCCAATTGAACAAAATACCATTGAATTTTTTTAAAAATTCCAATGGAATTCTATTACTGTTGGAATTTTCTATGAGAATTACCGTTAGAAATTTTTTTAACCAAAATGAACCGTTTAATTAAAAGAACATTTTTTTAATAATTTTTTTAGGGTTTCCAACGGTATTTTCAATAGAATATTCCGTTGGAATCTTTTACCAAAACTCCCTATTTAGGGAAAAAAAATTTGAATTTGGATTGAATTCCAACGATAATTTCCATTGGAAATACGGTTGGAATACTCCAAAATATCTTCCACCTTCTTCCTCTTTCCCGTTTCATTTCCTCCATTTCCTTTCACCAAGAGACCTAGTTTCCTTCTCCATTTTCTTAAGCTTCGAACTTCGGTGGTGTGAGGCTTTTTCTAGTGGCTTGCGGCGTTTTCCGATGGCAAGTGGTGGCGGCCAAGTGAGTTGGCTGCTCTTACTTTAGGTAGGTCTCTCTATCCGAAATCTCCTATCTCTCTCTCTCTCCATTTCTATTTTTGTTATTGTGTAAATTTAGTTGACAATGGTGATGCCTTAAACTGGTAAAATTGTATTTGCTTTTTACTTGATGACATCAAATCAAGGTGTACTTGAATTGCTTTTGTGAGAACTTGATCATAAAGTGATGATGGTTATATGACATTCTACTCATATTACTTGTTCTACTTCTTATTGGAATATAAATTTTGATACTTTTTTTATCCTATGCATTATGAGATCTTGTCCTCTATGATTTCTTTCACTAACTTACGTTGACTTTTGTAGAAACAACGTTAAAATACTGTTTATGTAACATAGCTCTTTGTAAAGAAGTTGTGGGAAAAAACAATTGGCTGCTATGCTTCCTTGATAATGTTAAATTTAAGTAAACATCAATTAGCATGTATGTACTATATACAATGTAGTCAGGGAAAACTTGGACTCTTCATCCCCTACCCATTTCCTTCTTTTTCTAGTCAAATTTTAAGAATTACTTTGCTTCATTATGTATTTAGACTGAAATAGGTGGGTTCCATGGTTTGCCTGTTTGAGAAGTATGTTACTTTGTTCTTAATATGATGTGGGTGATTGTGTCTAATTCAACTGTGCTACTATCAAATTTTGGTTATCCCTCTTTAAAGTTAAACATGCTTTGGTAATTCTTTTTTAGAGTGTAAGTATGCTCTTAGGAAGGGGTGAATAGAAGATGAAAAGAATAATAATGCAGAATTATAGATTAAAATAATTTTTGGTATAATTAGTTTATGCTCAAAACTTGTTTCAAAGCTAGTTATACAATAACCCAAAAAATCTTAGCAGAGGCTAAAGATTGAAACTTGAATTCAAGAACTGAGAACATAAACTAGATAACCTCTCAGAAGATTTAGATTCTTGCAAATAAGAATATAACAATATATCAATCAAGATTCATCAAGCTAATAGAATTCATAGTAAGCTTAACAAGCAAAGATCAGAACTAGTTATGCAACAATATATCATATAATGGCATAATATTAAAGAAAGAAGGGTGGAAAGATTAAGCCCAGAATTTGTATAGTGGTTCGGCCAAAACAGTGCATACGTCCACTCTCCCAAGGCTGAGGTTCAACTATCAACAAGGTTATTTGTCCAAGCTTTGTTGCAACATTGGTTTTACAAAGAGCTTAACCATAAAACTCTCTTTCTAGTTTCTTACACAGCTCACTATAAACTCTCTTCTTCTGTCAAACAAAGACAGAAGTCACTCCCCTGATTTCCAATGAAATCTGTTACAAATTTCTGAAAGAATATGACACCCATAGCTTTACAAGTCTCTCAAAGAATTAACACACAAATAGTACAGATTTGGTATAAGAGATAGATAACTAGTTTCTAACACAGAGCTTTTTCTTCCAGTGATTCAATGGATTCTCTTTTATGTTTTTTCATACCTTGGGTCTTCGAATTTATAGCAGAAGGTTGAAGATGACCATTTTCCAATGGGCTGAGCTTTTGCTTGTTTGATTTGAGGCCTTCATGACCAAATTTGAGATCATATCTATCTTTAATTAAGAAATAATCTCATATTTTCAAATAACTTCCTTATATAGCACTTATTTCCTTTCTTGTTGATGAATTCTCTCTAATTCAAATTCCTCTAATGGGCTTCCTTCCAATGTCTCTGAAGTCCAGTAACTGGTCTAGATGGATTGGACTTCAGCCTTGGTTGGTCCACGAATTTTGAGGCTTTCATATCAGCAAGTATATCCAGTTCTTGAACTTCAAGCTAGTTCTTTAAACTAGGAAACTGGTTATGCTTTAGACCCAAGATTATCACTTAACATGTTCACTTAGAATAAACACTTGAACAAAAATATTAAAGTTAGTGATAAGCAAGGCTATTTTTCAATATTTTCCCCCTTTGTCATATAAAAAGGACTGGGAGGAGAGAAGCTGATACCAATGAAATTGGTTCCTGTAGAAGGCTTAGTAAACAGTTTATAAGCAGAAACACATTCAAGAAGATGCAAATGTTAAATGTTTAAAATTACAAACCTAGAGGACTAAAAGTCAAGACAAAATAATAAAATCCAAGAGATAACAACTTAGAGAAATAGTAGCATAGACAAATCAGCTTGAAGAAGGCTTTAAAGTAGCAAGCATCATCTTTGCATTAGTAAGCCTTTCTTCAATTGTAGCTAGTTTGAGCTTAAGCTCAGCCATTACAACATCCATAGCAGCAAGCCAGGTTGAGAATTGGATAAGTTGGCTCTGCTGGTGGTTCAACCTTTGACCCATTTGGTTTGCCAACTCAGTAGGGTTGATATCCTTCAACCACTGAGTATAATCCACATCTTAAGAAGTTGCTACTAGTTTCTTACCATAACCAGTTTCCTGAGATTTAGAAGTAGCTGAGGAGGCAGTTGCTTTGCACTTAGATCAAGAAGATTGCTTGACAAGAGAAGGGCTGCTAGAATCCTCTTGAGGGATAAACCTAGTGAGAGGTTGACTAATGACCAGGTGACTTGGCAGGGGTTCATCCTTGAATTGTGTCATATTCACATTAATATATATATATATATATATATATATATATATATATATATATATATATATCCTGGAAATTAGCATGCCATATGGTAAGCTGGCTTTCTCTCGGGTCCCTCCAACAGTCTATGCCATGGTATTGAGAATCAGCTTAGGTAGGTTAAAAGGAAACTTGTTCTTGATGTGGCAAAGAAGTTGAAGATTAGAGGAAAAGAACTCAGATTGGCTACCAGCCTTGGCAAAAAAGTTGGTGGTTATAAACTTGGCTAAGGTTCTAGTCACAAAATTCATGCAATGGATAGAGGGTACACTCCCATCCATGTTCTCAGGAAAATCACATAGAGTGCATAACTTCAGCAAATGGCACAAAATTAGGTTGTGTCTTATGGATATACCTCTCATCTCCCTCAGCAAGCACCTCAAACAATTGCTCAAATAAGTTTTCATTCAACAATATGTCTACTCTAGCTATATAGGTTTTCAAACAAATGCTACTAGAAACTAAACCCTTAAGGGGTTGAAGGTGACCATAGAATAACTTTACCAATTGAAGCAAAATTGATTCTTCGATTTTCAGAAGCTGCTTCCAACCCATAGCAGCAACTACTTCATTAATGACCTTGGTTGTCTCTATATGTTCTATCCACTTTACAATAGAACCTGGTATGACCTTCCTCAAAAAGAATTTTCTTTGGAAAAGCTTCTCAATCTCCCTAGATTGGAAAATATATCCTAGAGCTCGATATGGAGCATCTTAGGCACAAAAACTTGTTTGTAGGCTATCATATTGGTCTTTACAACTTTTGGAGTGCTGGTTTCAATGAGAATTGCCTCTGGTCTGTCAAGAGAGTCAAAAGGAGTGAAGGGATGGATTTTTGGAACAGGGGTCACATATTCATGCCAACTCAGATATAGCACTGTAGGTGGTCCCTCTAAAAGCTTGAAGCATCCAACAGACTTGAGAGGAACCAGTTCTTCCTCCTCTTCATTTGGTCTTGTCTGAGCTTCGTGTGGGTCAGCAATGGGAATATCTTGATCTGCATGCACGGGCTCCTTGCCCTTGGCACTTGGACAACCAACCTTGGTACTTCTCTGCATAGCTTGCTAGAAAGAATTAGTAGTCTTTTATGAGGAAGAAGACTCTAAAATAACAATGGTAGTATCTTTGTAACTTGCTTTATGGACAAGTTTAGAGAGGTTAAAGGCAGTTTATAGGTTTAATTGAAAATTGTTCAAGGAGAGTTGCAAGAATTTAGGAGAGAGAGAGAGCTCAGTAATGGGGTTAATGGAACAATTCTAGGGATTCTGCATAACTGGTTTAAGAAAGAAGAAGGTTTAGGAAACTAAAGGGTCAACTGCTTCTACGCACCATTTTACATAGGTGAGAAAGAAGGGTTTTAATGAAATGGGGTGTTTTGGCTTAATGGATTAGCAAAAACACAGAGGCCCATGAGAGAAAAACCCATATGGATTTAAAACAAATCTAGCTTTATCAAATAAACACGCCCAATTCATTTTAACAATGATCCAGCTTTTAACAAAGAAGCCCAAACTTTAGAGAATCAACTTGATTTCATATAAACAACATGAGAGAATATGAGAACTAGCTTGCAAACCAGCTTTGGTGCAAAAATCAATGTAGTCTCAGCAAACTTATTAGCTCACAAATTTCAAATAATTTGACGAGAGACTTTAGTCCTCAAGATCATGGAAATTTATGATATGTCATGAATATGCAGTATGCATGTTGAGCCTAGGACAAACTCATCATCCCAAGTTCATGTCTTAGATAACATGACCTCTCTTCTGCCATGTTGGGATTTTTAAGAATTTGTTTATACTGTTTCATCTAAGGTCAGCATTTTTCAGCTTTGATGTTAATATTATGGCAATCTACTTTAAGAATTTTAGAGGGATTCAGTAGTTATTCATGGGACTGGATTGCGTTACTATTTTGATGTGTTTCTTTCATTTTACAGCTTTTTGTTTCATGAGGTTATTTTATCCTATTTATAGAAACTGTTAATGTGCAATCCTTTGTTACTTTGATGGTTATGGTGATCTTCATCATAATGTGCAATCCTTCACTTAATTTTTTGCACAATTTTTCTCGTTTCCTTTAACCCCTTTTCTTTGATTGTCATCAAATATAATATTTGTCAAAGTGTACGAATCAAAGATGGATATGCTAAGGGCTGTAATTATTGGAGCGGAAGGAACTCCTTATCATGATGGACTCTTCTTTTTCGATGTTTTCTTTCCCAGTAGCAAGTCCTACTACCACTTTGGTGGTCTTCGGCTCAACGCAAATTTGTATAATTGTGGCAAAGTATGCCATAGTCTACTTAACACCTGGTCTGAAAATGATGTATGCACATAATTTTGGATGTTGTATATAATTGCAGATGATAATTCAATCGTTCTCAGGATGGCATAAGATCCTTGATAATCATATTATGGCATATGAATATTCCTTTTTTGTCTCATATTGTGCAAACATGTAACAAAATTGATTGTGTAGAGGCCTATACAAAAAATTGTTTGGAACAAAGGAGTTAAAAAAAATTTCAACCGTATTACGTAGAAATCTTAAAATGAGTATTTTTAAAATATTCCAAACAAAAAATTAAAATAATAATAATAAATATAAATTTCTGTTGGAATTTTTTTTTAATTCCAACAGTATTTTTCTGTTGAAATTTTTTTTCTTACCCGAATTCCAATAGTAAATTTTTATTGGAATTTCTGTTGAAATTGCTGTTTTGTTTGAATTTTTCAATTTTAATGGCTATTTCTCCAACAATCCATTTTCCGTTGGAATTTGAAATTCCAACAGAAAATTTTTGTTGGAATCCAAGAATTTTCTTGTAGTGATAGTATATACTATTTTTATTTTTTTTTTGTTAGATAGAGAATATTTATATTACAATATATATTTACACATCTTTTTCAAGAAACTTTCATATGAAAAAACACAAACATTTAAGTCGTTAATAATAACACTACAACCAATAAAGCAAGTACACCAGGATTTGATCTTGAATCCTGAAAACCTTCCTAAACCTTAAAGGCTTGATGCATAATTAACCACTTGAACTCTTCCTCGGGGTCCATTACATACTTTTTTTTTATTAGAAGTACATACTTAATTACTTAATACATTATTCTTCTTGTATAAATTATTAATTGAGACCATATGTATAGTTGTGCGAAAACGCCCTTCAGCTCTCAAATATTCACATGACCCTTCAACATTTATATGCATGGCCATGTTCCTTCCATTTAATGGCTTTTTGGGCCATCTAAATCATTGTGGAATTTGGGCTACAAGTACTTCTTTTTATTATTTCTTTTGTATAATAAAATTTATTTTTATAAAGAGTACATTGTCAGCACAATATTAAAGTCGTAATAATTAATTGTTAACCAATAATTAAGGACATTAAAAAGTAAACTTTTGGATATTACTATTTGGTAAAATTTTGAAAATCAATAGTTATACCCATGACAAAAAGAAAAGTATCTTATAAATCAACCTTATATGATCCTATATAGACAAAGCCATTTTCTATTAGTAGTTAATGAATAATACTGTGAAAAATCACATTAAATTGGGATGTTCATGGATACTATGAAGCATCAGATCAACAAGAAATTAAATGTAATTACTCATGTAAGTGAAATTCCATTCTTTCAAGATAATGAAATTACAAAAGCACCCATATAGGAAATGGCTATAAAACCCAGAAATAGCATAGCATCTACAGCTCACTAGTTCATGCTATCAAGAACTAATGGCTACCCTAAACAATTTGTTGATGCTTATTCTTATGGTGGTGGGATTTCACCTATGTTCTTGTGACATAAAATATAGGAAATCAGCACGAAAAAGAAGACCACCATCTTCTCCTCCTCACCCTTCCTATCAGGAACCACCAGGCTTTGATTATTTTAGATTTATAGCAAACGGCTCAATTGCTTTTGCAGGGTAGCAGAAAAAAAATCCATGCAGTCCAAAGGTCCCACAACAAAATTTTACCATTTCTGGACTGTAGCCAACTAGGAATAAGAGGATAGGTCCAACATATTGTCAAGGAAAGGAAAATCTAACCAATGTCATGGTAACTTTTTGTTTTTAATTTTTGAAGGTTAAAATGTATTCTAGGTCTTTTTAATTTGATTCAATTTTTAATTAAGTTTCTATGGTATTTTTTTATCGATTATGGTGCTTTAGCTTTCAATTTGATTTAATTGGGTCCCTGTCGTCAACTTCAATTCTAAAACTATTAGTTTAGTGGTGATGTTGCTAATATCTTGGCTATATGACAATAGCTTTATCCGACGTAGTGCCAATGTGGCAAAGAAATCCCTAAACCATAACTAACGGTGTTATAACTTGGTTGACAATAGAGACCCAATTAGATCAAATTAAAAGTTGAAGGACCAAAATCGATGAAAAAATACTATAAAAACTTGATTGAAAATTGAGTCAAATTATGAGGACCTAGAATACAATTTAACCTATTTTGAATGTATATGTCTAGGGAGCTTTTCCTCCCTTGTATTGTAAGTAAATAATAGTGATATGCAAATAGTTTGAGGAGCTTAGAGATGATCTATCCACTTACTGACCAAACCGTAGAAATTAAATAATTGGGAAGAGAGTAAGAAGTTTGACTTAGCAATGGGAAAAGTATGGCAGCTGCTCTTCTAGTAAGTTCTTACCAGCAGAGTATTTCAGAACAGCAAATTGTCTTGCCAAACAATATCATCTGCTCCAAATTTTGCTAAAAGAAAGTATTGCAACTTTATATATTATTATATAACCAATTAAGCTCTGGTTCCCTATCCAATATAGCATTGCCATTGACCTATATACTATTTTTGTATTGAATTGCGTGATTAATTTCATTCGCAATGTTAATTAACATATATTTATAATGATGTTTTTATGTTTAGATACTAAGCCAAATGGAACATCCTGTGATTCAGTGAGTATACTAAAGGCCATCATAAAAGGCACAAGATATAGTTCAGACATAATTTGTCACAATGATAGGTGGAACAAAATAATGTTGTATGAGGTTCAACTATGTGTTAACCCTGATGGGAAAAGATACCTTGTAACAATGGAAGGTATTACTGTCAGCAGCAAGATCCCTTATTTTCTGATGTTCCACTTTCACCTTCATAATCATCTTGTCCGCTATTGTAAGGAGTACAGCTAAGGTACGACACACAAATGTTTTGAAAATCGAACTGGTTATTGAATTTGTGAAAAGACTTGTTCACGATTCAGTGGTAGGACCGTGGTTGAATTGGTATTTTATATTTATATATATTTGTATAAATATGCAAGAGAAAATATACTAAATATATTATATTCAGTATTCAAATGATTATTTTATTTAATTGTAAAAAATAATTAAATATATTTTTTAATATACAATAATAGACACAAATATACAGCCAACTAAACTATAAATTAATTCGTCACAAGACCATCTTATCGAGCAATTTTAGAACTACAAAACTACATTTGATTCGCACGGTTCGAGCCGTTCAGCAACAATTATGTAATTCTTGAATAGTTTGTTTGCACCTTGATTTCTATAGCTGGACTGAACCGGTGAGACATCCGGTTCAAGATGAACCAGTCCAGTTCTCAACTATGGGAGACACTATCGTTTTCATAGAGAATTACAACCTCTCTAGCCGCCCCACCACAAAAATGTACTCGTAGAGAAAATATGACTGGATTGAAAATGGAGCCAATCTGAATATCCCTATCTAAAATGTATATTACTTTGGTATAATTATTCTCTAGCTCTAACACTTCAGAGAAAAGACCAAAAAATTTTGAAGGCAATTGCTTGTCCTATCAAGTGAAATAACTAAAATATTTCTCGACACTATGTGGTTATTATGTTCATGTACATCATTATCATGTATAAAATATATAATTATTTTATTTAGCATGTGATTATCATGTCAAATGTGGATGAGAAAACTATGACCATAAGAATGTCCAGTTTTTTTTTTTTTTTTTGTAGAGTTTAAACTAACAACACTCCAAAATAAAAAGTAAAATAATATCTATACTTGTTACCTAAGACTAGAGATATTCAGTTACCTCCCTGCTCCCACACTACTCCCTAGTTCTCTTCCCCTTCCCCCTTCTCAAAATTTCTGAACTGCTTTTCAATCTAAGTTGTACCATTGCTGTTACTAAAACCAATATTTGAATACAAATTGGTCTATGTACGAAATGAGAATTTTTCAAGCGGATAATATGACATCTTGATGGTCAACAAGGGAATTATAGAAGATGAATAAAAAGAGGGGGGAGGGAGGAAGAATGCAAGTTAAGTAAGTTCCTTAGGTGACATCTTTCACCCACCTACCCACCCCAACCCAAATCAGTACCCCTTGGCAAGTTCCACCAAGTTATACCTGTATCATTGCTCAGACACCTCAGGAACCACCATGCCGGAGGTAAAGTACTGATCTATAAATGGCGGCAACATGGAGGAAACACATAAGCACAATAAGTAGATCATCCAATAGACCAACTACTCCTAATATCCCTGCAGGAAAAAATAGGGAGGGGGATACTTGAATTATGGATAATTACTGGAACCATTACAACAATTATACAAGTCCAACAAATTAGAAATAGAAATAGCAATATACCTTCTGGAATAATGTCAACAGGGCTGATAATGTAGACAGCACTAAGTATCATCTGTACATTAAAAAACAGAATGAGGATCTGCACATGATAATGCACCAAAGCAACTCCTATCTTACCAACGAAACAGTATAATGATTCATCCATGAATGATAAATGAATAATTGCATTTAACAACAACCCCTTAACACACAGGTGACCACCTGAACAAAGATACATCCTGTTAATATACAACCAGAAAACTAGTAAAACCTCAGATCTAGTTAGGCCACATAATTACACGAATCAAAGCTATTTGTGATTATTCATATGATTTTTTCTACTTCATTCATTTCTAACAAATGTTGTATTCATCTCTACTCCTTTTGCACCCATATGAATCCCTATTATGTCCACGCAAGTCATTCTAGGCCATAATCTTCTCTCAGATTCCTCTTCTCACCATCCCCTTCTTTATAGTGCAAATGCCCAAACCACCCGATTTGATCCTCCTCCTCTTACACTCTGATTAACAATTCTTACCTTCTATCACATACAAAGACATAACAAGGAAAAAGAAAATGCTATGACTTGAAAATGTGTTAGTCCTTCAGAGGACACCCAAATAGTTGAGCAGGAAATTGCTCCAACTTGAAGGTCTTGGATACAAATCCCACTAAAATGGAAGGAAGGGAATAGACACACACAATCCAACTTCTATCCTTTTCCTTCTTTTTTCATTGTTTTTTGGAACATTCCTCTTCTTTCCTCCTCTGCTCTAAGGTCTTAATGAGACAAGTACTATTGACACCTAAAGGAGAATAGTATACGCCATTCAGTGTGACTGAGATGCCACCCTTAAGAACATCAAACCTGTGAGTAAATTTGTTACACAAGAAAAAAAGATTGGAAATAGCAGGCAAAATTTATGAGCTAGAAAAACATGATAAGTTGGAGAAAGCTATATCATTCCAGCAAACATTCTGTACGGAAGAATACAGTTTTTACTTCCTAACAAGCAGCCACTATTCCAAGTAACAAAATCAACAAAGAAGAAAGTAAACGGAAAATAAAGCCATGCATACGCCTGTGTGTGTGAAACCCTCAAGAGTGAAATTCAAGATATTATAATAATCCTTCCCTACATAGTCGTACTTAACTGCAATATAGACACGAGCCCTAATGACAAGAGGAAGTGATCTCTGAGGATCCATCAGTTCCCTTAGTAGCCTTCGAAGAAGAAAAGGAAGGTCTTGCATTCTCTGTCAAAAAGAACAAAAGCAAATCATCTGGAAAATGTTAACTAATAATGTCATGATTCAAGGTGCATAACAATGAGTTCAGTCTTTGAACAGTGACTCACATCGCATGCAACAGTTCATGACAAGTTATTGACCATCTATAAGCAGCATAAGAATCTTAATATCATGTGACGGAACAAAACGAGTCCACTTTGTAACTTGGGAAATTTTAGAAATGTAAGAGAGTAAAACAGAAACTACCAGATTACAATATATCAATTCAGGCATTCGAGGAATTTATGTTTGTTTTGTAGAATAAACTATTACCTGGATACATGAGAGATAATATGCTCATGCAAAAGAAGGAAGTTGAAATATTTGTCTTCGTTTATTTTTAAAGTTATCATACATGAGAGTTTATGTATTAATGAGAACGGTTAGCAATATATCCAAATGACTAGAATAACTAATCTCTAAGAGTGTTCCCTCCCCAAAGAACTCTGTATACAAAATGTTTATATTGAGAACAGTTCACCAAAAGCCCTACAAAGGTTCGCAAGGTTTTGCTGTTCTATTACTTTCTCCATTCTTTCTTTTCCTCTCATCTCCTATGTCTACACTGCTGACATACTAGATTTGCCCCTTTGGTGCTTTTATAATTGAATTCTGCGTAATAAAAAAAAAATGTATCACCTACAGTCTCTCTGGATTCAAATGGAAGATTTGAATTAACAAAATTTATTAAAAAATTGTTGATGAATTGAAAACATGTTGATTGGCAAATATCAGATGAAGGGCAGGATTAGTTCGCTGAAAGAAAGCTATTTGGTCTAGCAAATCAATGATAGTATAGCTTCCAAAGAGAGAGAGAGATCTGAGAAAGAAGACTCTCCCAACCAAGAATGTTCCCAGCAAAGAAAACAAGATCCATCTCCCCTCCACAACCAGAGCAATGAATGCAAAGAAGTATGAGAAATGAATTTCCAAGGTTTTGCATGGGTCGTGTCAGTCACAATTGTAGCATCCCAAACACTGCTGAAAACCATACTTGCTCTTAATCACCCTATGCCATAGAGTGAGACTCTAACAAAAAACACCACAGCATGCCCCCTTCCTTCACGATCTTTCAACAAGCCTTCTAACTAACCAAATGATCAGTATTAATGCCAACTCCTCCAGACCACAAAAAGTCCCTCATAATTTTCTTATGCTTTTAATAAAAATCAAGATTTCCACAAGGATTCTGACAAAATTTGGTTAACAGTGGAATAAGTGGGAAGCTCTGAATATGGTCAACGTCACTCTCACTCATGTAAGTGCCTGGAAATTAATTCCACAATTACATTTGACATTCTTCTTTCTATGGGTTATGATTCTCGAATTGGTTTCTGGGAGAATTTTTGGTGCACTGATGTGTGTCTCTTCGTTGTGTTTCCTCACCTCCATCAATTATCCTATTTACATGGCACTCTGGTTCCCAATATCCTTGTATTGGAAAAATATCATTTCTTTGTGTGTTAATTTTTTCAAAATCCTTAATGATAGAGAAATGCAGACCTTCGTTTGCTAAAGTCTTGAGAATCTTTTAATGAACAGTCTGAGGGGTTTTGGCAGTGCAAAGGAAGGTAAAAAGTTGTAAAGATATATGGTATTCACTATATTCGAGCATCCTTCAATTAAGAGAAATGCTAGAATCTTTTGGAATTACCTCTTCATATGTAATAGGATGGAAAGTTTTCATCATCTTCACATTGGTCTTAGGTACATGATCCTTTCCAGAAGGCTTCACTTATAGATAATCAAAAGCATAGAAGGGTTATGAACTCGATTTGGTGTTCTCATGAACCTTTCCTTTTCCATTTTTGTTATCAGAGCACACCTTGTCCATCTTTATGTCATTAGTCTGGTGTTCTTTTAACCAATTTCTTTTTCATTTTTGTTTTCAAAGAATACGTTGTCCTCCTTTATTTCATTCTCTTACCCCTCTCTCTCACTTCCAGCAATAATGGTAGTGAGATGCATTCCTGTTGCTCTGAAGAAAAAGTCATTAACCAAATGAAACATAAGCAGTTAAATTTGTTGCAAAGAAAACTCTGAGTATGTAGCATCGCACAGCATGTCAAGCCACGAACTTGAAAACCGAATATCAGTAAGGCATCCAAGTGGGAGATCCCTAAATCTTTTACAAAGTTCCACTTGTGCAAATTCTAGGTCGATCAAGTTGTTCCAGTAATAGAATAATAATTTTTCTATAAATTTTTTCTCTCCCCTTTTTTATGTGCAGTCATCCAAAGTCCTTGCTGAGTTAGGAACCCATGAGGTCCCTTCCATCTTTATATTAATGGAGGAGAACACATTATCAAATAAAGTTAATATGTTAATCCCTAATCTCAAATGTCACACTCCAAAACGCATGCCAAACATATCTATAACTTAGTATAGAGAGCAGAGGATAATAAAAGAAACTAATGTGAAGACATGAAAGCGAGTAAAATTCTTATCATAAAGGGCAGTATTTTATATTGCTAAGCAGGATATAGCAAAACTCTTTAGAGAATGATTCCTTATTAGCCTTGATTTATTCAATATCAGTAGAAGAGCAAGGAGTAACTTGAGAGCATTTCTTCTGGGAGGAAAGAAAAGAAAGAAATAGAACAATTGATGGATAATATGAGTACCTGAATGAGACCACTTGTGCCTCCACCAAATAAACGATTATATGTTTCAATCCTTCCTAGAATCTGAGCAACTTCAGGGTCATGACGATGCCTTAAAGAGTCCTCAGATGGAACCAACAAAGTAATTTGACGACGACATAGGGGGCATTTACAGGGCCGGACAGCTGATCCATAATCCCACACACGTATAACACAATTTCCTGAAAAGGCAAGGAACAAAAACAGGAACTTCTTATATTCTGAGCATTATACACTAATAGAAAGTCTATGATGAAAGGTTTGTAAAGGAAGATTTAAACTCTCATAGTCTTTCAAGATTATACAATCAAAAGGTTTTTGTCCATATTATATTCCAAGCTTATACAAAAAAATAATTCATGTCAATAAACCAAATTAACACTACAAAATCATATAGACAAATGCATAATGAACATAAGCATGAGATGTGGACTAATGTTCTTGAATGATTCCTTTAGTGAATTTCTGAATTCCCAATGAGTGAAAAAGGTTGAAATTGTTCAAATTTAAGAGCATTTAGGAAACCTTGATAAATGTAGATATCATTTTTCAAATTTGAATTTAGCCAATGCAATGTTGAGCTCCTTTAGTAGGGCATCAACAATATGAATTCCTTTTCAATATTCACTATCCAGGGCATTTATTCTATGCTAAATTCAATAATTAAGTATTTCTTACAATCTCTTCCCAACCTACTACAATATAGGCAGCCTGACCTCTAGGAGGGTTCTTCTCCAATAATTCTGCATTCCCATTTTCAATAAAAATTTCCAAACTTGAAGCAAAATTTAAAGTCTAGACTAACAATTGCTAAAGCTAAGGTGTTTGTTATATCCTCCAATTGTGACCAAAGATTTGTATACTCCCTCTCTCTCAATGCCCTAATGCACAGTGATGGCTTCCTTGATGAGTAGAATCTAATGAATTATGGTGCTTGGATAGGTACAGGATACCTTTCCCATTCTTAGTATAAGTTTCCAAACTCATTTGACTCCAGAAGATAAACAGGGCAGTCCAAGACTTTAAGCAAACATAAAAAAAAGACAAAAACTAATGGAGAAGGGGAACCAAATGAAATGGAAGAGTAAGACGAAATTACATATAAACATTACTGACACAACAACATTGCAAAGATTTGTAAGAATTAAGAAATCATATTACATAACGCCTATTCCTACTTCTCCATGATACTTGATAATGAAAACAAATCCAGCAAACCCTTTTTTCCGTTACAGAAAATGTTTTTTCTTCCCAGAATTTACAACAAAATCCCCTAGATTTTAGTCAAATACAATGACCATGTTGTTTGTGTTATTGCGAAGGCCAAATTCTAAGGGAGCACAAGACACAGATAGAAGAAGTCCAGGAACTAATTTCCCAGCAATTCAGATCCCAGTTTTCATAGTATTTAACAATTTTCATGAATGCAAGGTAAGAAAGAAATATATTATTTGACAGTTTTAAAGCAAACAAACAAAAAAATGAATTGTTCATGATTTTCTCATAACCAAACAGCGAAAAATTTACAGTGAAATGAGAATCGGAGAGAAAGAGATTGAGAAGGCACCGCAGAACCAGTGAGAGCAATTGGCTTGACAAGGAGTGTCGAAGTTTCCATGGCACACCGAACAAAGATCGTTGGCAGGAGGACCTTCTGTTTCCATCTCTATAGAGTGATAACCTCAACCTGCTCGTCTCCCGGTGAGTCGGTGAACAGCAGAGGCAGGTACAAGGAACGGATTTTCCAATTTCTCTACCAGAAGACGGGGGTTAATGAAAATTAAATAAAAAGTTAAAGAGGTTTTTAGGATTTATGTAGTATGTCATATTATATAATAAAATATAAAAATTATGTATGCTTGACACGTTAGTGTAATATGACATACTTACATAGTATTATAGAATCCCCGAAAAAATTAAAAAATTAACTTGAAAACAAGTTTTTTTAAAAGGAAAAAATCTAAAAAAATCCCTTAGCTGTAGAGTATGTGTAATTTGTCCCCAAAATTAAAATAATTTACAAAAGATCTTACTAAACTATGAAAATGTGTAGAATACTCCCAAAATGCAAACATTTGTCCATTAATGGCTGGAAAGGAGGACGTGCTATGCACGTGATATAACTAATAGCTTACTTACCCAAAGTTAACAATTTAATGAGGGTTTAGTTAGTTAGTGGGACATGTAAGGTGTATCTCTCTCCCTTTCTCATTCTCCCTAGATATATCGTTTATAAAAACCCAGTTCAATTAAATGATAATGAATATATAAAAGCTCATCTTTTCCCACAACCATGAATAAGAGTGAACAGAGTACCCACTGTTTGGCACATTACCCATTTCCCAAAAAACTAAGATAAATTGATCAAAATGACATTTCACCTCACTCTTCCCAAAGCAAACACACCCACAAGCTCTGATCTAAAACCCATCAAATCCAGACCCAACATAAGGAAAAAAAACTAAATCAGATGCACAAATCAACGTGGCAAGGAATCAAAATCAAAACCCAGAATCCAAAATTGAAAAAGACCAAAACTTTCTCACTACCATTGGAAAACTAGCAAAATAGTGTACCTTCAAGTTGTTGCCCTCCAGTTCCCAGTGTCTGAACAACAGCAAGTCACTAGGGTTTCGGACAGAAGAAGAAAGAAAATAGAAAAGGGTAAATCAAAATTTGGTGCAACTACAACATTTTCAGGTCTTGATGATGACATAATTTGTGGTAGCTTCATAAGGATATTTGCTTCACTTGTGATATTATTTTGTTTTCTAGGGACTTCAGAATTCTCTGGCTGCAAGGGAGGTGGTGGGTCTGAAACCAGAAGGATTGTGGATTTCTGCCATTTCTTTCTATGATTAGACTTCAGGGCATTTGATTTCACTTGCAAAAAAGAAGGAGCAATGGTTAATGTAACTGCCTCTCACTTTTCGTGCTTTAGTAGATGACAAATTTTAAATATTATCGTTTAGCTCTGAAAATTTTCAAATATTACTGTTTGGCCCAGCTTTTATAAATTCAATTTCATTTATACCCCTGTAAATTGCACTATGACAAATAATTAGTGATTAATCACATCACATGCGTGACACGTGCTCATTTATGTCTATTAATGGACGAACGTTTAGGTCTTAGAGGTATTCTACACATTTTTATAGTTTAATGAGATCCTTTGTAAAAAAAAAAAAATTAGTTTTGGAGGTAAACTGCACATACCTATAGTTAAAAGGGATTTTTCAGACTTTTTCCTTTTTGAAAAATGAAAGAAGTGTGAAATAATAAGATTTTATAAAAATCACTCACCAAAAAAAAGATTTTATAAAATAATTGCTTGGTCCAAAAAAAAAATTATATTAGTTCCTTATACATATTAATTCTAATTTGATTCATTTACTATTGTTTATATGAATAATGAATTACTCATTTTGCTCCTAGTAATTGGGAGTTGTAAATGGGTATCATTTTCATCTATGTAGCTATCCTTAATTTCTCCTACTGTCAAAGTATCATATAGACAATATGTGGTTATCTTTAACCAAGCATACACATGAGGAGCATAATATACGGTTATAGCTCACATTGCACCACAATTTATTTCTTAACACAGGAGAATAATTTTCCCACAAACAATGATCATCACAAATGAGATGATAGCCTCCAATGAGCAAGATGGTTCCAAGTAGATGTAAATTTACCCCAACATAAGTAGGTATCCTTCTAACTTATGTGGTTATCCTTTGGTATTCCGCTTCCTCTGTAGTTATCATTCACACAATGTGTGATTAATGGTCACAATATGTGAGTATCCTATAAAAATTGTCACAACAGCAAGAGTGGTTCATTGTTCACTTAAACAATGCTAAAGGAACTAAATTGAAATTAATGTGTATCAAGAACTTATGAATTTTTTTTTACAAATTTCATGACTCAAATAATAATTCTCTCAAATATTTTTTTAGTGTCAAATTATCAAAAAAAAAATATAAAATTACTTTAAGTATTTTTTTATTTGATAATAAATTAAGAATAAATTGTTAAAATTTATACAATAATTACCAAAAGCTTTTTCAATAGAATCAAATGATCTAATTGTTTTTTATGGGTGGAGAATGGAGACTATGCTATCTCCTTAGAGTAGCTTGGAAAAAATGTATTTACTTCGTTATGATTATGAAAGTACTAGTCTACCGATAATGTGATTTTAGTGTTATTGCAAAAATCTCAAAAAATTAAATTAATCAATACGAACAATAAAATGCATAAATAAAGCAATATAGGAAAATTGTCAAAAAAAAATATATTAAAATATTATTAATTCTTTTAATTTTGTTGAATTCAAATTCTGTCAACTATTTAAGTATTTAACTTACACAAGGAGACTCTACTTTTAAGATCACAATGACACCAAAGTGAAGAGGTAGTTCCCACTTAATCCCTCAACTAGGGAGTGGGTAGCTTTGAAGATGCATTAAAAAGTGCAAAGTCATCCTAATACTTTGTAGCCAAACAAATTTTGACCAAAATGAATTCCAGTGCTTGAAAAGCTTTTAGAATGGATCCAAAAGCTTATCCAAACAAGCAAATGTCTTCCACTTCTTACTATACTTCCTTTCTCCCTTTCATGTACGAGGAATCACAACTTTTTTGTTTTCCTAATTGGTACATTACATAACATGGGGTAGCTTATTCCTTCTCTAAAGCACATCCCACCAAATCTTCATCATAAAAGCATGATTAACATCCCTTGTATGCCGTAGGGCTAAACCACCGCCGCTTTAGGAGTGCACATTGTATCCCAGCAAACCAAAGGAATCTTTTAGGAGAGAGGATTTCATGGCGTACATCAGGTTTGCTGAGATAACGTATTGAACTAAAAGTTAATCTTCCTGCAGACTATAAAGCATTTGGTTTCCAAGTAGTAAGCCAGTGCGACACCTTCTCAGTGATATAAGATAAAAGTGTACTTAGAAGCTTGGGCGTGCATTAAAGAAACAGCCCAATATTTCTCTAAATCTGAAGTCAACGTAAAACCTAGA
This sequence comes from Cercis canadensis, assembly GCA_003255065.1. Lineage (NCBI taxonomy): Eukaryota > Viridiplantae > Streptophyta > Magnoliopsida > Fabales > Fabaceae > Cercis > Cercis canadensis. Next base: position 109,327 of record QAOA01006205.1, on the reverse strand, counting down.
CTAGTAGAAATTTATCCAGCCCTTACATGATTAATATTCTTTGAGAAGTAAATCCTTGTTTTCTCTTCGACTCACCATTTGCCTTGAGCTTTGGCAATAAAGATCTAAGCAACCTTTAATAACATTGGCTTGATCAAGTGAAGCGTCATCAAAGAGGAAGAGATCATCTGCAAAACAAAAATGAATACGACACTACAAGAATTTTATCGTTGAAATTCGGTTATGAAAAAAAATTCCAATGAAAAAATACTATTAATTTTTTTTTTTTTTTGGAATTTCTTTGTTTTTTTAATTTTTACTTTATTAAAAAAAATTGTTTCTTGAAAATTCCAACAAAAATTTCTGTTGGAATTTCCTATTTATTTTTACTTTTTTTTAAAAAAAAATTGTTTTAAGATTCCTAAATTTTCGTTACACAACCTCAAAATTTAACCACAAAATCTACTAGTCTACATTTTTAACTTGAATTTAAATTTGATCTACTGAATATATAAAATTTCATACATACGCAATGAACTATATTTGACCATACAATCTACAAAAGACTTTTACAGCAAGTAAAATATCTTAAAATTTTCAATAAAGTGGCACTTAATTTTTTGTAAACTCATAGAATTTTACAAGACAGTAGATCAAATTAAACACTTGAAAGTCGCACAAAACTTGCACCTGCCCACTACCAATTTTCTTGATATTATGAAAAAAATATTATTTGTTCATCTAAATTTATGCATCATCTTCGTCATTGTCTTTATTTGCATCATGACAATTTGACCATAATAGCACACTTACACTAACTATTTACATAAAATGGGTCTTTTTCAAAGTATTTACCAAGAAAAGGCAGTTTTGAATTTTTTAATATTTTTTCAACCAGTACAGAACACGCTTTACCTCGGCCTAAAGTGGGTTCAAAGGGAACACGCTTTATATATAACCCGTGTCTCACTTTGACTGAAGAATGACCTCGGAAATTGTGGATGGAACACGCTTTATATATAAAGCGTGTTCATAAATGGAACACGCTTTATACATAAAGCATGTTCCCTTCATGCTTTACTATTTCATTCCTTTCTCCCATCACTTTCACCAGAACCCACCACCGGCCCCATCCCTTAAAGCATGTCTCCTTCATTCAAAGTGGTCCCAAAGAATTTCTTGTCTTTTTTCTATTAGTTTGACTCTGATATGGCTCAAAATTAGTTGCCCGGTCCTATAGATCCAAGTGTTTTAACTGAGCAAGGAAGTCATATTTCAACTAATATTTAGATTAATGAAGTAAGTATTTATTTATTTTTAGTTATAGAAAATATGTTATTTTTATCTTTTTATTAAATAAATAATATTATTTCAGACGGAGCGGTTTGTGAAGACACGTAACCATAGGATTGCTGCTGAACCTAATGATAGAATAATGTTTTATTTGAGGCGAGCAGGTTTCAGAGAAGCTGCATCAATCCCGTCTCTAAAGTTAGATAGAGATTTTTTATCTGCTTTAGTGGAGCGATGGAGGCCAGAAACACACATTTTTCATATGACTGGTGGAGAGTGTACTGTTACATTACAGGATGTAGAGGTATTATTAGGGCTTCCCATTGATGGAGACGTAGTTAGTGGATGCAGTGATTATCCATGGTTGGACTGATGTAGCAGCTGCTGGGCATGCTACCAGATGAGGATGTCTTAGTAGGCGGTCGACTAAGGATGACTTGGCTGAAGGACCGTTTTACAGCATTGCCAGATGATGCGACCGATGTAGAGGTACAGTATAATGCAAGAGCACACATCTTGCTTACGATTGGTGGTTGGTTGATGCCTGATACAACAAGCAACTACATCCATATCATGTATCTAAAGCTTTTGGAGGATTGGGATGCTGCAGGTCATCTAAGTTGGGGATCTGCAATTTTGGCGTGCTTGTACAGGGGCCTCTGTAACCTTGCCCTCGGTTGCACTCTTGAGTTTGCTGGGTCTTCACACTTGCTGGTGGTTTGGGCGTACAAGAGATTTCCATCTATTTCGCCAGCACCTCCGCGACTAGGAGGAAGGGTGGCGGGCCCACTTTCATGCAGGTTAGTATGCCTATAAATGTTATTTTTGTAGAAATTAAGTTATCTGAGACTGAATATTAGTAGAGATAATATCACTTGCCATTAAAATTTTGTGTAAATTATTGATTAGTTTAATAACTTATTTTAGGTTTCAGCAGATTTAGTATTTAGAAATTATGATATAGACTTCATTTTTGTTATATTTACGAGAAATTCCTAAACTATAGAACAGTGATTTTTTAATTAGTATAACTCTGTAATTATTTGTTGCAATCGTGTATGTTTAGCTGTATGTAGATTTAATATGTTATGACATGGTTAACGAATACATTCTGATAAGTTAAATTAATATAATAGGTGGTAGCATCCCCTAAGGTATAAGTAGGTAGATGTCGTGAGAAATCATTTAGGGTATCGACGACCTCTGGATCGTCTGAGAGTTGATCAGGTAAGATATTTGAATATACGTTATATTTACAGTTGATATGGCAGTTCATACATATTTTTTGACTAATGTAAATGTTATTTCTTGTAATTTATAGATTATTTGGCAGCCTTACTGTCGGGCATTGTTGCCACCTTATTGTATGGCTGGGCGGGATATCTGGACAGCTAGGGTCCTCTTAGTGTGTTTCAACGTAGTTGAGATGCACTACCCTGACAGAGTGGTTCGACAGTTTGGAGGATGTCAAGGCATTTCTATTGCGACTGACGGTTATATTCAACGCTTAGAGAGGATAACCATGAGGGGCAACCAAGACCGGTGGTGGAACCAGTTTCATGAGGTGTAATGTGAGACATGGCGGCAGCAACGCAGTCATACAGTCTCGTATCATGGGAGTGAGGGTGTGACACCGGATTACATGTCATGGTATCTCCAGATCACGAGGAGATTTATGAGCCCTAGTAACGTCATTCTCATTTATGAGGTTTGTGAAATGCATATTACTGTATTGCCTGTTAGGACTTGATTTGAAATCAATATTAATTATATCTTATCATCATTTACAGGCTGGTGTACCTCCACCCCAGTAGGACGCTCCATCTCGCCGTTAGTCTCATGCTGAGCGTACACATCAGGCATCTTTCGAGCAGCCACCATACGTAGACGTCTCACCTCCGCATACACAGGGTGAGGATCATGGCGGACCCTCCCAACAGGCACTGATGTTGCAGCAGGAGTCAGGCTTTCAGTTTTCCCCTCCACCCCAACAACCACCGATGTTCCAACAGATCCCGGGGATCTAGCAGAGCTAGGGGTTCTAGCATATGCCACCATTCGGCATGCCCCCTACATTTCAGCAGAGCCAGCAATTTCAGGAGGGGCCATATGTTAGGTCTTCATGGACTCCAGATCATTGGGTTGGATTTTATATAGACCTAACCCAGTTGTTGAGTAACTATAGGTTAGTTGCTCCGACCATTGGATCACAGCATTCACAGTGGACGGCCATGGGACAGACACACGGTAAGGCCATGGGTTATGCTCATTCGGCTGGGGTGGCACCAGTTCAGCATGAGGGTTCGACACACTGGCAAGGTCAGGGTATGGCATCGGCCAAGGGTATGACTCAGTTTGTGGCCATGGCAGCGGGATTGTCACGGTAGAGTCCGGCGTCGCAGTCTATGTTCAGACATCGGTCTCGGTCTCGTGGGGTTGACGACAGTTCGACAGAGGATGTCTACGTCGAGGGAACACCCTCTGGTCAGCATAACATATTTGGTACTACATCCAGTTATCCCCCATCAGGACTTGGCGTAGATTTTGACCTTGAGTTGGACTTGCCGATAGGGTCATCACGGGAAGGGTATGCGGAGCCGTTGGTGACCCTCCTTGGGAGTCCACATATTGACAGTGAGGCGATGGATGCTGATCATACTTCCATTAGATTAGATGCTATATATAATGACTTGTTCAACAACATCCCAGACGTGGCTCCTCAGCCGGTTCCACAACCCACTCCTCAACCTGTGCGTGGGCGAGGGAGCCGTCAGAGACAGGGTAGGCAGTGCTTGACGAGCAGTAGATTTGGACCTTGCTAGCATGTTATTGTTATTTTATTTGTTGTACATTGTACTATTTATGACTATATATTACTACACTTCAATAGATTTTCCATTATATTATATGTGCAATTAATGTCTATCTAAAATAGCCGTCTCATAGTCAAGTCGATTTCTTCGAGTCATTCTCAATGACCATATGTAGACGGGAGGAGCTCACACGGGTTTGGTTTAGGGATTTATGATTTGGGAGTTTAGGGTTTCAGTTTAAGGGTTTCTGGCAAACCTCTTAACCCTAAACCACAACCCTATCCCTAAACCAACTTCTACATCTTCAATGGCAACGATCATGCTAACGTAACGATCTGAAATTAATGCCAAATTTGTAATGCTCCCAACGACGTGCCGTCTAACACGCGTTAAAAACCATGACCATGCCTCTTTTGTCTCACCTTCCACAATGGAATAAGCTAAAGGTAATAGTGACCTAATTTCATCCTGTGTTGTGGCGATGAGGAGAGTCCCACTATACTTTCCATATAAAAAAGTGACATCAATTTGCACAACTGGATTGCAAAACCTAAATGCATCAATGCATGGCTTGAATGCCCAGAACACACGTCGAAATTTCTTCAAGATATGATCAAATTGTGGCCTCCCAATCCATCAATCTTAAAAGCACCATTGAACAATAGTTCCAGGAGCACGTTCCTCAAGTGTAGCCATCCACCTAGGTAACAAATTATAACTCTCACTCCAATCACCATACACTTGTGCGATTACTTTCTCCTCGCAAGCTACGCTTTTTAGTATGAAATTTGATAGGAGAATGTGCTTTTTATGCGCTTTTGTATCAATTTTATTGGCACACCAGCATTCTCCTATATCAGCCCAACAATTGTTCCTGCAATCACCTTAACATCTAGTTCTTTGTGATCTTGTGACATTCTTGCATTTGTGCACGTATGAGGCCCATTGTATTTAAGTATTTCCCAAATTTTACTCTTGGTTCATAAACATGCTCAAAGTCGCCACATGCATCCATCGACACTGTTTGAACATATCAAACTCAACTTGTTAGGCTTAGACTCCTTCACATTAAATTGTTGATGCACATGAAGTGAGTATTGCTTTATAGCTAATTGAAGATCGTTTTTGCTTTCAAACTTCTGCCCAATTTGGAACTCTTCTCCTTTCTGCCATTGGCTGCACCCTGTTACTTGTTCAGCATCGTCAACTATTTACATCACCTCCCAATGAACGTATCCATAATGCGGTGGAAGTACCACTTGTATTGGTGCAATGTGTTGTGCTCTCACAGCTATTGGTTCCTGTCTCAACGATTCCACATTAAGATCTGGCAAATCTTCCGCCTCCTCATCATCATTTGATTCTGCAGTGCCTCGCCTAAAATCACATTCTCCATTGTTAGTGATGTCAATTAGAGGATCCCCTGGTGAATTGCTGCAACCTCTATTTTCTTGCTCATCCCCAGGTGAATTGATGCACCCTCTATTTTCATACTCATCCCCAGGTGAATTTAGAGGTGTCAAAATGGGTTGGGCCCGTTGGGTTGGCCCGCCCCGCCATGCAAAAGGGTTGGGTTGGGTTGGGTTAAGATTTTGCTGGCCCGTTTGGAAGCGGGTTTCTGAGCCCGTCCCGTTTGGGTTGTGGGTTGGTGGCGGGGCGGGTTGGGGCGGGCTGGCCCGCCAGTCTTTTTTTTTAAAAAAAAAAATTTCTAATCTTTATTATAAAAATTATGTTGTCATATTGGTATTAATCTTCTTGGACTTATTTTTTAATGATTGTTTATTACTTTGTTAGACTATTTAATTAATTTTGGTTCTCATAAATAATTTGAATTACGTGATGAAAAATTATTTATCATTGATTTGGTGTTTAACATTGATTTAAATTGTTATTAGTCACTAATTTGCTGTTTTTTTTTTTTGGCGGGCTGACCCGCCTAACCCACAACCCACAGTGGGTTGGGTTGGGTTGAGGTTTTCTCAACCCGCCCCGTTTGGGTGGCGGGTTGAGGCAGGCCGAGGCGGGCCGGCCCGTTTGACAGCTCTAGGTGAATTGCTACGACTCCTATTTTCTCGCTTATCTTCACGCTTGCTACATCTAGTTTCATATACTTCAATGCTGCTACTGCGAATATCTGAACTTAGCCACAGATCAATATTTTCATATCCATGGACTCCTTCTGGCATATGCGTTTGACTAGAAGTAGCCAAACCATATTGAAATCCATGTGAACCAATCTCCGATTCATAACAAGGCTCCGTTCTTGTCTCCAATTGACTATATGGAGGATAAGAATAAGGATATGAACTTGGGCCAACTTCAACGGCTTCAGCTTGACCTCTATCTCCGGCAACATTCATAGTTGTGATGTCCACATATATCTCAATTGGACCCAAACTAGGATGTTTAGCATTACTCTCATACATCATTTCAACATCTCCATCAGATTCTAATTCAAATGCAAGATAAAATAATGGATTAACTGAAACTGGGAATCTATAAGTTATTTTCTCAACTATTTAGTTTGCTTCAAGTCTCATCTTACTGTGGATATGAAACTTTAATCTATCCAATCCACAAGTGTCCTTCAAATTTAACCTATAGATTGAAGCTCCCTCACACATTACACCTTGGGAACCATTATATATCCAACCATTATGATGTATCAATATATGCATCTTCTTCCTAACATATTTTTTTCAACCACAATTAGTATATATAAAAATTAATTAATTTTTTCTTCAATACTCATATAAAATTAACACTTCCAACCACAAACTAAAAATTAATAACACATTTATAATAATACTATAACATTACTATTACACTAATACTATACATTATCTAATACAAGATTATAAAGAAATGTACCTTTAGAAGCTTAAAGACTTTGAAAAAATTTGTAGAGCACCTTCAATTTTCACAGCAAACTCTCAACAATTAGAAACTTTACTCACAATTTGCATATGAAATTTCCTTTAAGAGGTCGCTATTTATAGAGTCGTTCACGCTTTATCAGCGTTCCTTCACGCTTTACCGTAAAAAAGCGTTAATAGTTAGAAAACGCTCTGGGACACATGGAACACGCTTTATACATAAAACATGTTCTATATTAGAACACGCTTTATATATAAAGCGTGTTCGATTGAAATTTTTCCACGCCATTTTTGTAGACACGCTTTTGGGGAAATTATGGTAAAGCATGTTCCCTTTGAACCCGCTTTAAGGCGAGGTAAAGCGTGTTCTATACTGGTCAAAAAATATTAAAAAATTCAAAACTGTCCATTCTTGGTAAATACTTTGAAAAATACCCCTTTTATGTAAATAGTTAGTATAAGTGTGCTATTCTGGTTAAATTGCCCTGCATCATCAACATCAGTCAGCAGTATTATCCGCTTCCTCTCCTTCATCTTCCTCATCTGACATGTTATTAATCACATTTATAATTATATCCTTCACCTCAGCTTTTCTTTGCATTAAATCCAAACCGAAGTGGGTAATTGATATTATTTCATTGAAAATTAGCGGGGTTTAAGAAATTATATTCCGTTTTTTAGGAGGGGGGAGGGCTGAATGGGATTTAGTCAATGGAAAGAAGACATACCAAGTTCCCAAAGTATATCAGACAAACTTTCCTACATCATAGAAAATACAAAATATTATGAACAGGTAAAATTAAAAAAACTCAACCGAACCTTATAATGGAATAGAAAAGCACCACTTACAGTATTGAAATCAACTTGCTTCAGAATATTAACAACAACTGCATGCATCTCCTCCCTATTAGGTTCTACCTTGACCTTCTTACTGTTTTTGCCTTTTCCTACCATTGCCATTAGAGTGGAAAAGTTAAGCAGGGAAAAAATTAATCACAGATGACAGAAAATATAACTCCTTAAAGCACTACTATGCAATCAATAAACTATATGACAAACAGCAAAAAGACATCAGCACTAATGAGTTATGCATATTCACATATATATCCTTTAAAACATATATATACTGAAATATAATAAATTGAATCCAATTGTATAAACTCAACAAAATAGTTCAAGAGAAGCATGAATCTTTCACATACTTAAATGATGCTAAATCCTCTGAAATATTTTGGCAAAAGATAAAATAATATAAAATCAATATGATTGATCAAACCAAGCAAGAAGAAGCATCTTATTTCTTAAAACAAGGAAATTTTTGATTGTTCATCAGATTTGCAAAGTCCTCATGACATTGGCATCTAAATTCAGTTCCATTTCTCTCACATTTCTTAAACGAAGGTTGTGATAAGCTCACCTGCGGAGATATATATAGCTTACCTAGAGACTCTTTGATTGGATCATTAATCATTAAAAAGTGATTGGATCCTTTAACCATTTAAGATAAATGAGATTCTTTGATTCTTACATAACAGGCCAAGCCTTAAGATTTAGTGGTCTTTTGACAAAGTATAATTAGAGTCTCTTTTACTAAATGATCCAATACTAGATGGCTCCAAACTAATATATACTAAGAGAAACCTAAACAGAGAAAAGCAAAGAATTATAAAGGGTGTTACATGATAATCAAACCACTCTAAGCAAATAAAGAGTACCAAACAGTATAATTGCAATGATATACGAGAAATCAATGTTAGGATGGTAGGATCATAATTGTCTTTTAACTAAATTCATGAAAGCCAAGCATGAGGTTGATGAGAAAGACAAGGGTCTAAGGAGTTCACGCCTGCATTCTTTGAAAAACTTTGGCAATTGCCCTAAAGTCCTTTCCTTAAAAGATGGCTGGCTTATGTTTACTTAAAGGACAAAGGAAGCATCTTTGGAAGGTGGCATTTAGTCCCCATTCTTATGCACCCGTTATTTTGTAGAGGTTCACATGCAAGGGCAGGAACTTTGCAGAGATTCCTTCAATGCTGAGATTATTTTGTTGTAAGGCACATATTCATTCAATGCAAAAATTTGTAGAGATTCGCTACAATTCTTTTGCTTTGCTCATTAGAGATTTTTCCGCATCTTGCTAAAATTTGTTTACTTTTTGGCAGAGATTTTTTCACTTCTTGCCAAGACTTTCATGACTTTTGACAAAGATTCTTTCAAAGAGAAATGATGTTGTACTTCCTGCTTATTCCATTTACTCTTTTATTTATTGTTTTTTTGTTTCCTTTATAATCCTCTATTATTTCGATTGTGACACTCACCTTCCATTCTTCAAAATATCTTTTTCTTTGGCTGAGGAATTCTGCTGCTCATACTTCCTCTCCTTCTCTTCAAGCCAAATTTCCAGTTAATGTCTTCTTCCTCTTGCCTATATATTAAAGGTACCAGTATTTTCTTGCTCTTCTTTTTCTATATATTTCTGTGGATTTGATTATGGCTTCGGATAGTGAGAGTTCCCAAAGTGAGGGTTCTCAAAGTGAAGAGGTGCTCAACGATACATCCTTGGGTCCAAGTATTAGTGATGGTAATGAGATTGTGATTGATGGGGTTGGTAGGGAAGCGAGTTCTAGTAGGCAAGGTAAGATATTTTCTCTTCATGAGTTCAAAACTTTAAGTTTTAAATTTGAAGTAGATGGTTTTCTTTCTCCTCTTAACCAATATGGTTTGTTTTTACCTATAGAGAGTGGTGATTGAAGACATGAAGTGGACTGCGAAATTCTTTTGATACTTTTGGCTCAAACTTTGGGTCTAAAACTGAATTCATAAGCCTTAAGGATGACTTCAATATTACTTAGCCATAGCTTTTTGATATACACACATAAACTAAGATATCTGATAAATTCTTGTTTTTCCTAATGACGATCGATATTGGTTGGTAAATGCAATGTATATCCCTGAAATAAAGATAAGAAATTAATTTTTTGTGTTGGATCTAGATCCTTTAAAGTGAAAGATGCACTTCAAAGAGTAAAGTGCATTTGGATAATCACTAATAAGAGAATCAGGGGATTGGATTTTAAAATCTATTGATTCTCATTTCGGTGCTTGCACATTAATATCAAAATCTTAATTGTTTTTTGCACTTTATTCTCTAAAGTACACTAACACTTTAATTAGAGGATCCAAATTATTTTCGGTTTGGTCTTCCATTTGTTATTGATATTTTTTGACATGTAGACACTACTAAATGGTATCTTGTTTTTGGTTATGGATATGAAAGTTTCGTTTGTGTTGCTTAGTGGGTGAGAAATGAAATTATGGTAGGGAAGTAAATATACATGAGCCATTTGTTTGATCTATACCTTGTTCTATTTTCACCATAATGCTTTATTCATTAATTATTTTGATACTATTTTTCAATTTTTATTTTATATTTATCTTAGTTGGTATTATCCCCTACAATGTTTGTTAGTTTTTTCTTTTCTTTTCTTCCCCTTTAATAAATGCTGGAGAGTATTCAATTTTTCTGCTAGGATTATTGGTCGTCTTCTCAATGTTTTATATGATATCTAATTGAATGCAAAGATTTTGAAACTTGAATTTATAGAATCCCAAAGGCCTTGACTTGGGGCTTAAGTTGGGTGTGGAATACAACTTTCTATCTTGCAAATTTGAAATTGTTAACACTCTCATACACTCTATATAGTGGATGTAAATAGAAGGAGGAAGCAAAACAAAGAGAAATTATTTCACTTGATTTAGCCAGTCTAAAGAGATTTGAATGTTTCTAATAATGTGGTTGTAGAAATAAACAACCCATGATCTTTTACATGATCTCACCTTTCTCATTTCTCTCGAAGATTGTACAAGAGTGCATCACAAATGATTTTCTCTTTTATTATATTTCCTAATCTATTCATTTTTAATTCACTGTATTTACACCTTTTGCGTAAAAAAAAAACTCTTCTAGCAATCGGTCTCTCAATGCATAATCTGTTGGCTATTAACATGTACTGATTCTTTAGATCAATGCGTCCAATTTTTTCACTTTTGATCAAATGTTGAGTCATTAGATGATGATACTCTATAATTTTGGTTCTTAGATTGATGCTTTCTCAAGATCTATAGTGATTTTAATTTAGAGAAGCCCAACATACATTTCTCACAAAGATATTCACTATGCATTTGAATCTGAGTTGTTCTTCAATGTTGGAATATTTATCTAGGTCAAATATATTTTTCATAAAAATAGAATCTTAGGAATTAAGTGCTTATTCTTCTATGTTCTAAAACTTATCTATTTTATGTTCGAGACACAAGATGGTAATGCCAATTAAAATGAGAATGAAAATGGAATCAAAGAGCGACAAGTGAGAAATTAGCTGTGCTGGAGCAAGACCAGCATCACATGCCGATAGCCAACGTGACAAGGATAATGCGTTAAATTCTTCCACCGGACGCAAATATCTCTGATGATGCCAAAGTAACAATTCAAGAATGTGTTTCTAAGTACATCAGCGTCATCACCAATAAGGCCAACAAACGCAGCGAGCACTTAATGACGATCAAGGCCGAGGATGTGCTGTTTGGCAATGGAGGAACTTGAATTGTTTCAGTTTTTGGAGCCTCTCAAACTTTTCCTCAGTCGCTACCGTGAAAATGAGAGTGATAGCTTTTGCATGCATGAACACTCTTGCCAGGAAGAGGAGCAGCTGCACTGATGACTATGGGCCTCCAAGTGGGCTTCCTCCAACATTTGGCAGCTACTTATGAGCCTCCAAATGGGCTTCCTCCAACATTGGCAGCTACTTATGGGCCACCATCTCCTATGGGCCCAAATCTAAGTTCCAGTATTTTTGACCCGATGGCTATCAGCAGCTTTTCTTGGGGTGCTGGGAGTTCATCTACTCAGGATACTTTGGCTAACTTTGATCCTTTGCTCACCTCAAATGAGATGGTATACAGTTTACAAGCAACTAGAATAATCCAAAGTTGAATATAAACTATTTTATGCTTTAGGTTTAAGTATTGGATGACTCTTCCTATGTTTTCTTTAAGGGTTATTTTTCAGTTGTTATTGGTAGAGACAAAACGACATAATGCCCTATATCTTCTGCTTTTGAAGTTCAAAGAAAAAGGAACTTGTTATGCTTAAACCTTTATATGGTTGTTTAATTTGTCTAATGATGTTTAAACTTTTATATGGTTGTTTGGCCACAGAACTATCTGTGTGCCTATTTATGCTCTTTTGGTGAGACATACAATTAGGTGTATTTTATTATGTCGGTCCACGTAAACGGCACCAACATTGTCACAGAATAAATAAAGCTCGAGGAAATACCATGGAGCAGTTGCTACAACCTGAGAACTTCTGTTGTAGAGGCTGAAGATCTGTACTCAGTCTCACTAGAAGAGAGGTCTTTAGTTCTCTGCTTCGTAAAGGACCATGAGATGCCATTCTTGCCTGGGGAGATGACAAATGCAGAGGTTGAGATCCTATCAGTAAAAAGTGTTGGTGCAATGGGGCTTGCTGGCATGAGAGTGGCTTTGAGGTAACAAAAAACTATTCTGGTTGAGGATAACTTGCTTCTTTAGAAGATATGTGCTATGCTACATTCGACAATTTTAGAGGGTTAATGCTACCCTTCCACCCGGTTGGGTGGAACTCACCCAATAATTTTAATGTCGTTGTGAAGACATAGTATATACCAAAACAAAGTTTCTTACAAAAAGTTTTTTATAAAATATATAAATAACACAATATAAAAAAACGTATCAAACAAAGAATTAAACTCCTACCAAAAAAATAAAATTTGACATATTTCTTTATATTAAAATGTTCTTGCATTTGATAGAAATCTCACTCAAACCCACCGAACTGAGTGAGAGAAAACATTACCTCCAAAATTGCCCAATGTAGCTTAGCACTCACCTCTCCAAAAACGGTTCTTTAGGATATGATGCAAGGTTTGTTAGAGGCAAAATCTGCAGCAGACTTCATCTATATCATTACAAGAACTCGATGTGTAAGGACTACATTGCGTACAACAGCTACAAATTTATGCTAAATCTTCAATGTTGTGTCATGAAATCTTTCTGTTTTGTTGCTATACATTAATTGAACAGATGCAGTTCAGTTCTGTGAGGGCTCAAGGATTGGGGAAGGGGTTGACATACTTCTAGTCATGATACAATATCAAGACTAAAATCGATGACAGATTCCATCTAACAATAAGAAAACCTCATTATTACTTAAAAGTTAACAAACTCCACGTATGGGATTGGCAGTAACATATAGACTCAAATGATGGTTTGTAGCCTGAACTCATCAATCTTCTCAACAAAATTATCTACATCATTGATATAATTTCCTAAGCATTTCAAAATACTGTTACAACATAAGGAGCTATCACAAGGCCAAGAAATCCTCTCAAGGGCAGTTGGATCATGTATACAAAAGTGCCCTTAAAAAAAGAGTTACAAAGGTAGCAAGTAGGATGAATTTTATGATCTCTAGACCCAGAAGCCTAGACAATGGCCCATCCGCAGAACTCACGTAAGTAGGCTCAACAAATCCATGTGGTTGCTTAGCATCTTTCAAAAATCTTGTAAAGCTTCCCCAGTGAAGCTACCTGTTAAAAAATACAAAATCAAGTGATACTTATGAACTTCCTTCTGAAGCCTCAGAAAAGGAATAAACTTTATGATTCTCCTCCCCACTTCAGAATTAACAACTAATATTTGAGCTCTTGGCTTATTCAAGATATAGGAAAATCAAATAGAAAGATTAACTTCCCATATACAACAACTTCAAAGTAAAACAATGAGACTACATTAGATTTCACATAACAGATTAAAAAAATGATAATAATAACATATCTCCTCATTTTAAGTTAAATCTGCCATCCTGTAAAGAAAAATGATCTTGATCTTATCATTAGAACAAAATTACTAAAACTTATTTAGGTACAAATATTTGTTGTTACCTTGATTGAAATGTTTCAATATATAACTACTCAAAAATAAAGATCTTATCAGTGGTCTAAGAAATAATTAAGGAATAGATATATCATGACAAAGATACAGGGAGATGCTTGATAATTGTAACTGTTTATTTAGTGATGGAAGAAGTATTTTCTCAAAAAAAAGTTAACACTGAAAAATTAATTTTAGTAGATAAGAAAAGCAAGCTAGACATATTTGGTTGCTAATTCCTTAATTTTCTTTTTTAGAAACTGATTCAAAACTCTTGTTGATATAATATAGGACTAAGTTTGCAGTCAAGAAAATTATTCAGAAACATTAAAAACTCTTCTCATCATGTTTTCTCATGTTGTACATCATTTTCTGTAAAAACTTGGAAGAAAGTAGTTGTCACAACACATAAACAAAAAGCAGCAAGAGGACATAACATCACAAGCAGATGAAACACTAAGGAATTTATCATATGGGATAATGGTGCTAATGAGAAAGAGAGACAATATGGGGGATCAGATTTGCATCGCATAAAGCCCAAATATGGACTGGGAACTCTTAAACAGTGAGTCCCAAACTGGTAATATAAGTTTCTAAGCTTATTGACAGTGGTCAAGAACACATGAAATAATTGAGACAGAAGTTCCCGAGAGTTATTAAGAAATATCAGAAATTTAAATTACATCACAAATATAAATTACCTGAACAAATGTTCCGTTAGTGGACATAGAAACAGGTGGTTTGAAAAAGAGTCTCATGGATGGAAACAAGACATGTTGTATTGACCATTCACGCTGGGCCCATGCAGTCTCTGACTCAGAAAGCAGTTCATGGTCAACTTCATTATCCATTATTACATCACTCCCTGAACATAACCTCAATAATCTTAGTAAAAATATAGCAGAAACCTTTTTCCAAACTATTGAAGAAGAAAACTCAAATCCTATTATATAAGAAGTCTCTAGATATTGTATTGTGCCTCCCAGGTGACACTGTTTCTGAAGGGAATCACTATGCTACCACCTCTCTAAAGTGGGAGGTAACGCTACCCCACACTTTAAGGGGGTGGTAGCATAACAGTTCCCCTTTCTTAATAATAGTTTCCATATCTTTTCCAAATTAAGTGGCTCCAAGTTTACATGGTTATAACACCAAGTTGCCAAGATAGTTTAAATAAACTTGAATTTTCAAATTTTAAACATCTTCATGTTTAGAAACCGAACATTAAAACAATATGCAGCATTTTAAGGAAAAAATATATAAAAGATCCTTAATAGAAGAATTGAACTGAAAATAGAAATGCGGACAGTTTCCCACTCAAAATGGTCAGCAAACTATCATTGGGTCCTTGGATCTTCAAATATATACAAAGTTACACTGTTTGACATAGACACTGAGTAATTATATTCTCTGTTGTTTAGTCATTGGAGCCTTTGCCAAAGGAGAACAGAACAGTAGTTCTTTCAAACTACCACTTGGTATAATGACTACCTAACTCTACACAATATACAAGTAGACTACCAAGGTCCTGAACCAAAACTGCTTGCGTAAGCAGCCATTGCAGTTTGTTCAACCTAACAATATTACCTGGGTTCTTCCCATTGTGATTTGGATGTATAACAAACAAGTCAAAACAATTGTCAATAAATTGGGCCAAGTTTTAAGTTTTTCTATAACTGATCTCTCATCAGACTTCAACTGAAAATAGGTCAATTGCAACAAAAATTATGTCATCACTCATCAAATCATAAAAGGAAAAGGAATCCAAAACTATAATATACTATTCACTTATTCAGACCCTCTAAACATTTACGCATAGAGAACTAAAAGATTGCATTGAACATAAATGAAGCTTCATTTTCACATTCGAACCTCAATCATTTACTAGAAGCTTCCTCATATAGAAGTTCACTAACAAGTCAATTATATCAGTCACCAATATGTTCATCATGCGAAGAAATTATCGGCAACAACCTTAAATGGTAAAAGCTACTCAAATTTTCCATGGTTCTTTATATTACAATGAACTTGCAATTGTATGCAATGTAATACATTGTGGTTAACTAATAGTCTCATACTAAATCTCAAAAATAGTGCACTGAAATGTGGACCGCTAAACACAATACTAGAATAGTCATCAAATGAGATTACTAGAGGTTTATGACAAGGAACATACGATAACCCCAAAATCAACTGATAAGAATATCAAGAATGATATATGCTGATAGAATGGTTCTTCACCAAAAAAGCCAAGCAGATTTATGACACAGACAAAACTACTGATTTGTACCTCTTAAATAAAGCTTGGTCAGGTCAACAAAGATGGTGTATGATGACCTGTAGGATGATTGACAATTAAACTACATCATGGATTGTGTCCACATTCTTATATTGGACAAACTCAGATATGCAACTTGCCGAAAATATATCAACTTATTAGAGTCTTTCTTTACAGCTTTAGTAAAGGAGGGGAGAATATATAACAATTTGTCCCTCTGAATGCAGAGAAAGGCTAGGTAGATTAGTTTAATCCTTACTTATTACTATCATGCTTTATTAGATCAAGGTTAATTCTTCTGTCAAATATGTTTCTTGTTTAAGTTTCCTAGTTAAAATCCTTTTCATATTAGGGTAAATATATTAAGAGCCAGAGCCCTTTCACCAGAAAAATATTTGTAGATACGATGACAAGTGTTATGCGGAAATATTTCCCTCTCTCTCCTCTATTCAACAGATCATTCGCTGACAGCCATGGAAATGGGGCATGGTTAGTTTTACTCACCTTAACCACTTCTATGAAATTAAAAGGAAAAAGAGGAGGGTAAAATGATAATTACAGACTATATGAGAACTAATATGGCTAAAATGGTAAAAGGAATACTATACATATATACATATATATATATATATATGTGTGTGTGTGTGTGTAACCAGGGTGGATGTGTGGCAGATGTCTGTACCCTGAGCCTGATTCATATATAAAATTCCCGCCAGTAAGCCACCCCAAACCGGTTTAAGGTTAAGAATATCCACCCCTATAGGGCAGAGCAATGCAGTAAAGCTGCCACTTTTTTTTTTTTTTTGGATAGAAAAAATAACTCATTAAGTTACCAATTCATCAAATCATACTATAAATAATACTCATCTTACAACCTTAAAGACCTTACCCCTAATCCAAAAGACCACATTTACCATCCTACCCATGGCTGCCTTATCCCAAAGAAGGCCAGCTAGTTAAAGGAATTCAGCACTTTGCATCCAAAACTTTGATATTTCTAGCCACCTAAACACACACATCTTTAACCCACATAACAACAATCAAAACTTCAATCCTCCACATGAACCCACAGCCATAATTTTAGTCCTGTTTACATTAGAAGTGCAATAGATAACAAGTGCATAGTTCAACCCTGAATATTGTGTGTGAGCGTGCAAGAGCATGTGGGTGGGTGCTTGTGCGTGACATAGAAAGTAACTAGCCATGCAGTGCATACCAGTACCGTTGCAGGTATTTTCCTCAGCAGAACTCCCGAATAATTTTCTCTTCTTGTAGAATAACAAACCCTCACCAGATGGATTGGGCAACATGGGTGGATGCATAGCATAGAAATTTCCAAGAGCAGCTGAAATTGCTTGAAAGCAACTCTTTTCTTCATCCCAATCAACCTAAACAAAAAGTAGTAGGAACCATCAATGATTTTCTAAGCATGTACTTGAATGAGTTGGAAATAAAGTCAATGGAATAACAATTAAGAAACGTAAATGTTGCTTTCTCACAAAATCCCAATCATAATGAGCAGAAGTACACCCATGGACAGATATGATGTCTATTTATTGTTAGTATAAACTTAAATGACGCATCATAATAAAAGCAGACAACATTAATAATGAGCCAAATATATACAGAGAAAAAGAAATGATAAAGAATTTTCCACAAACACATGAACAGAGCAAGAATGAGAAGGAATTATTAGAACTAACATCATTGCCCAAACAAAGTGCAAACTCAGGGATGCCATCCATATCAGGAGTATACTGGTCAAGTATCACAGGTAGTCTAGATAAATTTCCATGCTCGTCAATATGAATGCTGAAATACTCCTCCAGCATTTCAGCCTTTTGCTTCAGCAGTTCAGTATTCATCTGGATAAATAACAAAAGGAAATGCAAATCAAATTCTACTTCAAGGGCATATTAGAAAGGAAATTATCTAACAAAATATGTATACAAAATATTCACAGGATAATCTAAGCATACATACACTGCTTAATATCAAGGAGAACCAGCACAAACCCAGGAATATAGACACTGAAGTCGCTTCTGGCATGATGAAAGAAGATTAAAATCCCAACTAATCCATTCTGTCCCCACCATAGTAGCAAGCAAAAAAAGTAGCATCTCAAAGAGTCCATACTACAGGAACAAGAAAGCAAGATGGGGGCACAACTTTGAGAGGACTACTGTGTTTCTTGTACGATTGACTAAGTGATCATCTAGGATAGGAAGAGTAGGAAAGTGAGGGCTGAGAGGACATGAGCATACCTATGATAACTACAAAGCAGATGCTTACTTCTGATTACTCTGGTAAAATTTTCAATTGTAAAGAATGGAATTTAAAAAGAAAAAAGGAAATAAACAAGTTCGAATATCAAAAAGTACAACATAATTCCAACATAATTTTTTTTCTGCTCAAGACAGATAGGCCTTTGGTCGCATTTGTTGCAAAAGCTTTAGGAAAGAAACAGCAACATTATACAATTAACTCATTAAAAAAAAAAATGTGCCAATATATATAGTCTGCTTTTGTGAGATCAATAGTCAATAGAAAAAATAAGTAAAAACATAAGTGTCATACAATTTATATCCAATCCAATTTAAAGAAGAGAACATTATAAATGAAATAGAATTTTCAATCACCACCACCCGCAAACACCTCCCCCTCCCCCCCACTCCGGCGCGCGCGCAGAAAAAAAGGGGAAAAGAAAAAGGAAAGGTTCAACTGATTATTAGCAATCAGCCATTTCCTTCCTTTAGGAGGGATATACGTATAGATAAAAGAATTAGTGAAG
Organism: Cercis canadensis; assembly: GCA_003255065.1. NCBI lineage: Eukaryota > Viridiplantae > Streptophyta > Magnoliopsida > Fabales > Fabaceae > Cercis > Cercis canadensis. The sequence goes on along the minus strand of QAOA01006205.1, from coordinate 90,325 downwards.
TTATAAATTGACCAAAATTCAAAGTACAGTACATAAAAGTTGATAATTATATATATATATATATATATATATATTTATTGGAGGGTGTTCAGAGGCAGGGGAGAAATTCTATCTAAGGCATCAAAAGAAATTCATGATTTGACAAACACTTATTAAAGTGACAGTTCCTAGCAACAGCCTGCATATGATATACAGTTCTGGGGTCAAATCCCTTCCATGCAGGGGGAGAAAAAGCCATACATCTTAGTTTTCACATAACTTTAAGACGTAAAAGGATCAATTCACCAAAGAAACACTGTTCAAGTCACTTCAGGAGCTTTGATATTCCCATCTAAGCCTACATTCTGCTCTCTATACTTTCCCATACTATTTCCAAGTCTTACCTATGTCAACGTTTCTTGGTCTTCCTCCCATCCTATTAAATATTCCTTCTTTGCTTCTCCCAGAACTCCATAACAAGGCACTTGTGTCCCTTCTATCCTTTTAAACTCTCCAGCTTGAGTTCTCTTACTCTTCCGTACTGATACACTTGCATCCCAACATAGTAAATGCCCAAATCATCTTTAATGATTCTTGTTTTTTTCTCATAGAAAAAGATTTGATTAAGGAAGAAAAAACTATAAGAGGATGAGTCTCAACGAACATAGAAACAAAACCAAAAACAAGCTCCAAACTATCAAATCACAAAAGCAAAGCTCTCCAATCCTTCTAAACAACCACAAGAGCAATCCCCCTAAACCAATTATAAACTGCACTACCAAGTGAAGCCAGAAGAACAAGTTGGTCCTATAGTAAAGTAATATTTAACCTCCAATTCATTAGAAATTATCCAATTTCTCTAAATCCACAAACTAAATTATGGCAAAAAATACATGTCCACAAAACCTAGCTTTCCTTATCCTTCCTGAAACCTTTCCAAGCACTCACCAAGAAAACCTCCAATTGAGAAGGTCTGTCCAACCTTCCCAACATATAACAAATACCTCAGACCACAACTTCCAAGCCACAAAACAATATAAAATTAAACAACCGAGTCTATGAACTCCTTTAACACATCTCATGATTATTAGAGAAAGAACTGTATGAGGTGTGCAGCAGGTCATTCGCTTTAATACCACTATGTATCACAGATCAACAAAAGGCTTTGACCTGGGAAGGAATTTTATTTCCCTACTTCCAAGTGAAACTAACAAGATAGAACCAAGAAGGCTGAGGATTAGGAACAAAAAAACTTCAGAAAGGACAACAAAGAGAAATAACCAAACCAGAAATACCTGAAGACCAAATGCTGGAATCAGAAACATTAGAAAAAGGAGCTAAATTAAGCAATTGAAGGGGAACTAAATCTGCAGCCTCTTGATTGTTGAGATTCCAGAAATCCCAATAGACAGTATACTTACCTAAAATATAGAATCTACAAATAGCACAAACAATATTCAATAATTTTCCCTCATTACTTTTAATTAAAGCAACTCTCAACTCTGATCAATCATCTTTCTTTTCGAATGAAAGAAGAATTCACTAAAAGAAGAGACAAGGACAAAGGTGGAGAATAAGCAATCCTCCAGAAACAATTAGCATGCAGAAAAAGAAAAAAGAAAGATGATGGGCTCAAAATAGCTGTCCTACCCTTGCATATTTGACAATGACAATGACAACGACCTAAAGAAACATTAGTTATAGACAAGAGTGAAGCCAAAAACAATCCTACTCAACAGATGATATATAGGTGGAAAACAATGATCGAACACTCCAGCATTAAGTATAAATCCAACTTGGCACTTTCACCTTCAGAAATTCATTCTTCCAACATGTAATCTCTTAATAGCCAACATTCTATATCTTAAGCTCTGCAAGTAGCATGGTAGAACTAAAGAGAAAAATATCATTTAGATTCAAGGCTATCCTTAAATCATACAAAACTCAATATCTACTTGCCCATTTCATCCACCTAGTCCTAATTCTATGATTTTCATCTCTTCTTTTCACCATTATTTCGAACATTAGGATAAGATGCCATAAGTACTCTGTTTTAGGTATATTTCTTTCCCCTAGGGCAATAGGATAGTCATTTCTTCTAGTTCTTTTTTTTATTGTCTAAATTTGTCTATAATGAAACTGCCTCCATGTAATAACATAACCACTTTAGGTGGGTAAGATGATTTCATCTTTAAGCTTGTAACAACTTATAATCCCAAGCAATTATGAAGAAGTGTGATCTATCAAATATCACAAATAGCCCCATTATGAAAGTCAAATCAGACACTAAGATGATTTGATCGTTAAGCTTGTGTTTCTTGATGCTCTTGCTGTCTGCGTCAGAAAAACTAATGTCAGAACTTAGAGTTTTGGTGATACCCATCTCTTTCAACTTAGAAGTTCAAGCATGGATAGTTCTGAAAAACAATCAAAAGTTTAAGACACCAAGAATTAACACCAAATGAAAACAACTTTCTGATTTTTTTTAAATTGAAGTTCCTGCTATAAATAGCTCAGAATATCATTTCTCCTAGACTGTAGCAGTCAGAAAGACACAATATGCTCACAGTATCAGGTTATGGGAGAAAAGATATATAACATTCATAAAAACAGCATCAATCTAAAGCAGGAATTACTTCTGCAATCTTCTCTTTTAAATCATCATTGTCATTGCATTCTGAATCTAAATCCTCTTCCTTCAGTGCCAGGATAATCAAGTCTTTCATGGGGGCTGGGTCACTTAGTTGTATAGCACTGAAATGGGCAAACCGGCTCAGAGCCTGCTGATACATAAGCTCTTTGCTGCAAATGTATCAAAGAGAGAGAATATCAATAGCTTATAAAAGTATTTACAAATTTATAGAGCAGTTTATTTCACCAAGTTGGAAAAGAATCACTGAGGTAGACAAACAAAAAATTGAAATGTCTAGAAACCTATAATATTAAGGATAGCATACTACCTAATATTAGCAGGACGCCATCACCATACAAGCAGATTCTTTTCGTTTCTTTTTTTTTTTTTTTCATTTTTATGTGTTTTGGAATAAGATACCAGCCTTTTTTTTTTTTTTCTCCCTTCCTTTTTGGTATATGGGCTAGCTAGCTAAAAAATACTAAATCCCATGTTACACCCAAGTTCACACCAAACAAGGAAATTAAATCCGACAATGACGATAAAACATTATACACTGTAAGCCCTCCTTCTCTTTAGCATCACCATACAAATATGCATGCTCCTTTTCCTCAATTTAACCACCATAAATATTCCAGGTTGTAAATTTAGAAGAGAGAAAGTAGAAATGGAAGCCATACCCACACTAGGTCGGCACCACACATATATACAAAAGAGAAAAGAGTAATTAGGGAATGACTATTTTATCCTTACTCACTAACACTCCCCCTCAAGCTGGAGCATAGATATTAATCATGCCTAGCTTGTTACAAATATATTCAACTCTACCCTTAGCTAGAGCCTTAGTAAAAATATCAGCTAGTTGTTCTCCGGTCCAAACATGTTTGGTAGAGATGAGACCTTGTTGAAGTTTATCACGAACAAAGTGGCAGTCAACCTCTGTGTTTTGTCCTTTCATGAAACACAGGATTGGAAGCAATGTGGAGAGCTGATTGGTTGTCACATAGTACATCCATGCATTTAGGTTGTCCAACTCTCAATTCACCTAGTAACTGATGTATCCATATCAATTGACAAGTAAGTTGGGCCACAGCTCGATATTCAGATTCAGCAGTAGAACTAGAAACAACGCCTTGTTTCTTGCTTTTCCAAGAAACAAGGTTTCCTCCTACAAATACAGAGTACCCTATAGTTGACTTGCAATCTACACGAGATCCAGCCCAATCAGCATCTGAGTATCCTACCACTCTCTGATGCTCATGATTTTTGTAAACTATGCCACAACCAGGAGCTCCTTTCAAGTACTTAAGGATACGTACAACTTCTTCCCAATGAGTTGAGCAAGTTGAAGACATAAATTGGCTAGCAACACTCACAGGGAAAGCAATGTCTGGACAAGTCACAATAAGATAGTTCAATTTTCCAACCAATCTCCTATATCTTTCTAGGTTATCTAATGGTTTACCATCATCAATTCCAAGTTTAACACTAACACATTGATGAATCACAAGGTCAGGCTCCTAATATCCCTGTATCCTTAAGTAAATCTAGGATATACTTCCTTTGGGATAGGAAGATTCCTTTCTTGCTTCGAAGAACCTCAATTCCCAAGAAATACTTTAGATCACCGAAGTCTTTAGTTTGAAACTTGCTCTAAAGAAAAGATTTGAGAGCATAAATACCAGTCTCATCACTTCCTGTGATTACAATGTCATCAACATAGACAACTAAGAGAACACACCCTGCTGTTGTTTGCCGGTAGAAAACTGAGTGATCATGTGCACTCCTCCACAAACCGAACTCCAAAACAACCTTACTAAATCTCCCAAACCAAGCTCGAGGGGACTGTTTCAATCCATATAGTGACTTCTCCAATTTGCAAACTCGCCCATACTCCCCCTGAGCAACAAGCCCGGGTGGCTGATCCATATATACTTCTTCCTGTAAATCCCCATGAAGGAACGCATTTTTAACATCTAACTAATAAAATGGCCAGTTATTAGATGCAGCAAGAGAGATCAAGAGATGAACAGAAGTTAATTTAGCTACAGGGCTAAGGGTCTCAGAGTAATCAATGCCATAGGTTTTAGCATATCCCTTAGCAACCAGTCGAGTTTTAAGACGAACAATTGACCCATTTAGGTTTACTTTGACAGTAAACACCCACTTACAGCCAATAGCATGTTTGCCTTTAGGTAGAGTAACCAAGTCCCAAGTGTTATTTTGTTCAAGAGCATCCATTTCCTCTTTCATAGCTGCTGTCCACCCGGGGTAAGATAATGCTTCCAAAAGGGATTTGGGAACTAACAGACTCTAGAGATGTGGTGAAAGCCCTAGACAAAGGAGAGAGCATCATAGGAAACAAATGAAGAAATAGGATAGGTACAAGTTCGTTTACCTTTTTGAACAACAATGGGAAGGTCAAGCTCTAATGTAGGTGGAGAAGGATCTGGATCAGGGAGTGAAGAAGTTGGTGGGAGTAATGAGTCAAGTTGAGATGTAGGTGCCACCACCTGTTGTGGTGCATACCAAGAGTAAAACTATGTGATAGGTGAACGAGTTGCCGGTACTCATTTTTCACTGATAAGGAAATCATCTTCTGGTACATGGTGTGAAGGAGAGTGAGCTGAAGTAGGAAAGAATGGAGTAGACTCAAAGAAAGTAACATCAACAGAAACTAGATAACGACCTAATTCAGGAGAGAAGCACCAGTACCCTTTTTGATTCCGAGGGTAGCCTAAAAAGACACACTTTAATGACCTAGGATCAAGTTTTGAAACTGAGGGTCGAATGTCCTAAACAAAGCACGAGCAGCCAAAGACTCTTGGGGGGAAAGGAAAGAGTGAAGGTGAGGGAAACAACATAGAATAAGGAATCTGGCCACCAAGGACAGTTGAAGGCATTAAGTTGATTAAGAAACAAGCAGTAGAGACTGCATCAGCCCAAAAAATCTTAGGGACTTGCATATGGAATAGAAGAGCTCGTGCAACCTCCATGAGATGACGACTCTTCCTTTCAGCTACCCCATTTTGCTATGGGGTAACAACACATGAAGATTGATGAACAATTCCATTTTGGGATAAGAAAGAGTTGAATGATGTGGAAAAGTATTCCTTAGCATTATCACTACGCAAGATACGAATAGAACAACCATGCTGATTTTTTATTTCTGCATAGAATTTACAAAAAAAAATAGAGAATACTTCTGAACGATTTTCCATTAGATAACCAAGTGGTTCGTGAATGGTCATCAACAAAAGTTACAAAATATCGGAACTTTGATTTTGACACAACTGGACACCAGCCCCAAATATCTGAATGAACTAACTTAAAAGAAGACGTAGCCCGTTTAATGACTCTAGGCGCAAGGGGCACTCATGTATGTTTAGCAAGCTGACATGCTTCACAATATAAACTAGATACATACTCTAAACTAGGAAACATCTTCTTCAAAACAATCAAGGAGGGGTGACCCAATTGGCAGTGAAGTTGGAGTAGAGGAACAGAACTAGTACAATCAAATGGACATAACACTGATTCATGTGGGCGTTCCAACACATACAGCCCATCAGACTCTCGACCCCTACCAATAATCCTCTTCGTCCCAAGATCCTAAAAGATGCAAAAGCCAGGAAAGAAGTGAACACTACAGTTAAGAGAGTGTGTGATCTTACTGACAGATAGGAGGTTAAAAGGAAAATGGGGCACACATAAAACGGAGGATAATGAAACAGATGGGGTGATATCTACAATCCCACTTCCTATAACTGGGGTAGATGATCCATCAGCTAGAGTAACATTCAGTAAATAAGAAAAAGGTTGAAAGGATGATAGAGTACCTGTAGTACCTGTCATGTGGTCTATTGCTCCTGAGTCAATAACCCAGTTGCAAGATGATGAGGAAAGGCAAGCTATGGGTTTACCTGTTTGGGCTAGGGTGGCAGTGGAGGAAGAGACAGCTTGCTGAGAGGCATAGAACTGTGTAAGACAAGTATACTCATCAGCAAGGATGGTCACTTGGTGCTCAGGTTTAGGTCTAGGTGGAGTGGGTAGGAGCCCATCGTGTGTAGCAGTGTTAGCAAATCTGGATCCTTGGAATTGTGGAGGTTTTCCACTCCCATTTAATTTCCAGCAGTTCCTTTTATGTGCCCAGTCTCACCACACTCAAAACAAGGGCGTGGTCCATTATTCCGACCTCCTCCTCTACCACCTCTAATGCCACTCCCCCCTCCTCTAGTGTGCTTTGACCTCAAATTGGTACTTATCAGGGCAAATGCTTCAGCTCCTTTGGCTGGTTCATCAGTTATGTCCTTACTCACGCGCCAAAGGCAAGAGAATACCTCACTAAACGTGTGATTGCTAGTTCCTGAACCAGTCTGAATTTGTGTGCGGACTATCTCATATTCTGGTTTTAATCCAGCTAGAAAACACTGAACTGCCACATGCTCTTGCTGTTCTTGCATCTTTTTGACATCACTCGTAATTGGAAATAATGCTTTCATCTCCTCAAAATCCTGTTTTGTCTCTATATAGTAATTGGTTAGGGTCTTCCCTTCATCTTGCTTAGCTCGGTATACATTAGACAATACTTCATGAACATGAATCAAACTCTCCTTACTAGCAAATATCTCTTCTAGATAGATCCACAACTCCTTTACAGTATCAGAATGACCAGTAGCATCATCCAATTCAGGTTCTAACGTTTTCTGTATTTGATTAAAAAATTTATCATCTTCCATCATCCATTTTTTTCTTGCTGCTTCATCTGAATGTGTGTGTGTGGAGGGGAATCTTTAGTTAAATGATCTAGCAAATTAATGCTTGATAAATATCTCCTTACTGTTCGCTGCCACTGAGTATAGTTTTTCCCATTTAGCTTTCGGTCATTAATCCTAGCAGAGGAAGAAGTTATCTCAGGTACAATTTTTCTATCCATTCCGTCCTGAGTTTCCAAGGGAATGCACCCTACACTCCATTCAATCCAGAACTGCGACACTCTCAGGTGCAGACCCACTGTCGCAGACAATGGGAACCACCACCAGAGACGTGTTTGCACCTCCATAGACGAGTTCGACCACCAGAGCGACACTTTGGACACCAACAGAGATGTGCGATACTTCAGTTCGCACCTCCGCAGACAAGTTCCACCACCAGGAACGTGCAACAGCTCAAGTCGCACCTCTGCACAGGCTTGCGACACACCTCTGGTCGTGTCTCTGTCCGCACGAACCTAGCGCATATTATCGGGAAGAGAAAACATAGAAGAAGAAGAGGAGGAGAAGGAAATAGATTTAGGTTTTGTGCATTAGAATGAGAGAAGCTCTGATACCATGTAAATTTGGAAGAGAGAAAGTAGAAACGGAAGCCACACCCACACTGGGTCGGCACCACACATATATACAAAAGGGCAGAGAGTAAATAGGGAATGACTATTTTACCCTTACTCACTAAAACAGGTATGACCACTAAATTAGTGGGTAGAATACATGAAAATAAATAGGCAGCTCCATTTGATGAATCTCCTTCAACCTTTCATACTTCCCTCCTAGGCCACCAATAACCCACAATATGGTTTAAACAAAAACCAAATCCTAATACCAATTGGATATCCACTTCTAAATATTCAGGCAGTGCAAACATCAGAAGTTATTATAAAAAATTTCTAAGTGTTAAAGCTCCCCTAACATAAACCAGATACAGCAAAATATCTACCTTAAGTTTACCACATTTGCAAGATAAAGATGAGTATTATGCTGAAGCAAAGCCAAGGCATCATCTGCCATTCCAATATATGTGCAGTTCCTTACAATGTCCAGCAAACCTACAATGTACGTGTCAGTGGGAAATATTTCCTTAATCAACCAATCTCTTAGAAAGGACTCTAACATCATGAGCAATCAAGAACTTTACCAGAGTGACAGTTGCTATTAATCTCATCAAGAAGCTCCTGAACACTAGTGAGATCTGCAGAACCTTTTGGGTTCCTTCGTTGTCTAACTGAGGACCTGGCAATGCAACTCATTTGTTATATAACTAACCATCTACACAAACATTTCAATCTGATATAAAATTGTCCAAATCCTCCGGCATATTTCTAGCAGCCAAATATAAGAAGCAAACTAATTCTTACTAGTCAACTACATATGAAAGAAAAAGAGACAGAAAGTGCAACCAAATAAAGAGAACAGAAGGAAAAACATCTCATAGTGAAACTTTGACCCAAATAAAAGGGAAATAATTCAGTTCAATAATTTGATTATTCTTCTTGTACTCTATCTCTGTCATCTCTCATTCTTTTTTTGTTTTTTCCATTGTCATCTCTCATTCTTCTATTTATGCTTATTGTCTTAGAAGATGCCAAAATTATGCTTTCATGCTATTCTACTGAAAGTGGTTCCTTGTTAATCTACAAACAAAAGCAGTAATAAAACTAAGGGTGTCAACCAATTCAAAGAAAGAATGAGAAGCTTAAACACCATCATAGAAATTTTTAAAAAATAAATACTTGAACTAAAAGAAGTTCTAAATAAACTCTAGACAAGGGAATGGAGAAAATTTTCAACATAGCAAAGGACTTAGACATTAAAACAGATAGAAGTTGATTTGAAGAGTGAGGATCAGCTTCATAGATGGAAAAATGTATGAAGAGCCAATGAAAATCACCTTATTGCAGTCAAGCTAGCACTCTTTTCAAGATGTCCATGAAATTGGGTTTGCATGTAGGCATGCAATCTTCCAGAAGGATCCAATGAATCTGTTCTAACCATTTTACGTACCGGAACTTTCTGTGATTTTGAACCTGTGGTTAAGAATCAATAATGAAAGATATATGATACACGTTAAGAGAATAAGGCAACACCAAACCAAAAATATGCAACACAATCAAGAATAAAACATTTTCCATACCTGATGGCAAGGGGCTGAGATTAGCTTCCTTCCTTGTATTAATATAACAAGATGAAGATGGTTCAGCTGTCTGTCACATGCACGAGACAAAATATGTCAATATAATGCAGGCATTAGGTGACAGCATATGAGAATTGAGTAAAACATACAGAGCAGAATCTGCACTCATGATTTACAAGAATCTGTTCAAAAACTGGGGAAAAAAGAAAAAAATGTTTAAGAAATCCAAAAAATAAATGCAGGAATCAGGATCTATCAGATGAGTTGAGTGGAACAACTAAAATGTATGGTGTACTGGAGATATCTGAATTCTGGTTCTTCAAATCCTAGGGGTGACCACTTCAAGTCAAAATATTCATAAAGCTAAGCTTTATTTGCATGAAAGAGATAGAATAGAAGCAACTATAAATTATTTAGTCAATTAAAACCATTTCAAGACAGAGTGAACTGTACTCAAATCATACAAAACTATGTAGATTACTTCTTCAAACAAGCATGGCCATACAGAATGCACCATGCTCAACCATAAGAAACTGGCTTTACTTTCAAGGGAAGTGAAACTACTTATCACCGAAACCTTCTCTTAGTGGCATACTTGGTGTTCAAGGGAATGCATAAAATTTTAAAACTATTATAAAATCATAGAAGAGTAATACAAAGAAAAACTGAAAATTGAACATACAGAAAATATTAGAAGATTATTTGAGAATGAAGAACAAATCACAAGAAAATCACTACTCAGGAGCAAGAGATAAATGAAAATATTAGAAGGAGAAGAAGTAGCAGACCAAGACACAGAAGGTGAGGACAAGAGATATGAGGTAAAGGAAAGACTCAAACATGTTCACTTGTATCAGATAAAATGCCCGCTAAGAAATCAGGACTTATTAAAAGGTAAGTTTTCAGCAGTCAAGAGACACAGGTACAGTAAAAGAACAAAGCCACAATAGGATACTTGAAGAGTTAAAACACAAGGAATGAAAACCAAAACCATATCCGTGTTCTTCATCTAAAGAAAGCTAAATATGAGAATGTTTTCAGATTACAAAAAGCAAATAAATAAATCATTCATGGCAATCTGACAGGACATCATCTCTACCAAATCATCAGGCCACCATATATATTTAAAAGGATGACAAAAATAACAAATAAATAATACATCGGATTTTGAGAATCTCTATGGAATTATTAAGATGTCTATATACACAATACTAAAGATTACATCCAATCACAACTAATACAGGTAATGCAGTAAGTACAAACCTCCACTTCAAGTATGACTCAAATAAATTCACTAATAATTCATAAAAGCAAGAAGATGTTGAAATCTTTGAAAATCCACCATATCAAAATTCTAAGAAAAGTTCATTTTACAAAAGAAGATATTGTCAATTGCTCTCTGTTTACAAATCTAGTTGAAACAATTGAAGGCAAAAATATACTCATAATCAAATGAAGCATATACTTATAACTATAAACCAAAGAAGCAATGAATATTATATTCTACACATACCTGTTCATGAAATGTCCGTGCCTCATTAGAACTCCTCAATCTTGATTCAACCACTAACTGTATCTTCTCAATGATAACTTCCTGATTTAAAACACTTACCTGTATACAACAAATGCTTTGTTTTCTATAAGAACTTGTAAATACAGTATTCTAAAATCCAATAAACACTGAACTCCATGTCCACTGCGATGTATAACATATTGTTAAGGATCAAGAAAAGACTCTAGGAAAATCAACTAATCCAAGAGCTTAAGTTATATAGTGATTTAATTCTAATACCGCCTTTCTTGTCTGGGAACAATACTTACTTGCCCCATAGCGGTGGTCAAATGCATGCACCTTTCGTTTTCAAACTTGAATGAATAGACATGAATTAGAATTTAAGCCTACTGTCTCCTGTTCTACCACCACAAAAAAACAATCTGCTACTCTCAAAGTCAGACTAACAAGTCGTGAGTTCATCTCTCAAAGGCTAAGGCTTCCAGTTACACTGCTGTACTGAAAAGGATTAACACAAATCATCTGTCACAATTGCATAGGCCGCGTAAGACCTGGTCACCTTAGATTCCTATTATATTATATGTTTCTCATGTTCAGAAATTAGCAGTCATCTTAGCCCTCACTATGACATGAAGCAGATTCAGAATTAGCTTTTCAGAATTTGAGTATTGGGTTTCCCCTGAAACCTTGGGTCATTTCCTTGCTATTCATTTTCAAGGCTTTGGGAGAGGGAAAGAGTGTAAGGCTTTTTGAAACTGTGCTTTGTCAGCAGGATTATGATGCCTATGGTTACAGCATAATCATCAACGCCAAAGTTTTTCAGCGAAGATTTCATCCCACATTAATAAGATAGAATTGTTTTCCTAGCCTTTATGTACTTCTGCTGAAAGACTTTTCAGGGAATATCTTCATCTAACATGCAGAAGGAACGCTCTTCTGAGCCTTAGGATTACTTGACCTCTGCTTTTGTACTTCTCTTCTTCAAATAAAATTTTCTTTTATCACAAGGGAAGGAGAAAAAAAGAAGAAAAACGAAGTCACTGTTTGAGTAGACTTGTGGAGGGTTCATACCCTAACTAATAGCTAACAAAAATTTAAATACTTGCAAAAAATCCACGAAATAACCTTTTACATTCATTTTCATATAAGAAAATACAGGTTTACTGAAAATACAAGTAGGCAGCAGCTAATTAGTTCAATAACAACCATTTCACAGCAAGAAAAATAGAAGTTAAAACCAAAATAGCTGTTTTGTAGGAGAATCACTGTCAATATTATGAAATCTAACCAGTTCTTTTACATGAAAAAATAAATTATGAAGCAGAGAAAAAAAAAATACATGATATAGGATAAGATATTCCCAAAAGACAAACCCTGAAGTTTCTAATTCGACTTCTATCTTTTGCAAGAACTTAATTATAAGAAAAAATGCAACCTAGATCAAACGCATGATCACCAATCAGAATGGTCCAGCTGTCAGGTGCAAATAAAAAATGGATTTTATATGTTATATGTCCTTAACATGATTAAACAAATTTTACAACATTTCCAATCACTTAAACGTACCATTTACTATCCAGAAAGATGGTAAACTACACGAAACCAAAAAAGGAATCCACTGGAATTCTTTCCGAGATTGTTGTTTGGGGGGAGGGGGGCTAAAAATGCTGGAACCTTATTAACCAAATTAATTTTCTAAATCTAGCCTATACAAAATACCAAAAAGCAGAAGTAAAGATTTCATTTTGCAAAAGAATATGAAATATGAATAATTCAATTGAGTGAGCACTAAAATAAATTCAGCCCACAATCACATCAAAAGAAAAAGAAAAATAGCCAATGTAAGTAAAAGGTAATGGTTAACCAACTTAGGTAACACAACCACACTTTCTTTAAACTCAATATATATATATATATATATATGTGATGAAGACTTATGATGTGTCTTAGAAAGATCAAATCAAGACCACCAAATGTCAAAGGACCATGACAGTTACATGGAATTTTACCATCATCAGAGGCTATAGCAGTAATTCCAACAAAATGAAGAACTAATTATACATATCAGTATTACAATGTACCTCTCTCTTTGTTGGATGCACATTCACATCAACGTTCTCAAGTGGTAAAACAATTGACATATATACAAAGGGTTTAGATGCTTTGGGCAATGTTGCTGCATAAACAATTTCAATAGCTCTCTTCAATGCAGACCACTCAACCAATCTATCTGACGAACACAAAAAAAGAAAATCTCATGAGAATGTATGGATAATTAGCACATGTCAAATATGCATATAGAAGTTATTATGTGACAAAATCAGTGTACAAACAATGAATACAATAGCATGTATAATTAAATTCAGGTATTATATATTATTTATATACATGTGTGGGTGTAGAAAAAATGCATTGAGGAGGGGAAAAGAAAAAAGAGAAGCGCCAGAGAAAGTCAGCAAGTTCTAAATCTTACACAAATTATCATTCAAGATAAACATATACAATATAAAAATACAACTTTTATGAAGTAAAAGAACCTAATAATGGACAAAAGTCTCCACAAAATGCAATTTTTACAAATAGTAACATCCAACAGGTTTTCTTTTATTATGATAAAAGCAACAATTTCATTAGTAAAAGGAAAGAAAACTTATCACTAAAAAGGAGGCTGAGATATCCTTCAAAACAAAGACAGTAAAAAAAGAAACTGAAAACAGACAAGCCACCAGGGCCGAACTATAAAAGTTTAGGTGGTGAGGCTAAACTAGAAAAGATTAGAAAGTGGGCCTGGGTAAACGTTCTTGGGGGGATGGAGGGGTGGGGGCAGCTTAGCATAACAAAATACGCACACATGGGGAAGTCCTGTATCTTTACATTTTTTGTACATCTTAAAGTCATATTCTTAACTTGAAAGTAAAGCAATTATTATTTCCATTTCCTGCTTGCCCCGCAATTATTATTTGCAATGAACATTGCTATTGTTTATTACAGTATGAGTATCTACATATCTATTAATAATGTATACCATTGATGAAAAGCACCATTGTGATCTTCTTAGCAGCATAATTTGCATTGGAGATGAAACCATTCATCTCAAAAATTGAACTAGATGGATCATCGTCTGACACTTCAATTTTCATCAGATTGCGAGCAACTGAGACCCCATAAACAGATCTAATGGCATTAAGCCTTGATGATGTGGAAACTGTGTGAACATCTGCTCTTGTAGCTCCATGCTAATTGCAACAGGACATCACAATCAACCAAAGAAATTAGTTTCAGGCAGATACAGTGTATGGAACATTTGAATGCAGAAACGAGTTTTATTGCTCATGAGACTGACCTTTCTGCAAGAGAAACTGACATTCATATGATGAATAGCAAATCGACTTAGTACATCTACAATCTTTGAATAATCATCAGAAGAATTCTGTAATGTCTTCCTTCGTGCAGCCATGTTATAGAATAGGTTCTCGACCTAATAACACAAGCAAGAGAATTTCAATTCAGAATAAAATCAATTCCATTTGCTTTTGGAGTGTGTAAAGAAAAATCTGAATACTGGCCCTGAATCCTAGCATTTCTGTTAAAAGCAATCAGAGGGCAACATCCCAATTAAATTTATAGGAAATTTTCTAAAGATAAATGTCCAACAGTGAGAATATCAAAGACATAAAAGTTGAAATGCTTGACTTGTGGCAAGTTAAAATTTGGGAAGAAATTAGGACATTTGCAGAAAGGTCAAGGCGGACCAGTTGAAGATGAGAAGAATCATTTGAGCCATAATTTTGACAACCTGGTGGTCTGTTTCCCCACAATGGCTGTCTAGCTCTAGCTTTCAATATGAAGAACAATGTGATAGGGGTATAAACATATGTCAGAAATATTGACATTGGGGAGGAAAAGAGCAATTTGATCTCAAGAAACTAGCCCTCCAGTTTCTGCAGCACAGGAAATTTCTAAAAATGGTCATTTTAAGCATCATATGATTCCAAATCAACTTAAATATTCTTGAGTTTATAAAATCCATATGGAGGATATTCATTAGCTTCAGAAAGGGCACTGCATAGCTGACCGTAATTTTTTTAAATTGACCCATTTTGTTGCTATTGCATCAAATATTTATGACAAAATCATCATTACATGGTTACATACAATACTAGATAACAATTATTTATACATTGCAGATATTTCCTCAGAATACCATTTTTTTTTTGCATTATATTTTCCCAATTTATATCTTCAGTCAAATTCTAAAAATAATTCCACGTAAAACAATAAAGTGGCAATAGTTCAGCAAAAGGGCTTGCTAATACCATTATTTGTGTTCCTTTCACAGCAGCACATCCCTTTGGTTCATGCTTCATGACACCATCTTTATAGGATACCCTGAACCATAAAATCAGAAAAATTAAATCAATATAAAGTTTTTACTTCATCTGGATCACCAAGGAAGGAACGGCGCATAAATCATAACTGACTGACCGTGGAGCCCAAATTTTTCATGCTTTCAGACCACAAACCAATAAAAAACATAAGAACTAAAATTTCTTTTATCTTTATATTTTTCATATCCTTCTACTAAAGTGAAGTCAAATCTTACAAGACTTATTAAATAATTAAGTAGCATTGCTTCACCTGTAGCCATGTAATTGCCCTTTGGTAATGGTGGTGACTGTAACATGACCAACATATGTCATGCTTGCCAAAGCCTCTCCCCTAAATCCCATTGACTTAATGCACTGTAAATCCTCAAATGCAGACAATTTTGATGTTGTGTGCCTCTCACACAATATTGGCAGGTCCTCATACTACAGCAGCAATGTCCAGAAACAATCACTATAATGTAAAAAATTAAATCAAGTGAAAAACAAAAATAATCTATCTGTCAGCTCCAGATAAAATGTGAACAAAAATATCCGCCATAACCCTCGTTTCAGGCTTTGTGTAGCTGACAGAGAACAACAGGGAGAAAAGGGAAAAAGTTAAAAGCACTAATGAGTGAAGCTTCAACCCAATAATAGGCAATTTCCAACTACCTAAATGCAACATAGGCACTTCGGCTTACAAACTCTTTTACTGTTAAAAAAAAAAAAAAAGTTACACACTTTCTTTAACTCAAACAAACAAGAAAAACGATTGAGCATAAAGGAACTGACTCGAATTCCATGGCCGTCGTCGGAGACTTGGATGAGTTTGAGGCCACCATCCTTAATGACGACGTTAATGGCGGTAGAGTGGGCGTCGAGGCTGTTCTCAACGAGCTCTTTGACGGCGGATACCGGACGCTGGATGACCTCGCCAGCGGCGATTCGGTTGACCACAGACTCGTCTAGGCGGTGGATTTTGGGAGGCTCTTTGGGAATCTGCTGCTCTTCAATGTCCATTGGAAGGGGTTCATCACGGCCATGTGATTCCATGGATTCTGAAGGAACTGAACGAGTGAGGAGCAGGTAAATGGGAGTTACTCAGGACTTCAGGAGGGAGTAAGGAAATCAGCCTTAGAACTGCGAGTTCTAGTGAGCTGAAGCTCTTTCTTTTGTATTTGTTGTGTTTGGATACCATTAGCACTTTTTGGTGTATAATTAATTATATATTGTTGTTTTTGGCTAAAAAATAATAAATTACGTAGGTTGAAACTTGAAAGTATGTGTTTAGGTTTTGGTGAAAAAGAGAACATTTTTTTATATATCTCAATAGCTTTTTTTCAGCAATTTGATGGAAATAATGTCATTGGACAAACTATTTATCTAAATGGTGCACATTTGAAACAATTTACGTAAAATAAACACTTTTATTTTTTTATTAATATCTGAATCAGACTGAAACACGTTTTTCCATCTGTAAAACGTGTATGACTCATTCACGCTTTTGAGCAATTTTTCTCAAAAACGTGATCACTATTCACAGAATTTTCACCCAAAAACGTAAACCCAAACAACATGCTTTAGAAGAAATAAATTATGTTCTTCCCAAAATCAATCATGGTTTTCAGGAAGTCAATTACACTTTACTCGAGTCACGGTTTATTGAGAAGACAAACACAATTTACATCACAAGGGAATCACGGTTTTGGCTTATTGGGGAACACGCTTTTGGAAATAAATTACGTAGTTCCCAAAATCAATCATGGTTTTCAGGAAGTCAATTACACTTTACTCGAGTCACGGTTTATTGAGAAGACAAACACGGTTTACATCACAAGGGAATCACGGTTTTGGCTTATTAGGGAACACACTTTTGGCAAAAGCGTGTTCCCCAATAAGCCAAAACCGTGATTGTATCTTTCCCTAAAGCGTGATTCCCTTTTCGAAGGCCAACCTGGAGCTTCTTCTTCCCCTTTTCCCTTTCTTCCCCTCACTTTCACCTCCTCTCCCCACCGGCCAGCCCCATTTCCTTCCTTTCTCCTTCACACTCTTGGCCCTTGTGGTCTTATATTTGTTGAACTTCAAAGCGTGTTTAAGACTTTATGGTCCAATTTTCCTGATTGTTAGCCTCTTACTGTTTTATTCTGAGTTTAATATTGCACAAAACCAGTATATATTGCCAGATCCGGTAGATACTAGTGTGTTGACTGAGCAAGGACATCATATTTCAACCAATTGATTGTCCGATGTGGGTTTGCAAATAGTCGTTACCCTCGTGACGTGTCTCCGTCAAAATTAAGACATTGACTCCATGTTTGGTACATAGCATGCATGTGATGTCCTTAAAGTCTGGATGTGTTACACCTTTACAATTCCATATTGCAATGATGGTGTTGACATGTGCCAGATAAAATCCATGATGTCGTGAATCAATAAGTAATGGCTCCAGAGACAAATAATACCCTGGCATGTCATTGAAATGTATTGCAGTGGGTATATAAGTCAGTGTTAGACGCATCTCTTGTGCGACTCCATGTTGTCGCACAATGTTGAGGCGCGGTTTCTGTGTGGGAATAAGGAAAGAATTGTTATTATTTGTCAAGTCATACGACCAAGGATGCATATATACCTTCCAGTCATGCAATGCTTGTATGTATTTGTCGTCCCTTCCAACTTCTATCAATGGTATTCGCTCGGGATTTAGGTACTCAACAGGAACCCTTAATGTACTCCAATGAGGTATGTCCATGTCAAGGACAATATATGAGGGCAATAACCTCGAAATCTCTGACTCCTCAAGTGACTTCCAAATTCCTGTGTAAAGATCCTTTCTGTAAAGGGTCATAGATTTCCATAACAATTGTAAATCTCAGGGATAATTCGTGATGGTCGTTGGATTTGATTGTATGTGTCAGAGTTCTTCATTAGAGATTTTGTGAAACAACCCGTCAGATGACATATATCCCCATACATATACAATATTGTCTTCAAACCATGACGGATCCATCTGAAGCTCTTCCAGTGGAAACGACATTTATATGCTAATTAGATAACATAATATAAAGAATAATTCTAAATCAGACAATATATGTGAATTAAACAATACAGATATATTAATTTACTATAAAGGCCTATAATAAAAACATGTATGTGATTCTACAATTTCATCAATCAAACTGTTAGAAACATTTATATACTTTACACATTTGAATAAGTTTAGTCGTCATCAGTAGCGTAATCTAGACTACTCAACACAGACTCAATTTCTGTGCGTAATAACTGACAATTCATAGCGACAGCCTATTCCCTAGCTAGTTTTAACAAATAATACCGGCATCTACGAACGAACATGTGATTGTTCTCCTTCCTAATTTCTAAAATAGCTGCCTCACAGTCGTCTCGATTTCTCCGAGCCATTCTTAAGGACCATCTGTACACAGGGGGAGCACCAAGAGAGTGTAATTGCAGTGCCAAATCTTCAGCTTTATCGGTTCGATGTACCCACTCATGACGTAAGCCAGTGTAATACTCCCTTCGATCAGAGTATATTTCACTCTCGTAATCATCATTAAATTTTGGTAACAACCAAACACCAGATGTGCGACGTCTCCTTGGCATAATGTGTCACCTTGCTATTTTAGAAACATAAATCACTTACATAATACATAATAATTTTCATTGACAACTAAGAACAATTTCAATATCAGAAAAAAAAAAAATAGGGTTTCGGGTTTGAGGTTTGAGCATTAGGGTTTGAGTTATGGAATACAAGGTTTCTTGTCTGGGTTTTGGAGCATCAAAACACTACAAATTAAGCCTGGATATGTAGTGTTCACATTGTAGGACTATTATTCTTTATCAGACATGTCAATATCTAATAGACATTCTAGTTCTTGGATCAAGCGAGCTCACATAACAGCACGTCCCATGTCAGCCTCCCTAAGCGCATCTTTTAAACTTCGTTTACAATCATTTCGATGCAGTCTTATTCGTATACGATTATTCTCCTCTCTTATGCGATACAAAACCGATCGCAACTCTGTCATATTTCGCCTTGGCATTTATATTGCCTAGGGATCTTGGTGCGCGGACGTTTTGGATCATTGCCAATTCACGTAAATTCCTACATTGAACTTCTCTGTGCTCTCATTCCATTAACATCATACTATGTACTTGGGGAGAATCATGCAATGCTAGGTTTAGCAGATATCGAAATTCATCATCTAACCTCCACGAATGCCCACACAATCGGAAAATATCACTGGGTGTATAGTGTAACACCATTATAAAAACTTGTTCACCGTCATTATCATAACAACACTTAGCTATAAACATTTATATGACTATTATATAAAGAACGGTAAACAATTAGAGATAAAATAATAGTTGCATTTTGAGAATGTAGAATAACTAAGTCATTATGAATTCTTAACTTTCAATAAGCCTATGAGATACAACAACGGTAAAAGGAATTAGAGCCCATCCACATTACTAACTTAGGCAGTCCTAATTATGGTTGATCTTGTCTTCTGTTTGGACAGCTACGCCGGTTATGACCTTCCATGCGACAAAGCCCGCATCTTACTGTGCTCAATGAGCTTTCGCCCCAATCCATCTCGTTCCATATGCGAGTTGACTTGGCCCTGCTTTTAGCCCGTAGCTTTGCGGGGTTAGGGATGACCATCAATCCCGGTATTGTTGGCCAAGAATCTTCTCCACCAATCAGTTTAAACTGGCCACCGTATGCATTAACTAAGTACCGCGTCGAATAGACTGGATCCACGTAACTCCATGCATCAACTCTAATAGAAACACAAGCGGCAATCGCATATGAGCAAGGAATATGGAGTGCTTGGAACCTACCACAACTGCACATTATATCTCTTAAGTTTAGGCAAAAAATTTGCCCGCTCGCCCTTCCACTCAAGTCAAATGCCTCATCCACTTCAAAAGATCCAGTATCTTTATCAAATAATGTCGGCCGATGTGAAGGAGAATAACAGTTGTTGTCTTACATCTTCTTATCTGCATCATCTGTCCATATTTGCCTACTCACTAACCTTGCCCGAGCCATTTCTCGCCTCTCAATAAAAATACGATTCATTTTGTAATATGTGGATCTCACAAGGGCAGTAATAGGCATGTTGCGAACCCTTTTCAACGTGTTGTTTACATTTTCAGCCAGATTGATTGTTTTTAAGCCAAACCTTCTATTATTAGTATCCCCTTGTTGCGTCTATTTCTCAAGATCAATATCGCTTATATACTTCCATGCACGCTCATCAGGACAGACAATTTGTATGTCAGTCATTAATTCGTTGAATTTCACAGACTCAAACTGAATACCTGTAAAAGACATTTAAAAAATCTTCATTCTTAGAAAATACTTCATATAATATTTAATTTAGTAGACTTACCAGCTTTGTAGATTTGATGTTTGACGTTAACATTCTTGAAGATATTGTTCCAATTGCTCACCACGTGACGCAAACAGAACAAATGATATGCCAATGGTGGACACCAACCAACTTGTTCATCTTCAATGGTAGCTAAGATGCTAACATGACGATCTGAAATTAAGGCTAGATTTAGAATGTTCCTAGTCACGTACTGTCTGACATAGGTTAAAAACCATGACCATGCATATTTTGTCTCACCTTCTACAATGACATAAGCTAAAGATAATGGTAACCTACTGTCATCCTGTGTTGTGGCGATGAGTAGAGTTCCATTGTATTTTCCGTACAGAAAAGTTTTATCAATTTGGACAACTGACTTGTAGAACTTAAATGCATCAATGCATGACTTGAATGTCGAGAAGACACATTTAAATCTCTTCAACATAGGGTCATTAGATGTCTTACCCATCTATTGTTCATCCAAACATCATTCAACAACCGTTCC
The DNA here is from genome assembly GCA_003255065.1 of Cercis canadensis. Taxonomy (NCBI): domain Eukaryota; kingdom Viridiplantae; phylum Streptophyta; class Magnoliopsida; order Fabales; family Fabaceae; genus Cercis; species Cercis canadensis. Next base: position 69,024 of record QAOA01006205.1, on the reverse strand, counting down.
AGGTGCATGCCTCTGAAGTGCAGCCATCCATCGGGGCAATAGAGTATAACTTTACTTTCAATCACCATACATTGTAGCGATCACTCTTTCCCTTGCAAGCCACACTTTTTGGTATGATATTTGATATGAGTATGTGCCTTTTATGCGTTTTTGTATCAGCTTTATAGGCACACCAGGATTCTCCTGAACCATTCTAGTAATAACTGCTACAATCACTTGCACATCTAGTTTGTTATGATCTTGTGTTAGGCTTGCGTTTATGCAAGTATGAGGCCTGTTATACTTTCTAATCTCCCAAACTTTGTTCCTAATACGTAAGCATGTCTAAAGTCTCCAATAACATCCATGAGCATTGTTTGAACATATTAAACTCAATTTGTTAGGTTTGGACTTGAGTAAAACTCATTTTTGGTCCCTGAAAGATTGGCTCGGTGACACTTTAGTCCTTGAAAGATTTTTACCGATACTTTAGTCCCTGAAAGATCAATCCGTCACCCATTTTAGTCCGCCGCTTATGCCTGTTAGTGGGACTTGACAGGAGATGCCAGTTGGCACGTTAAATAGCCTATGTGGCCATCAAATGCTGAGGTGGCAAGTTGGGTGGGGATTTGAGTTGGCTAGTGGCATAGAATGAAGGGAGACGACGCCGTTTTGGACCATTTTGAACTCCTTCCACCATTAACAGAGACGGCGTCATTCTGGGTCTGATATGCGAAGACCTTCATCGCCAGCTCTGGGAGATTTTTTGTGTGTGAAGCTTTGAAATCCTAAGGCATAAGCTCAATCGCGATTTCCCTCGAGAATTTGATGAACACCGAAATCCCCCCAAAATTAAGCAGCCATTGTTGCATTTCTCGGTGGGTTTCATTAAAGATTTCCCCAATTTAGAACCCTAAAACAGTGAGCATCCTTTTTCTCCTGATTTCCCCAAATTGACGAAGAGGAACCTTAAACCCCAAATTGCGGTTTCCCTTTGCTGAATCGACTAAACCCGACATTGGAACCCTAAAAAGGAATGATACTAAGCGAAGTCCCTTTGTTGACATTGGAAGAGAAAGAGAAACTGTTATGCTGTGAAATTCGAAGGGGTCCGTCGTCCTCTACGTGGTGAGTTTTCGCTTTCAGTGTCAGGTGCTTGAATAATCTAAATTTATTTTGTGTGTGATAGCATTGTTGTGTATAACTGCTATTTTATTGGGTTGTCTTTGTTATGGTGGTTCCGCTGTTGTTGGTTTGATAAAGGAGTGTACATGTGGTGTCTTTGTTATGGTTGTTGTGGTGGGACAGGGGTTGTTGAAGTTGTGCTTTTTTGTGTGAATGCTGGTGGGTTGCACATTGGCTTTCATATTGGTCTGTCTTTGTTATGTGTAGCAGGTTTTATAATATTGCTTATCTCATGGTGGTGGTCCCTGTACATATAGGACAACAATATGATGGACCTGTGGGATTAGGATATCTTCTACTAAAGGTGCAATTGGTGTAAAAATAAAGTAATTCATGTGCCACTTTTAGAATAAAAACTTTTGTTGTTATGTGAAACAATTGTAGTCAACAGTTTCAAGGAATCTTTTGCTTCCTTGCATAGATGCTCAAGCACATGGTGACGTACAAGAAATTGAAATGCAATCTGTAATGCAAAAACCTATCTTTTTACTAGGTGGTACACAGTAAACAGATCACCATGTGTGTTAGTGTTATTCGTGTCCTATCCTATGTAGCAGCATGTGTTAGGATATCATTGACTGCAATTTCTCCATTAGAGGCAGACCATGGTTTTTTTTTGTAGAACATAAAGACAGATTTTTTCCCTCTTACACTCTGTCATATTCACAAATATTTAAAGCAACATAGCACACGTTCAATAATTATTTATGGTTTTTAGAAAGATGCTGCAGACAATTAGTATGTGTCAGTTGTATCACTAATATGTGCTCCTCGGATGTGTTAGAAAGAAATGGGGTTTCTTGGTTCTTCTATTTATGACATTGATTAATTAATTTACTTTTGTACAGTTGATCTCATGAGTAGGTGCAATTAATTATGCTTAACATATTATCATAGATGTCTTTAACATAGAGCTAGATTATTTAAAATTTGGACCTCTGTTTAGGGAAAACCTCTGAGTATTTACTTATTTATCTGTTTTGCAGTGGTTTTGTGTTAGAGGTAGACTGTATGTGTTAAGCATACCTGACCCATTTCATATTATTGTTCTTTGAGTAAGGTTAGTTTCTCATTTGATATATTATGTACTTGTTATATAATCTGTATTTTTTTTTGTCATAAATTTCTTTAACATATTATCATAGATGTCCTCAACATAGAGTCAGATTATTTCAATTACATATTATTTTTTATGTGTTAAGCATACCTGATCCATTACATATTATTGTTCTTTGAGTAAGGATTTGGCATACCTTGGTGTTTTTGGCATTGTTATGATTACATAATCTATAATTTTTCTTTTTTCTGAAATAAATGAAAGACATGGGGTTTCTTGGTTGATTGATTTATGGTTTATTATTGACTTAAGGATTTGGCCATTGTTGGTGTTTTTGGCTGTTATTTGATAGTATAGATAGATTCTATTTTGTTTTTTTATTCCTTGTTGATGAACATGTTCGGAGGCACATGTTCCTTGGAAAATTATTTTGTGACCTATGGCTATTTGTGTTGGTCTGATTTAGAAGTCTGTATTATGGGGTTAATGTACATTGTAGTTAATTAGAAATTCACTCATGGCTATTTGTTTGAACTTTTTTTTTCTATTTTTTGAAGCTTGAAAAATGGATCGTTATGTAACCCTCATCCTACACTATGGTGGCAAGTTTGTACGTCAATTGACGCTTACATATGTAGACGGGGAAGAAGATGCATGGGACTGGGTGGATATTGACAAAGTTGCTATACCAACTATTACACAATTGTTTGTTGAGCATGAGTATATTGATTATAAAAATTGTTATTGGTTGGTGCCTGGGTTAGAGCTAGAGGATGGGCTTAGACCCTTTAAGAGTGACCTAGATGTGATAGAGATGTTTGGTGCAGTAGAGGGGGTTGTTGAGATCGAGTTCTACTTTGAGCACCCAATCATTGAAGATCCAGAATTTGTTGAACCTATACTTAGTTTGCCATTTGATACACAAGGCTGCGATGGGTGTGAAGATGTAGATAACGATAACAATGAGGGTGAGACACAAGGGCCAAATGTGTGTGATGAGTTAGAGAAGGAACAATGTGGGTGATGAGCATATCCAAAGAACTGATGATGACGAGGAATATGTCTCTTACCTAAGAAGGGATGTGAGAGAGGAACAAGTTTATAGTAGAGCTGATGAAGTTGATATACAACATCCTATTGGCAGGGATGAAGATAGTGATGTAGTTGATGTCGAAGATGGTCGCGGAGAAGAAGAAGATCCCAGTGACAGTGGGTCAGATGATTCAGATTGCAATGATTCTAGTGGTGCAGCTTCAGATGGCTGCCATGATGCAGAACAGAGCCCAAGAAGTGCACCACCAATTCCTGACAGCACATGTGGAATACACGCAGCCAGCAGCGGAGTTTGAGCCCAAGATGTCCATGCCTGGAGGAGAACCAAGTGCAACTGCTAGTCAAACAATAAAAAGAGGTGGTAAGCAGAAAAAGAAGTACCCACCGGAGATATATGTCAATCCATTTAAGGGGCAGGGGTACGAGACATAGGATGTGCACACTCCTGAGAGCTCCGAACCTGAGGGTGGTGGCTATGAAAAAGGCGAAGTGTTCCCACAATTTAATCCACAAGCACAGTTTGGGTAGGTGAACTTAGAGCTTGGATTGGAATTTCCAACATTAAGTGCATTCAAACAAGCTGTGAAAGATTACACGATTGATCTTGGCAGGCCTATAGTTTGGGTTAAAAATGACAAGGAGAGAGCCAAGGCCATATGCATCAACGGCTGTGAATGGGAGATTTTCTGCTCCTTCAATAATGCAACACATAGCTTCCAGGTGAAGACCTTCATGAACACGCACACATGCAGCAAAAAGATCTCTAACAAGCAAGTTAATTCCAACTGGGTAGCACATAAGCTTGTGGAAGAAGTTAGGGGATTTCTGGCCATGGAGTGTATTGATGCTCTAAACTTGGTGAAACGAAAATTTAATGTCAATGTGAACGAGAGAACTATCTTCAAAGCATTGAAGAAGGCAAGGAAATTGGTTGAAGGATCAGAGAGAGAACAGTACGCAGCTTTGTGGGATTACTGTGCTGAGTTGAAACGTGTAGATCCTAAAGGAGGAACTGTGCAGCTGGCTGTTGACAGACCACAGGGTGCTTTGACACCTAACTTTGACAGACTATACATTTGTCAGAGGCTTGCAAAGCAGGATTTAAGGCTGCCTGTAGACCTCTGATAGACCTAGATAGATGCTTCTTGAAAGGGTACTATAGTGGAATATTATTGGCTGCAGTTTCTCAAGATGGCAACAACTCGTTCTATCCAATTGCTTATGCTGTTGTGGATCTTGAGACCAAAGACACATGGAGCTGGTTTTTGAGAAGATTGATTGAGGATATCGGAGATCCAAGAGAACACGGCTGGAACTTCATATCAGATCAGCAGAAGGTAAACATTTACTAATACTTATAATTTTATACAACACTATAAGTTGTCATGCTATAAGGGTTTACATATTTTTCCTATTTCATTGTACAGGGCTTGGAACCTGCACTCGCCGAATTATGTCCTACAGCTCCTCACAGGTCATGTGTCATGCACATTTGGAAGAATTTCTGTAAGACCTGGAAGAGCAAGGAGTTGCGATCTAAGGTGTTTTTGGCAGCTAAGTCAAGTACAATGGGGGAGTTTGAGAGGCATATGGCTCATATCAGAATGATTGACAAACACGCCTATGACTGGTTGTTAAAGAATGCTCCAGCTAGATGGGTTAGAGGAGCATTTAGCACTTACAACAAGAACCAATCCATCACAAGCAATATGTGCGAGCAATTCAACAAGGAAATACGAACATTCAGATGTAAGCCAATCCTGAATATGCTAGAAGAAATACGGTGTTATATTATGAGGAAGAGGTCAGATATGCTCCTGAAGGTTTGAAAGTACAAGAGTCAGCATGTGCCAATGGCGGTGTCGTTTCTTGAAACCAAGAAGAAGATAAGCTCAGATTGGTGTCCTCTATGGGCCGGAGATCCTTCTGGGCACAAATATGAGGTTAGTCGGGGCCCAACTGACAAAGTGGTTGTCGATTTGTCAACTAGGATCTACTCCTGTAGGGTTTGGGATTTGACAGGTATTCTATGTAGACATGCTTGTGCCTCATTTGCATCGAAAAATGAAGACCCGGACACAGCTGTTAATGCTTGGTACCTAACCAGCATATGGGTGAAGGCTTCTGAGCCTTTTATATAGCCACTGGCAGGGCAAGATTACTGGCAGAGGACATACCGTGGCGATATTAATCCTTCTCCTTTCAAGAGGCCAGCTGGTAGGCCTAAAAAGAATCGAAGTAAGGTCAATGATGTTCCTGAAGACCCTAGCCGGCTGAAGAGAAAATATGAGGCCATTAAATGCTCCAAATATGGTGGGACATGACATAACACAAGGACTTGCAAAGGAGTGGAACCACTGAAGCGACGAAAGAAGACCAAGAAGCCAACCAGCCAGCCTACTTCACATGAACAGACCCTAGTCAGCCAACCTGTTGATTCACAAGCCCCACCCCTTGACCAAGATTCTCAAGCTGAATAACCACAAAGGAAGAAGAAGACAACCCTTAAGAAGAAAAAGGTATAGTAGGCAAGTTTAATTTTTTGGTACTCAATTTGCATATTTGTATACCATATGTTTTAAATCAAAAACTTATAAATCCAACTGATTTATGTTCATAGGGATCAAGACAAGACAACAACATGACAGGAAATGAGGAGACTGTGACTGCAGATACCATCCAAGCAGCAAGCACGGCTACTAGGCAAAGATTTTCAGCATACCTTTCAACAAAACGTTCTAGGAAAGGAGAAGAGAAACTGTTAGCTGATGTGTGACTGCTGCAGCTAGCTCTGTTGCTTCACTTTTTGTGTAGATGTTATTAGCTTCACATTTTTATGTGAAAAGCAATTATGGTTTTTGTGTAGAAATTGTTGTAAATCACCAAATATGTCTTTTACTGAGGTTATGATGTTCGCTGGTCATTTGTTAAACATAATTATATGACATTTGTTACTGAGCTCTGTGCCTTTGCTGATGTTGCCCTGTGCCTTTGTTGTGACAATGTTCATACCTTTTTATTGAAACTGATGGGTTGTGGTTCTTATGATGTTGGCTTGAAATGTAGCCCATAGATTAATTTCTGAATATTCTTTGGTGGCATAGATTTATTTTGATAAGATGTATATCATGGTAAATGCACAGGTTAACAGGATCTGGTCCCATTTATTGAAACTGGTCCCATGTTAGGCTTACTGGAATTATTGGTTCATATGGCATTTTGATATGCACAGGTTCTCTGGAGAGCCAGCGCCCAGCGCCAGCATGGCAGAGAAGAACCTAACTTTCCAGTGAGCCAGCGCCCAGCGCCAGCCCATCCGAGAAGCCACAGTTCCCCAGCGCCCTTTAGTTTAATTGTTGATTAAGTTGTTTAAGCTGTGCTATTCAGCTCATTTCAATTGATCTTTTGTATCCATGTTACTAGTATAGTTTTCTTCAACTCAAACTATTGCATTTATTGAAACTGGTCCCATGTTAGGCTTACTGCAATTATTTCCAAGTCAATTTTTTACAGCTGCTTCATAGATTTTCCAAGTTAATTTTTTACACAAAAACACATTCCAAATCTTCTTGTTTACATAACAGAATGTGGATATTTGCAATAGTGCGATAATGTATTGCTTTATTTTACAAAAAATACAATTAACATAAAATCAACCAGCAAACCACAAGCAATTTGGTAAACAACATCTACATTCTAGGGTGTTTACCAAGTGCTACATTACAATAATTTGAAATATACAATATGGTAAACAACATCTACATTCTAGGGTGTTTACCAAGTGCTACATTACAACAGATGTTTTGCTTTATTTTACAAAAAATACAATTAACATAAAAACAACCAGCAAACCACAAGCAATTTTCAAATTCCTAATTTCACTTTCAAGATGCTTAATTGTCTTTTGCATCTTCATCACCTTCTCATTTGTTGTGTAGGACTTAGGCGTTTTTGGAACCACCTCTTCAAAGTTATCGACCCATTGAAAGAATCCACAACATAAGCTTTCATTCTGCATGTAAAGATGTTGAGAATGAGTTAAAATAATAAATTCAAAACTAGAAATGACATTGCAAATAAATTGAGTAAATATGTAAACTAGGTTTATATGCCCCTTAAACCTTGAAACGTGGACAATGCCAAAATGGGCGATTTGGGTTTTCTTTCTTCTTCGAAATCAGCATTATCACCCTTTGATTATAGCCACATACATAAAGGCTATTATGGTCAGATATAGCATATGTACCGCTTTTCAAGCTTGACCCACTAGAGCTACCTTCATGGATATGTTGTCCATGGATTACCGGTGTGAATGCTTCACCATCAACAGTCACATATCGTCGTTTAGGGACTTCATCCTCAAGAATCATTTCAACAAAATTATTGATGTCCAGCCAAAACAAATGTACCTGTTAAACATGGCAATTGAATACCATCTAATTTAAAATCTCTAAGAAAACAGTTTATCTTAACCTTAGAAAATTGAACTAATAAAACGAGTGAAGCAATACAGTTTTAAGACTAAGCAGATTCAGTGACTTCAATACGCCCATTTTTATCAGTTGTTGGCAATCTTTGCATTACTAGAAAGATTAAACTTGCATCACCATTCATGAATTAATCAATGTCACAAGAAGAAGAACCAATCTCATTCCAAGAAGCATGCATGATACATGTGCTCACATTCCAAGAAGCAAAATAAACAAAAAATGCCCCAAGACATGTGCAGGATTGCATTGATTTTTCTTCCAATTGACTAATTATAGTCTTATATTCCCCAATCATTTTCTCCTCTGAGCCAAGTGTGAAACAGAATCGACAACACATGAGGTCCATGCAATAATAAAGCATAAAGCATCGAAGAGTAAGACAGAAATCACAACTTCGACAACCCTTGTCCCACCACAACAACCATAACAAAGACACCCCATGTACACTCCTTTATCAAACCAACAACAACGAGACCACCATAACAAAGACAACCCAATAAAATAGCAGTTATACACAACAACGCTATCACACACAAAATAAATTCAGATTATTCAAGCACTTGACACTGAAAGCGAAAACTCACCACGTAGAGGACGACAGACCCCTTCGAATTTCACAGCATAACAGTTTCTCTTTCTCTTCCAATGTCAGCAAAGGGACTTCGCTTAATATCACTCCTTTTTAGGGTTCCAGTGTCGGGTTTAGTCGATTCAGCGAAGGGAAACCGCAATTTGGGGTTTAAGGTTCCTCTTCGTCAATTTGAGGAAATCAGGAGAAAAAGGATGCTCACTGTTTTAGGATTCCAAATTGGGGAAATCTTTAATGAAACCCACCGAGAAATGCAACAATGGCTGCTCGATTTTGGGGGGATTTCGATGTTCATCAAATTCTTAAGGGAAATCGCGATTGAGCTTATGCCTTAGGGATTTCAAAGCTTCACACACAAAAAATCTCCCAGAGCTGGCGATGAAGGTCTTTGCATATCAGACCCAAAACGACGACGTCTCTGTTAATGGTGGAAGGAGTTCAAAATGGTCCAAAACGACGTCGTCTCCCTTCATTCTATGCCACCAGCCAACTCAAATCCCCACCCAGCTTGCCACCTCAGCATTTGACGGCCACATAGGCTATTTAATGTGCCACCTGGCATCTCCTGTCAAGTCCCACTAACAGGCATAAGCGGCGGACTAAAATGGGTGACGGATTGATCTTTCAGGGACTAAAGTGTCGGTAAAAATCTTTCAGGGACTAAAGTGTCACCGAGCCAATCTTTCAGGGACCAAAAAGGGGTTTTACTCTTTGGACTTTTTCACATAAAAACGTTGGTTCACATGAAGGGAGTACTATTTTATAGCTAATTGGAGATCTTCTTTCGTTTCAAATTTCTGCCCGATTATGAACTCATCCCCTCTCTGCCATTGACTATACCCTGTTACTTGTTTAGCATCGTCAACTATATGTATTGCTTCCCAATTAACGTTTCTATAATGCGGTGCAAGTATCGTCTGTATTGGTATAATATGCTTTGCCCTTGCAGCTATTGGGTCTTGGCTTAGTGCCTCCACATTCAGATTTGAAAAGTCTTCCCTTGCCTCATCACTGCTTGATTCTCTATTGTTTGAGCTGCAATTAGCATCCTCATCATCATTACTGTCAATTAGAGGATCATTGGGTGAATTGCCACAACTAATATTTTCTCGCTCACCTCCACGTTGACTTGATCTAACTTCATGCACTTCAATGTCACGACCGCGAACATCTGAACTTAGCCATGTGTCGCTATTTTCATAGCCATAGCCTCCTTCTCGCATATGCGTTTGACTAGAAGTAACAAAACCATAATGAATTTCATGAGAACCAACCTTCGGTTGATAACAAGGCTAGGCTTTTATCTCCACTTAAATATAAGGAGGATATGAACAAGGAAATGAACTTGAGCCAACAACAACAGTTTCATCTAGACCTCGATCTCCACCAACATTCAAAGTTGTAATGTCCACATATATCTTAATTGGACCCAAAGTAGGATGTTTAGCATTACTCTCATACATCATCTCAACGTCTTCATCAGATCCCAATTCAAATGCATGATAAAACAATTGATTAACTGACATTAGAACTCTATAAATTATTTTCTCAACTATTTGATTTGCTTCAAGTCTCATATTAGTGTGAATATAAACTTTTAATCCATCTAATCTACATGTCTTCTTCAAATTTAACCCATATAATGTCGCCCCCTCACACATTACACCTTGGGGTTCATTATATATCCAACCATTATGATGTATTAATATATGCATCTTTTTCATAAAATATTTTTTTCAATTACAATTAGTCTATAAATATTATCACATTTTTATACTAACTAAATTTTCATCAATAACTATACACAATTATATCACAATTAGTTTATAAATAGTATCACATTTTATACTAACTAAATTTTCATTAATAACCATACATAATTATCACTTTTAAGCACAACTAAACTATAATTTCAATCAATAAATAAGTAAATATTATTAAAATATTTTTTTAAATAAAACTCTAACATTAAATATATATTATAGTCAAAATTATCTAAATTAAAGATTATAAAATATAAATACCTTCAGAAGCTCAAACTTCTTAAAAATTCCCACAACACTTCCAAGCTTCACGGTAATCTTTGGCACCAATTTTCAGCTTTCACTTCAAATGTGCACAATTTAGGTAAATAGTTTGTTTAATTGCATTATTTTCGTCAATTTGCCCTTTTTTCAGATAAACTCCTCATTTAGCTTTTGATTATGGGTTAATTGCTTATTTTATCATTTTCTCCTATTTTTATTTAATTGTCATTCAATATTTATTTGGTTTTATTACACCATAAAAATATTTTATACCTTTTTTAGTAATTTAATATTTAAAAGTAATTTTATTCATACAATCTAAACAAAAACTAATTATTATAAAGTTGCATTTGAACTAATATATCCAAACATAAATTCTCCCACAATCAATTTTTCATAATTGATTAACTGTATAATTTATTATTTCTAAACTAATCAAAACACATATTGAGACTATTACACAACATTATTCTACCACTAAAGACCAACTAAAACTAGCTCGGCATATGCTAAAGACATGAAGGAAACAAAATTTGGAGATCGTGTTTTAGATTCAAAATTTTGTTTAAATTGTGCCCTTATAATCATAATGACGTTGCAAAACAAAAAATGACAATGTCTGGCCTTATAGAAGTCATTGATAGGTATGTTTTTTGGTAATGCAGATTTGCATGCCAAACTAACAAGGGAGATGAAGGATTTGTTTGTTTTTGGAAATGGTTTTTAATTTCCATTTTTAATTTTCATTTTCAAAAAACAATTTTTATTTTCACATTTTCATTTTTTAAAATGGTGTTTGGTCTAAAGCTTTAGTGTCATTTTCTAACTATGATTTTAAACTCATTTTTCTTCTTCTAGAGACCAATACATACATGTTGTCCAATCAAACATTAGTTTTAGGAGTGTCAAATCAAGTGAGACCGAATAATCTTAGATAGATAATTTATGAGTAAACCTACATTTTAGTTCTCAAAAATTTTGAGTTTCAACAAAATAGTCATTCAAAGATCAATAACTACAAAATGATCCTTAAAAGATTGGATATCCATAACAAAATAGTACTCTGTTAGTCAGGTCTATTAATAAGTAACAAAATTGCTGATGTGTCATCATTAACTCTTGCGTGATACGTTAAGGACTTGTATGACATTTTAAATTGTCATTGTGACACATGACATGGAATATTAAAAACAAAAAAGCCACATCGCGGGCTCCATGCGATGTCGTGTCTTTTCTTTATCATTTGGTTAAGCATCGTGTTCCCCCTTTCTCTGAAGTGTAGGAAGAACCCTAACCCCCAATTTGAAGAGCTCAAGGGCGAAGAGAAGGGAAAAATTTGTGAAAAATATCGATAACAGTCAAAAGGAGGAAAACTTCATGACCAGCGTAAGACATTTCTGTTTCACAATTTTAAAAACTCGGATAAGACCATCTCAAGAGCCAAGTCCACCCACACCCGCGACCCAGATTTCTGCGGATTTTGATTCAAAGCTCTTCAACCGCTCTCTTAGTAAGCCCTTTTTCCTCTTAACTAACTCTCTTCTAGTGTTATTTTATTGTGAATTTTATCATCATAATTTTCTGTTTGGTTTCTGAGAAACTGTGGATTGGAAAAAATAAAACGTCCTAGGATGGATTGCTCTTTGACATTCTTCTCATCGTCTCTTTAAGGGAGTCTCTCGAAATCTGATGCATCATGTTCCTCCCTTTCTCTGAAGTACAGGAAGAACCCTAACCCCCAATTTGAAGAGCACAAGGGTGACCTATCCCCCATTCTACCCGCATTCTTGTTAAGGTGATTTTATGTTGTGCTTTTCTTGTTTTCCACCCTTAATCTCTTTATATACCTTTTCTTTTAATCTCCTCTACAATACCAGGTTGAAATGAAGGAAACAACACAAAAATTACATTTACTAAACCTCTTAAGTAACAAAACGCTTACTAACTATCTCTCTTTTCACAGTTATGCTCTGCCATTGCAAAAGGCTCCAGCTATTGCGGAGGAGACCTTAATTATTAATTTGGTGCTCTCTTGCTTCTAGATTGGGTCTGTGGGCATTGAAAGCTGAACTGGAAGATCTATGTTTTTCTGTTCTTCAGGTGTGCCAGTAGTTTCTTCTCCGTTTCTTTCAATTGGAGAGTCAGAAATCATATTCATGTGCATGATGTGAGAGAAATACTCAATTAGCAATCTCTCCTTTCACTATTGATTTTACTAGACTTAGTTGTAATACTTTATGGATTTGTGCAACTGTTAAAGTTGGAAGTTTTAGAGCATGGATATGGGCAGACAACATGTAAAATCACACAAATGAACGTAGAGACATGAAAGAGTTGAATAATTTGAGCTTGAAATGCCACCAATAATCCTAAAGGAGTTGAAACATTCTATTTGTTATTGTTCCAAAAAAGAAAAATCTTTGCTAAATTGTTTTAATCCACAAAAATACTTTGCCTTCGTATGATATTACTAAGTAAAGTTAAAAGAGGTTTTTATGTAGGCTCCATTTGAATGTAAGAATTACGATAGAAGCCTAAATCGTAGTTTAATTCCAAGTCTAATAGAAAGAGAATAAGTTTAGAATTCTATTTCTAATGTTTGTCTAAACAAGAAACTGAATTTTATAATTCACAACTAAATTCCAATTCCATTGTTCAAATGTATCCTCTGTATTTTGAAAAAAAAAAATCTTTGTTATATATTCATAACAATAGTATTAAATAGAAGTCAAAATTTCCATTTGCCTCCATTTTTATGTCTAAATATTATCTCTACTATATATTGAGAGGAATAGTATTATTCTGAAGGAGATGCGGGGGTTGGGTTTGGAACTAGTTCCATGCTCTGCATGAATTGATATATATTTGATTAAACGGCATGGACTTGGAATCAATCTGCTTAATGCATGGAGAAAAATTGTGCTCTGTGGGGACAGTAATGGATGAGTGATATTAGATATACCCTTTGTACAGTCACACATGAATAAGCTGTCTACCATTCTCCTGTATTTGACATCTAATTAGCATTAATTAGATGATTCATGTTCATGATAATTATCCTTTCTGCAGCATAATCACCCACAAGTTGAAAAAGATCTTTAGAACAAGGTAAAAGTTGTATGTCAGTAATAACAGTCCATCAATGGCCATTGTCAATCATACTGAGAGAGGTAGGTGTCACACAAACTAGATGGACAGAAATTATCAACTTAAAGCAGAAAAAAAACCACCCTCCAAATTGCATTTATTTGGAAAGGATTCAAGTTTAATGCTTTTTTCTTTATCTTTTCCTTTGCTTTTCCTTTTCTTCTTGTTGAGTGTTTCTCGTGTAATTGGTGTTAGTTTTTTTCTTTAATTTGTACAAAAAATACTCTCACTCTCGCTTAACATGTTTTCTCCAGTACACGACTGGTCCATGTGTTTTTGTCTTCTTATATCCTTTTTTGTTCTCTCTAAGGTTATTTATTGACATCTTCATCAATCTGTACAGATTGGGAGATCATTTGTTGTTTCTAGGTTAAAGGATTATCCTCAATTTAAATCAGTGGCAATTGCAACAATTGGTCTGGTTTTAAGGTTTGTATTCATATACACACACACTGTTTTGAAATTCTTGACATGTACTGTCTAACTTGTGTCTTCCTTTTACTTTATCTGCCTTTGGATTCTTGTTTCGTATTTGGTTGCAGTAAAAAAGAAAACAAGAAATTTACTCTCTGATTAAAGGTCATCTCGAATCAGAAATCATCTGTAGTGTCCTTGTCTCTTAGTGACAGAAGCTCGTATACAATGTATAATCTGCTTAGGTCTGCCGCACCTTCCCTTGAGACCAACACACCAAACAATACTCCTGAATTTACCTGCATGATGAAATTTGGTTGTGGGCACACAGTTATTATGTTCAGGATATGTTGTAGAGCTAATGTGTATTCACATGTAAATATAGATCTACATTAGTAATTTGATTATAAAATATGAAGATGGCAGTTCAATAGTCTTTAGTTAGTAGTTTACCCTATTCTTGTGGTTATCTGTTCCTCATTTTTAAGCTTACATAAGTATGTATATGTATTCACATCTAAATACAATTCTACATTAGTAATTTGATTGTAAAATATGAAGATGGCAGTTCAATAGTCTTTAGTTAATTGCCTTATTTGAGCTTGACTTATAGCATCATGGTGACATTATTTTTTTGACTTACTGTGATTTCTTTTTATACCACTTTTATATTAACTCTAGCTGGTGGTTTTGAATGATGGCATTGTTTTTTTGACTGTAACAGCAGCATGACCCATTACATTAACCTCGTGTTTCACCACGGGGGTCAATTTAGAGACGATGTTGATTTGAGGTATATAGGGGGTGAGGAAGATATATGAGATATAGATGTTGATCTTGTTTCCATCCCTGTAATTGATGAGATGTTCAAAGAGCATGAATATCAAGATTACTTGGAGTGTTTTTACACTTACTGAGTTGGAAAAGTGCAATGTAAGTAAATATTCCCTTTTATATCAATTCTGCGAGTTTCCTTCCCCCTGCTGTATTGTTGCTACTGAAAACTGCCCTCTTTTTTATTGCATAGTTTTGTTGCATGAATCTTCATCTACTGTTTCAGCCAAAAAGAAGTAGTCCATATCTTTTGATGGTAGCTTTTTTTAAGTATTCTATTGTGAATCAAATGTATATTCCAAGAAGTTTGTATGTGCTCCAGGAGTGAATGTATATATAGTTTGGTATAATTGTTGCTTGAGATTCATCAAATTGTTGGTTTGTTTGGTGGGTGCAGTGTAAAAGTGGATTTAGAAGGTGGCAATGCCCTTGATCAGATGATGGAGAGTGGAGCTACTAACCAGCCTAAACAACAGAACCAGACCTGAATTCAAGAAAAGCAGGCTGCAGTTCATCAAGAAATAAGAAGAATGAATCAACTGCCTGGATGGACAGTAAGCATGGCTTGGTCAATGGTTATTATGAATCTGGTAGAGAACTGAAAATATAGGATGAAAAAAGTGTTTTAAAGGGAGAAGACCGAGGAGAGAAATGAAAAAAAAATAAAAAGCAAAAGGAGAATATCAGTTTAAAATAGCAAAAACTAGTCAAAGACTTGAAAATGACCTCCTGAACAGGAAGTACTTTAGCGATGTTAACTGGTGGGTGTGAAGTGAAGATAGGAATAGAGAAAGAAGAATCAAAGAGAAATGATTTCTTTTACAGACATTGCAATTTGTAACTGGTTTATTCACTTTTATATTAGGATCATTTATTCATTTCATTGCATGTCTATTACAAAAAACCTCTGTTGACTGTTGTAGTCAGATTTAGTTCACTTTGACACCTGATATATATTTCATATTTATAGTGGATATACAAATTCAATTAGTTGGGTGGAATATGAATGAATTATTGGTAGAATGATATGAGTTCCTTTTAGTGTATATTATGGTTAATTATACGGTATTGTCATGAATGATTTACTCTGTTCTGCTTTTACCCTTTTCTTTTTATGTCAGAGAACTAGTTCACAGGAGGAGGAGTTGGAGTTGCTTTTTGCTGGGCTGTCCCTGTGAAACAACTTGTCCTGACAGTGGTAAGTTTTGGGAGAACAAACAGTAGGTTTACAATAAACAGCACGGTGATCTGTTTAAATAGGTCTACGGACATTTTGTTATTTTGGGTTGAGAGATTGCTTCCCAACAGAGGTGTAATTTTGAGTTTTGCATTTTTCATGACTCACACCACATTTCCATCTCTGCTTTACGCATATTTTATGTTTGCATGAGTTGCTGTCTGTTTCTGATACCTAGGAGTGGTGGTTTTTCAATGGAAAGGTTGGACAAAAGGATCACCAGTGCTTTCAAGCTTCTTACGCAACTATACTAAAGGCTCACATGACTGCCTTAAAGAAGAGAGAAAGGAAGGACAAGAAGAAGTCTGCAGAAACTGATAAAAGAGGAGGGAGTTCAAATAAGCCCAAGAAGGTGCCTTCAAGTCTCTTTTTGGTGCTGGAGCTTCTGGCGAGACGTCGTATTCCGGCTGACTTTTGTTTTCCTATATAGGATGCTAGTTCCATCATTTAGAAGTTGAAAAACAAATGGAAAGTAAAAGGAAACTTGCAGTTTCAAGCAGTTTTGAGGATTGGGATTTGAATTTTTTTTAGTAATATACCTTTCTTTAAGACAAAATTTTTAGTGCCCTTGTTAATACGGTAGTTAACCTTCTTACCCTTGATATGATCAATGCAAATGTCAGTTTTTCACTTTTTAGTGTCTTTCTTTATAATGTAGATAGTTGCCATGTTGTATGGTATTATGTCATTAAACTTTATATAATTTGTATTTACGGGTACTAGTACATTCAATTATCCTATGATGAACATGAAAATATCCAACACCAAGTGACCAAATTGCTTGAGCAACAAATTTAACAATTTTACGAGTCATTACCTAACCAATACAACTCATCTAAAAAGCTATATAGTTATGAACCACCCCCATATAAGATGATTAAACACCATAACAACCAATAGAATAGCCAAGACCCAACAAATGAATTTAAATCTTCTAATTCTCTTATCATAGGTGTTGCACTTTTTTCTCATTTGTTCCAAAATTCTACTCTCATTCACCTTTGCATTCCCCTCATCTAGCCACTCAAAAAAATCACAACCAATAGAGGAATCCTGCATTAACAATTTTCACTAGATATTAGTAAAAAAAACTCTCTTTAATAGCTTCCCCTACAAATAAGTGAACAATCCAGTTAACTAAAAATATGCGTAAAGCAGAGATGGAAATGTGGTGTGAGTCATGAAAAATGCAAAACCCAAAATTACACCTCTGTTGGGAAGCAATCTCTCAACCCAAAATAACAAAATTTCTTATAGTCTACTATAAGTTGAAAAACAAATGGAAAGTAAAAGGAAACTTGCAGTTTCAAGCAGTTTTGAGGATTGGGATTTGAATTTTTTTTAGTAATATACCTTTCTTTAAGACAAAATTTTTAGTGCCCTTGTTAATACGGTAGTTAACCTTCTTACCCTTGATATGATCAATGCAAATGTCAGTTTTTCACTTTTTAGTGTCTTTCTTTATAATGTAGATAGTTGCCATGTTGTATGGTATTATGTCATTAAACTTTATATAATTTGTATTTACGGGTACTAGTACATTCAATTATCCTATGATGAACATGAAAATATCCAACACCAAGTGACCAAATTGCTTGAGCAACAAATTTAACAATTTTACGAGTCATTACCTAACCAATACAACTCATCTAAAAAGCTATATAGTTATGAACCACCCCCATATAAGATGATTAAACACCATAACAACCAATAGAATAGCCAAGACCCAACAAATGAATTTAAATCTTCTAATTCTCTTATCATAGGTGTTGCACTTTTTTCTCATTTGTTCCAAAATTCTACTCTCATTCACCTTTGCATTCCCCTCATCTAGCCACTCAAAAAAATCACAACCAATAGAGGAATCCTGCATTAACAATTTTCACTAGATATTAGTAAAAAAAACTCTCTTTAATAGCTTCCCCTACAAATAAGTGAACAATCCAGTTAACTAAAAATATGCGTAAAGCAGAGATGGAAATGTGGTGTGAGTCATGAAAAATGCAAAACCCAAAATTACACCTCTGTTGGGAAGCAATCTCTCAACCCAAAATAACAAAATTTCTTATAGTCTACTATAAGTTAGTAAAAAAATCACATGAAGAATATTGACTCTCCAAAATGGATGCCCAAAATTCTTCTCAGTCCATGACGTCAACAACAATGGCTTCTTCCCACACTGGCATTCAAATGGTACTTGGTTGCTAGTGATGTTCTCTACACTAGACCCACTACAGCTGCCAGTAGTCACACTCCAACTAACATCAGACACAATGTGCCTATGCTTGTTCGGGTAGCGAGCTTCAACCTTCCCACTCATGGTAGAGCAATTAGGGATTTGAAAAAAGACCAATGACAAGATGTAAAAGTAAAGTTACATCCTAGCAACAATGATCAAAGTAAAACTAAAATAAGATTAAGATAGTTAATGGATTGGATAGCAAGTGAAAGAATCGCTATAATCTTTTCATGAAAACTAAAAAAATTTCGTAAATGGTGGAAAAATGAAAAAAAATTGACATATGAAATATACTATGCCCTAATCCGCATATTTTTTTTAGGTGGTGGTACCGAAGCTTCTCTGCAGTTTGCACCAAAGTGAGAGGCAAATAAGCAAAGGGAAAATATATTATTTTTTAAAATTGCACTGCTTCAATCAGCCACAGGAGCTTAACAATGGGTGAGTGGCGTACTAGAACATCTTGCATCAACTGATAATATGATTAAGACACAGATTTTGAACAATATACACAGAACACATGTGAATTCGGCAACATTTTTTAAGATTTCCAACTTTGGCATACAACTTTTCCCCATTGAAATGAAAGGGTCCACTCAGTAGAAGACACAACATAAAGAGTGGGGTCAAGAGAAAGCAAACAAAAAGTATGCTCTCTAACAAATAAGGAAAGGGAAGAGTTTAAGAAAGAGGAAGAGGTTAAGAAATCCTCTATAACAAACAGACAATGAAAAAATCAAAAGAAAGTGAAGCAAGCTCATTAATAAAACAAATCTCCCCAACCACTTTTGCATCAGATTTAAGGAGACTCCCTTAAAGAGATGATGAGAAGAATGCCAAAGAGCAATTATCCAGACAAAAGAAGTGTTAATTTGCATATCCATAAGCATAGGACCTTCTCTTCGCCCTTGAGCTCTTCAAATTGGGGGTTAGGGTTCTTCCTGCACTTCAGAGAAGGGGAGGAACATGATGCTTAACCAAATGAGAAAGAAAAGAAACGATGAAGTCCTCTTTGTGCCTTTTTTTTTTTTTTTTTTTTTTTTTTATAATCCAAGTCATATGCCATAATGGCAATTTAAAATGCCATGCAAATCCTTAACGTGCCATGCAAGCGGTTAACGGTGACACGTTAGCAATTTCGTCACCTGTTAACAAACTTGACTAATGAAGGACTACTTTGTTATGGATATCCAATCTTTCAAGAACCATTTTGTAGTTATTGATTTTTGAAGGAGTATTTTGTTAAAACTCGAATATTTTGAGGACTGAAATGTAGGTTTACTCATAATTTATATAGAAAGGGGTTGTAAGTCTGTCGAGCAAGTGTTTGCCCACGGTCGTCAACCAACATATGCTAAGAATTCATTTTTGACTGAAAATCTGATTCAAAGACTATCAGTGTCACAGAAGCAACACCAGATGCTGCCAAAAAACAACCAAAAAACATCTGTAGAACCTAGTATGAGGGAAACACTACTAGAGAAACTAGAAAAGGAATATGTAGAAACAGGGGAAGAGAATCAACCAAAGAAGGACAATATTCCTAAAGCACCAACTTGGGCTTGTAAGCTACTTTGCCCATTCGTTCAATGACCTCATAAGGACCATAATACTTTGCAGACAGCTTCAAATTGGCTCAGACTGTTATAAACACTTGTTTATAAGGCTGAAGCTTCAAGTATACCCAGTCCCCCACCTGTAGTTCACGTTTTGTTCGTTTATGGTCTGCATAGAATTTTCATTCTGGCCTGCGCTTTGGATATTTGATCTTGTAATATCCTACTAATAGATTCTCTTTCCTTAAGTAGCTGTCCACACTGTCAACCCTAAAATTAATCGCTGCACCCCAGTGAAAATGAGGTGGTTGATAGCCATAACGGGCCTGAAAAGGTGTCATATTGATGATTGTATGATGGCTGGTATTGTACCACCATTCAGCCAATGGAATCCACAAAGCCCATTTCTTTGGCGTTTGAGAACACATGTAGCGTAAGTATTGCTCAATACACTGATTAAGCCTCTCTGTTTGTCCATCGGTCTGGGGGTGGTAAGCAATACTAAGGAGGACAGATGTTCCAGTGAGTTTCATGAGCTCTTGCCAAATTTGGCTAGTAAAAATGTTATCCCTATCATAGATTATGGTGCTCCATGCAATAGGTAAATTTGGTTGAGATAGGCATTGGCTATGTCTAATGTTGTATAAGGGTGTGATAGAGGAATTAAATGGGCATATTTGGTAAGTTTATCCACAATTACTAGCAATGTATCATAGTAGTACTGGGATTTTGGAAGTCCTTCTACAAAATCCATGGATATAGTTTACCATCCTTCCACAAACATGTTCACCTTTGCATTTTTGACAAACATCAAAGCTTAGGACATAGTCTGCTATCTCCTTAGATATACCAGAACTTGTGGGGGTTGTACTCCTGAATGCCCCTAGTTGGAGAATCATGCAGTGCTTGAATTATTTTTTTTCTCAGATCTGTGCTCTTTCCAATATAAAGTTTACCTCTGTGTTTGATTAAGCCCCCTTGGTAAGAATATTTTGTTGGACCAAAGGTCTCCACCACTAGTTCTAAAATAAGTTGTTGTGCCAGTGGATTATTATCATAGCTTTGGATCACCTCTAGAGCCCAATTAGGCATTGTGCTAATCTGCATCATCAATTGTCCTTCAATAGATTGTAGGCCACTAGTCTCACTTCTTTCTCATACTTTCTTGATAATGCATCAACAATTTTATTTTCGCTTCCCCTCCTATACCTTATGGTATAATTCAACCCCAGTAATTTGATTATTTATTTGTACTATTTTTCATGTAACTTGGTTATGTATTTGAGCTGTCTTTTATGAATTATGAGCCACGATTTGGTTATGTACTTGTTGTGTTGTTTATGGAACTTGGTAATGTATTGGTGCTTTTTCTTTTATGGATTATGATTTATGAGCTATAAATTTGTTCTAGATTAATTGGATTCTTATTATATTTTGAGACTTTACTCTTTAGAAATGATAAATGTGATATAAATCTTATTTTTCTATGTAATATGTACTTTTTTGTTTTTTTTTTTTTACAATTTTTTAATATATTTTCTAATTTCTTCCGTTGAACCAATGAGTTGGCAGTTGAACTGATCCGGGTGGGTGTTACAACTATAGTTAAACCAATTGAAAGTGTATAAGATTCAAACTCTTTCCCAAGGTTTAGCTTTTATTAATTCTAATAGAATTAAAGACATGTAAACGGGAGTTAGTTTAACTAGTAAAAATCGAAGTACTTCACTTGTAAGACCTAAGTTTGAATCTCACTATTAGCAGCCCTAGGCCTCTGATATATATGCCCTGACCTTAGAATGTAGTAGCATTTCTTCACTATAAACTTTTGCTCAGACATTCTTTGAGGGACGTTTGGCAGACATATTCTTTTTACTTTCTTGGGAATTTTAGGTTGGGAATCCTAAGTTCCCATGTTTGGTGTACATTTTATAAAAAATATTTTCAAGAAACTAACATTCCCATGAATGATTTTTGGCTAGGTTTCCCACCAAAACATTCCCATGAGAGGGGGTGGAAATCCAAGATTCCCAAGGGAATGGGAAAGTTTTATTATTTGAAAAGACTATTATACCCCCATCACTCCAACATCATCCTTTCTTCTTTTCCGTCGATGACAGTAACCTCAACATCACTCTCATTCCCAAATTCATCTCTACCGCCTCCCTTGGCCCCACTTTCTCTGGCCCTCGTCGGGACTTTATCGGAACCACCACCACCATCGCCTCTATCGCCATTTCTCTGCATCAGTGAGGTAAGCCCCTTCTGCTATGGGTTTAATTTTTTTGAATTTGTCTCTGGTCAAGCCCCTTCTGCAAATGCAAGTCCATGATTGAATTCATTACCTAGGCCAGTGCAACTACAATGCCGCTTACCTTTATCACTATTATCGATTTATTGAATTCATTCCTTTGTGGATCTCTAATTTTCTCTCTTGTTTTCATAGCCTCAGACGTCACTAGCATAGAAAGCAAGCCCATAGAACAAGACCTTTGAATCATGGTACGTTTTATGTCCATCAAATTCATGATTTTTTATTTTTTTTTTCATCTTTCTCCCCCAAAATTTGATTGTACCAATAGCTATCTGTAATTATGGTTCATAAGGATTCATGATTGGCAAAGGTTGTCTTGACATCTTCTTTGATATATTACTTAGTGCAAAAGGGCAGTTTATGAAGCTTCAATGTGTTACGGTGGAAAAGGCTTTCGGGGCAAATTTACCAAAATAATAATATTTAATAAAGAATTTATGAATTTATGTTACTTTTGAAACTATTTACTAAAATGAGTAACTTTTTCGCACGATACATGTTGAAACTTTTTTTTTTTTTTTTTTTTTGAAAACGCTAAAAAATTACAACGTTTTAAATAATAAGTGCTAAAATGTAAAATACGTTTTTTGTAAAAAAAAAAAAAAAGCCAAGATTTTTTGATAAGAAAACGCCGAAATGAATCTGCATTTCATTTATGCATTTTCTTATAGAAAACACTGAAATAAAATAGTGTTTTCTAGTGAAAAACACATATTCATTTTCGATGTAAAAAACCCCGAAATGAATATGCATTTTTTACTAGAAATTGTTGTTTCATTTCAATGTTTTCTTATAGAAAATCTATAAACGAATCAGTGTTTTCTAGGGGAAAACGCGGATTCATTTTCGCGTTTTCTTTTGTTTCCAAGAAAAATCCTGTCATGAGCCTTTACGTTTCAGAAAAAAAAAATTGGCATTTTTTTTTTTTACACGTTTTACATTTTAACATTTATTGTTTAAAACGTTGTAATATTTTAGTATTTTCTGATAAAACCGCTCTAGCATATATTATGCGAAAAAAGTGACTCATTTTGGTAAATAATTTCAAAAGTAACCTAAATTCGTAAATTATTTATTAAATAGTATTATTTTGGTAAATTACCCGGCTTTTGGCATTTTGTTCCTACTTTTTGTAGGTATCTTTGAGGGAAGTGTGAAGAAGATGCTATATATATTTCCTAGCATAAATAATTAATTTTTTGGATTTTGGTTGTGTATTTCTATTCATCATCTATGTTTTTAGAGGTGTGCCCATCTTATTGAATGGGACATTGTTGTTAAATTATCTCATGGTTGTGTGACTGAACATAAGAATGAACTATGAATTTAAAAATAGCACCTGTGCCCATTTTTTATTCTCCCTGTAGAAAAATCCATCTTTACCACAAATTTCCCCAAGAATACCCACTGGGGTCCATTTAAAAGCTATGAATTTTAACTTTCTTGGATCTACAAATATACAGTTGAATTGTGTTATCACTTTTCCTTATTTTGGCAGAGGAAGCATTGTCAGAAATTTGACTTAAAACTCATTAATTAGATGTCAAAGTAATTTAGAGCATCTTTTGGTTAGTCTATTTTGATCACTTTTGTTATCAGGTTCTATTAAGCACTGAACCAATCGTTGACTGTTTGTGATAAAGGTGCTATCACAAGTTTAGAGCATCTTTTGGTTGAACACTGGATGACAGTTTTTAAGTGTTTAGTTATGATAAAGTTGAAAGGTAGCTAGAAAGTGCCTAACTTTTCTGAAAATGATAAAGATAAAAGTAGTTAACCTTCCAAGAGTTTATGCTAGCATAGAGTGATGCAGTGACTTCATGGAATCAGAGACTTGACCCCTAGGTTTGTCTCCCATGTAAACAATATAGGCCTGCAGGTGAAATTTGGCTCACTTTTTATTACATACAATTTTCTTTTATCTCACATGAAAGTTAGGTAGAGGGAAACCCACATATCCATGTGAACTATACAGTAGAATTGAAGATCATCAAGACAAAATGTTCATATGCAGAAATTGTAAAAAGTGCAAGCTATGTTCTAGAACTAGTACTGTGAGTGGACCATAGAATGAAGGTGTATAGCATATAGGCATACATGCTTTTCTTGAGAATAGCTATGGATCAAAAAAATTACAGCGTTAAGTTTGTTTTAATATACAGTAAGTAACATCTGTCATTAGAGCTGGATAGAAAGTTTCTGCCACAGACAAATTTACACCCAACTAGGTATCGAACCAACGTGTTAATGAATTATTCTTCTAGCAAGTCTAGCTGCCTAGCATAGGATATATAGTTACCGATGCATGTAATATACAGTTATTAAAATCTTCTGCATAATAGCTACTGTACAATAATTAACAGCAGTGTTTTGTTGAATAGATTTTCTCTCCTATACTTGATATATATTTTATTCTTGTTTGTATCCTTTCTAAAAATACATGCTATTTTTTTCACGTTAGATTATGGCACGGTTACAGCCTGCAAGGAGGAAAAGGCTTATCGTCATACTAATAATGTATTTGGAGTTATTAAATCAATTTGGGATGTTCTTGATGAATATGTGTGTTAGGAGTTTGTTCTCAAGATTTACAATTTATCTATGTCTTAGCTGGATGGGAAGGATCAATTATAGATTCTAGGATCCTCAGAGATGTTATATATTGTAGGAATGGATTGAAGGTGCCAAAAGGTACTTTAATTTAATTGGGAGTGTCAATTTTATTTTTTTTGAGATTGGTGCTTTTTAGTTTTTTAAATAAGTTTTCTAAGTGATGATCATTGTTTTTTAGGTTATTATTATTTGTGTGATGCTAGCTATATGAATGGGGAAAGGTTCCTTGCACCTTATCGAGGACAGAGATATCATCTTAGTGAGTGGAGGCAAGGGGCACAACCTACAACACCACAAGAGTTTTTTAACATGAAACATTCTTTTGCTAGGAATGCCATAGAAAGAAGTTTTGGTTTGTTAAAAGGACGTTGGGGAGAGCCAAATCCTTTTATTCTATTAAAACTTGTTACGAAAAATGTGAACGCAAGTGCACGTGCCGTAATCAAGTAATAAAGAAGTGAGATTAATTATCGTCCCACGGAAACTATGACTACTAAGTACCAAAATTATGCGTATTCTAATTTTATCTAGACAATTGATAGGTGAATTTTGATGATAATTGAATGCACAATTGTAAACAAAGAACAATCACTTATAAAAATAAGTAAGAATATGGTGAGAAAATATCGAGGATGTTGATTTCACCGTAGCTAATCTGGATCTTTATTCCTAATTCATTAATCAACAACAATCTCCCTAATTGTTAGCCAAGAATCCAAAGTTATTTATTAGCCTTTCCCAAGGTCAAACAAATATATTCCCAAACTATGAATCCACTAAATTCCTATGTGAATTGCAAATAATCTCAGAATTCAATTGTTCTATGGTTCTTTTTAATGGTTACATAAACCATAATGGTATATTCCTATCCCTTATGTTCTTAATCCCTATGGTCCTCAATCATAACTAACTTTCCAGTATTATTGTAATCACCTGCTCATCTAAATTGATGGCCAGTCAAACAGAAGCATTAAGTACGGAGATCAAGAAGTCAATTTAAGAAGATGATCTTTTGATTAATTCATTAGAAATTACAATTCATCCTAAGCTAGGCTACATCTCCACCCTAGATGGTGGAATTAGTTCATGATAATTGCAGAAAATAACATTACACACAGATTAGACATCAATAACAAGAGAGAGATGAAGAATTGAACTATGGGATGTGACGATTTGATGCCGAAAGTCTTGATCTTCAAGCTTGAATCCTCTTCTCTAAAAAGTGTGGAACCCTAATTTAAACTTTAAGAGTCCTATTTATAGGTCCTAGGAAGTTTAGGAAGAAAATGAATTAAAATAAAGTAAGATTCCTAGTGAAATTAGGAAGCCTAGAGGTCAAATCACGAGTTGACTGCAGCCTTGGGTTTGGGCGCTGCAGCGCCCTGAAGTTTGCCTAATGGGCACTGCGGCACCCTTATTTCTGGATTTCTAGTCTCTGCTTGCTGAAGCTAAGGTGCTGCGGCGCCTGGTGTAGGGTGCTGTGGCGCCCTCCTTTTCTCGTGCTAGGGCGCTGCGACACCCTTCTCTCTATCCTCAGTCTGTTGGTTCCTAAACATAGGGTGCTGTGGTGCCCTCCTTCCTGAAATCTAGGTAGTTAACTCGTTGGGGCGCTATGGCGCCCTTAAGTGGGGGCTGCGGCGCCCAAACCTTGCCTTCAATTCCAACTTGGATGATTTTCCTTTTTTCTTGCACTGAATTGCTCCAAAATGGCTTCCAAGGTTCTCAAAACATAAACCTACAAAAAAGAGATTTAAATTGTGAAAACCTATCCTAATTTACTCAAGAGTAGACAAAAATAAAGCAAGAACAATACGAGATAAGCGGTATAAAACCAGTTTATCAAATACCTCAAAACTTGAGATTTTGCTCGTCCTCAAGCAAAAACTAGGGATTATATTCAATTTTTCGAACTCCAGACAAATGTCTTGGCTTTATTCCTCCATTAGGTCTCAAAGATAAGGAAAAATCAGAATTCCAGAAAACATGCTCAAATCAGAACAGTGGTGTACTCTATCATTGAAATCCTTCACAACTAACAAACTCCTTGAGTGTGTGTGTGTATCCATGCACATTGACCAAATGAAATATGAATCACTTTATACATGTTTTTACTTATAGATGTTTGACCTCTTAATTTGAATAATAAGGAACTCCATAGGCTAGTTATCATGTTACTCTCCACAAATGTAGGCTTATTTTTAACATTAAAGATCAAAAGGTCTTTTCTAAGCTTGTAGTGTAAGGATATGGTTGGGGTGTGGTATAAGGTCATCAACATAGCTCAAATCACCCATGACATATCGCCTCAACTAGGATTCTAGAGCACTTCCTTCACTTGAATTTTTCACCCTATCTTTTCACTACTTTCCTTTCGTACTTGTCAACTACCTTGATTCTTTTCTCTTTGCTTTCTTTTTCCTCTTGCTCTTTCTTGAGTGGTTGGTTTCATCCCCAACTTTTGTTCTTTCTTTTAATTATTCAACGGGGTGCACACCAACCTTTTTCATTCACATTGTAAGTCAAGAGGACACAATTTTTTGTGCATATTTTTTTTTTTTTGTGAGTCAAGGTTCATTACTCCACTCATCCTCCCTATATGTCACTGTGCTCTCAATATTTTTCCTAGCATATGTGTGAATCATGAGTGTAAGGTTAGAGAAAATATTGAAGGTTTTGGATTTCTGTATGGGTTGACAAAGAAAGGGTCAAGTGTCAAGCTCAACTGGGGTGACTAAGGTAATTAACAGCACATGGTTTGTCTTGAAAGGCTCAATCGACCCAAACAATGCCTAGATCATTTCCTTAATGTCTCAAAGCCTAGGATTTCGCCTCAAGTGGCATTCAAACTAGTTCTAGAGTTCACATGAGGTCATGAGGTGTTAAGCATGCATAAATTTACTTTGAAGTTCACTAGGGTCATGCATTGGATCCAGTGCTTAAAGTGTGTCAAGGAGAAAGTTAATCATAGAAGAAAAATCACAGGTGAGTAATCATGTAACTTAAGTTTATGCATATTTTTAAAAATTCTGATTACTACACAAAAGATTTTATCACTGACTCTGGAGTTTTAAACTTACACAGATATCATCTCATTACTCATTACTACAAGTTATGGGAATAGAAAACAATTAGGTACTCAGTAAATTAAACAGTGTTTTTCCACCCCCAAACTTAGTACATGCATTGTCCTCAATGAATCTCAAAAAGAAAGAAAAAAATACTTCCCTAGAAGGCTTCGGACGTGCTGTCGGTGTCGCCAGGGTCCTCATTGGTGGCACCGTAGTCTTCGTCGAGGCCAGGAGAGTAAGGCGGAAGCACCGGTGGCGGTGGGAACGGTGGAATGGCGGAGCACTGGCTATGAAACTCAGCCAGATGAACATTAAAGCTCATCTGGTGCTCGAAAAAGAGGTCGGCCCGCTCCATGAATCTCTCAGTCTGATGCATAAAACTGGACGAGCGATCCACATACTGGAGTAGTCGAGACATCTGACGTTCCAGGTGGGCCAAGCTAGACCCGGAGGAACTTGACGGCTGGGTCACAGGTGGCGGTGCGGCGGCAGATGATGGTGTCTACGGAGGTCCCCGCTGGAGTACCGATGGTGGTGCACTGGACTGTGGACTCTAAAGACGGTTTGCAGTGGCATGCAGTGGTTGCTTCGGATGAAGTAAGTCCTCCTCAGCCCTCCACTCGACCCCGGCCTACTGACATAACATCTGAATCACCAAGGGGTGGCCAAAGGCAAAGCCTTTAGTGCTGTCGATGGACCGGAGAATGGACTGCTGGATGATGGTGCCGATGTCGATGGACTTCCCGTCACGATGCAGTAGAGGAGAATGGCCCGGTGCGTGGTGACATCGCTCAGGTGGCTCGTAGGAAGAAGGCGGGCACACAAGAAATGGTATCATACCTTGCTCACAGTCTCCAATGCCGACGCTTGAAATGAATAGGGGTGTCGTCGCGCAACTTCCACTGTGTATCCGACTGGCAGAGGGTGCGAATCATGGCGTCCCAGTCGGGTCCATCGTGGAGGTAGCGAAGGTACTCGCCGTTCTCAATGTCCAGGAGGCCGAACAGTTCATGGATGGAATGACTGTCGAATGGTACCCATTTTCCCCTCACAAACACCTTGAACTCCTTTAGGAATTTGGCGTTGGCATAGAACTCCTTGATGACGGGCACAACGGCTGTGACTAGATGATCAACAAAGTGCAACCATCCATTATTGTCGGCTAGTTCTCGGACCTTAGGATTGAGGGCTTGAGTGAAATCCAATCCGCGCTCGGGCACTAGTGCTTTATGGATGACGGCGTCCAAGAACCGGGCCTTGGCCTCCTTATGCACAAATTTCTTACGGTCATATGTGCCGGAGTCGGAGGGTGAGGTTACGACCTTTCTCTTTGTTGGAGGTGCCATGGCTGTCGATGTGAGGCGTACCTGAAAACGATGAAGATAAATGTTAATGATCGTGGTGCACCGATGAATAGCATAGCAAACAACATATCAAGGGGTAGTCAGGTGTGTACGGATAGTAGACATTTCCCAAGTGAAAAGAAATATGCAGGGTGATAAGGAGAATTGTAAACTTCCAGAGATAAATAGCCTCTATGCAATATTTACATCCTAAAGCATGGCACACAGAGGCATTGTCATAGCTTTATGTAATGAAAAAGAACAAAACAGAAAAGCACGTAGGGGGTATGGTGTCCAGGAATGGATACAGTGGCTAGCATGCAAGTGCATAACAAGGCATATTAGGACAAAAGCAACCCATGGGGAAAAAGACAAGTTGTAAAACTAAAGTTACCACAATGCCGCAAGAAAATGAATATAAATAGCTACATGATGTCGCACGAAGGTGCATTCGTGTGTGAGCGAACACTTTGAGCACAGGTAAATCAATACTGTAGTGCAAAACCATAGCCGAACTAGCCAGGAAAATACAATTTAACCATAAAGCACTAAGGACAAAATGGACAAAATATGGCGGAATTATGGGGCTTCACAAGAGTATGAACAAGCCAAGACAGAACAATCCATGCATGGGGGAAACCAAGACCAAAATACAGACTACGCCAAGTAAAAAGAACCTGTGCTAGCAATCAATAGTAATTAAGAGATAAAAATCCACACCTAAGGCTATGAAAAGGAATAAATGAAATGGCCATGTATAGTCCTAAGGAGTTAACCCAAGAAAGTCCGAAAGGTGCACAGGAAGTAGCATTTGGGGTCTAGAGTGTACTATTAACGCATAAAGATGAACATTTGGCATATACATAACAAGGGGATTCATTGGAGCATTTGAGCAAACACCTTGCGGGCATAGCAACAAGTAAAGGGGAATATATACCATTGGCACATTGGAGTCCCTCCAAATTGGCCAAGCATTCAAACAACCAAATGGATAAGTAAATAAAGGCAGAAAGTTACCTGGAGGTGAAGAAAATGTCAAAGCTTGCCCTTTGTGCCCAAGTGAATGCCGTGGAAGGGAATGTGTGGGAGTGGGTGCAAAATTGAGCGTGGGTTGGTGTTGGAATGGTGCGAAACTGAGGGGAAAGGTAAGTGAGGCAAAAATTGGGTGAGGAAATGGAAGGGTCTGTGAGGGATTGAAGGTTGCGGAGGGGTATGTTGAGAGAGAGAGAGATAGAGAGAGAGAGATAGAGAGAGAGAGAGAGAGAGAGGAATAAGGGTTTCGTGTGGGAAGAAAGAAGGGGGAAGGAAATGGGTTTTAAAATCTAAAAACCCAAAACGCACCGTTTAACCTTTAGTGAAATTTTTATTAATTTTTTTTTTGAATTAAACTTACCTGGGCGCTGCAGCGCCTATGAATCTGTTATTGTGCTCGTGATAGGGCGCTGTGGCGCCCTTGGTTCTGGCCCTTTTGTGCCTCTTGTTAGAGACTAGGGCGCTGCGGCGTGCTGGGTAGGGTGCTCTGCGTGAAATGGTGTTGTGGCACCCTTCAGTGGGCGCTACGGCGCCTCTGTTTTTGGTTTCTGATGGACTGACATCTGAGGATAGGGCGTTGCGGTGCCCAAGCTTCTGCACTGTTTTGCGAATCCAGCCATTTCAGCCTTAATTGCCCAGCTTTTGACCCCTAAACTTGTTTCCTCACCTGTTTAAACATAAATTTGAAGAAAGAGAAGAAAAATAGTTACTAAGAATACAAAAAATTAAGAAATAACTAAAAGATGCTAACTAAGTAAACATAAAAGATAAGGTTCAAAATGATGGGTTGCCTCCCAACAAGCGCTTGGTTTATAGTCCTCAGCCCGACTTGCTCTGAAAATCATCAACCGGGGATTGTGAGAGTGGTGGATGATTTTGGAAACTCATCCTCGCCATCCACGTAGTGCTTCAAGTGTTGGCCATTGACCTTGAACGTGCGATCTCTACTTTTGACTTCAATAGCTCAATGGGGATAAACCTTGTCAACAATAAAGGGACCCGACCATCTGGACTTCAATTTTCCAGGAAATAACTTAAGACAGGAGTTGAACAAGAGGACTTTTTGACTCGGAATGAATTCACGCTTTTGGATGCGTTTGTCATGCCATGTCTTGGTTCTTTCTTTATAGAGCTTGGCATTTTCATATGCATCCTGGCAGAATTCCTCAAGTTCATTCAATTGAAGTAGCATCTTTTCACCCACAACTTTTAGATCAAAGTTTAATTTCTTGGTGGCCCAATATGCCTGATGTTCTACTTCAACTGGCAGATAACAAGTCTTCCCAAAAACCAACCAGTATGGTGATGTACCGATGGGTGTCTTGAATGCTGTCCTATATGCCCATAAGGCATCGTCCAGCTTCCTTGCCCAATCTTTCCTATTGGCATTTACCGTCTTCGCCAGAATCCACTTCAACTCCCGGTTAGAAATCTCCACTTGTCCACTAGTTTGAGGGTGATAGGCAGTGGCAAGCTGATGTTTAACTCCGTATTTGGTCAATAGAGCACCAAGATATTGGTTTTTGAAGTGTGTGCCTTCATCACTAATTAGTGCTTTGGGAGTGCCAAAACGAGTGAATATGTTCTTCTTTAAAAAGTTCACCACCATTTTGGAGTCATTGGTCGGTGTAGCTATTGCCTCAACCCACTTAGACACGTAATCCACAGCCACCAAAATGTATTGGTTGTTGTAAGAGGAGGGGAAAGGACTTATGAAGTCAATCCCCCATACATCAAACAACTCCACCTTTAGAATATTATTCAGTGGCATTTCATGATGGCGTGAGATGGTACCTTTCTTTGGCAACGATCACAAGCTGAGACGTAAGCATATGCATCCTTAAAGATGGTAGGCCAATAGAAGCCAGATTGAAGGATCTTGGCTGCAGTTCTAGTTGCACCATGGTGGCCATCGTAAGGTGATGCATGGCAATGATGGAGGATACTTTTCATCTCTTCTTTAAGAACACATCGTCGAATGATAGAGTCAGAACAATGTTTAAAGAGGAGGGGCTCATCCCAATAGTAATGCTTGGCCATGGAAAGAAATTTCTTCCTTTGATAGTAGCTTTGATCCGGTGGAAGAAGGTTGACAGCTAAAAAGTTAGCAATGTCGCTAAACCATGGTTGAACTGTGGTAGAAAGAGCAAAGAGTTGCTCATCGGAAAAAAAGTCATCAATGGGGACTTCAATATCCCCTATCTCTTCTGGAGGTTCAAGTTTGGAGAGATGATCGGCAACTAGGTTCTCAGTGCCTTTCTTGTCTCTAATTTCCAAGTCAAATTCTTGTAAGAGAAGAACCCATCGAATTAACCTTGGTTTGGCATCCTTCTTCTCCAACAAGTATTTGATGGCGAAGTGATCAGTGAAGACTATTACCTTTGAGCCAATAAGATATGCTCTGAATTTTTCGAAAGTGAAGACAACCGCTAGGAGCTCCTTCTCAGTAGTAGCATAATTCATCTGAGCAGGGTCGAGTGTACGGCTGGCATAATAAATGGCATGTAGCAACTTGTTCCGTTGTTGACCCAAAACTGCCCTAACTGCATAGTCACTAGCGTCGCACATGAGCTCGAAGGGCAATGACCAATCTGGTGCAATAATAATGGGTGCCGAGGTCAAAGCCTTTTTCAAATTTTTGAAGGCTTGAAGACACTCCTTAGTAAACTCAAATAAGACATCCTTCAAGAGAAGGTTGCACAAGGGCTTAGTGATCTTTGATGAATCGTCTATAGAAACCAGCATGTCCCATGAAACTTCTCACACCTTTAACTGAAGTAGGTGGAGGCAATTTCTCTATGGTAGCAATTATCGCCCTGTCCACCTCAAGTCCCTGATCTGAAACCTTGTGTCCAAGCACAATTCCCTCTTGGACCATAAAGTGGCACTTCTCCTAGTTGAGAACCAGATTGGTCTCCTCACATCTTTTCAAAACAGTAGACAAGTGGCTGAGACAAATGTCAAAGGTAGAGCCAAATACGGAGAAGTCGTCCATGAAAACCTCAATATAACGTTCCACCATATAAGAGAAAATAGACATCATGCACTTTTGGAAAGTAGCTGGTGCATTGCAAAATCCAAAGGGCATGCGCCTGAATGCGAAAGTCCCATAAGGACAGGTGAAAGTTGTTTTCTCTTGGTCTTCAAGAGCAATAGAGATCTGATTATACCTAGAGTAGCCATCAAGAAAGCAATAATAGGCATGACCCGCAAGTTGATCAAGCATCTGATCAATGAACAGTAGGGGAAAATGGTCATTCCTTGTAGCTTTGTTCAACTTCCTGTAGTCAATGCATACTCGCCACCCAGTGACTGTCCTTGTAGGAATGAGCTCATTATTTTCATTCTTGACAACCGTCATGCTGCCCTTCTTAGGCACTACCTACACTGGACTCACCCATGCACTGTCAGAGATCGGGTAGATGATACCGGCATCTAGAAGCTTTAGTACTTCTGCTCGCACCACCTCTTTCATATTCGGATTCAGCCGACGTTGATGCTCAATAGAGGGTTTGAAGTCATCTTCCATCAAAATCTTATGCATACACAAGGAGGGGCTGATCCCCTTTGTGTCTGAGATGGTCCATCTGATGGCTGCCTGATGCTCCCTTAATACCCTTAGTAATTTATCCATTTCTTTCTCCTTTAGTGAAGATGAAATAATGACCAGAAGAGTGAATGAATCACCAAGGTAAGCATATTTAAGATGCTCAAGTAAAGACTTGAGTTCCAATACAGGAGGTTTCTCTATAGATGGGGGAGGTCGTGAGCCACCTTTGCCAAGTTCCTCATAGGATCTTCTGATAAACTGAGGAGGGACATCATTCAAGAAGCTCACACAATGGTTGATTTCCAGATTTTCCTCTGGAGAGATGCCTAAGAGACAAGCTTCCAATGGTTCTGGAGGGTGACTAGCTCGAAAGACCTCTGTAGTGCAATGATCAATCATGTCAAGCCGCATACAACTGTTTGCTTCATCACACTACTTTAGAGCCTTGAAGACATTGAAGGAAACTTCTTCATCGTTGACTCTGAGTACGAGTTGCCCCTTCTGCACATCAATGAGAGCATTCCCTGTGGCCAAGAAAGGTCGGCCAAGGATAATGGGTATCTCCTGATCTTCCTCCATATCAAGCACCACGAAATCCGCTGGGAAGATAAACTTGTCCACTTTTATGAGCACATCTTCTAGGATTCATCTGGGGTACTTGAGAGATCGATCTGCTAACTGGAGAGTGATGGAGGTCGGCTTTGCTTCTCCTAGTCCAAGTTTCCTGTAAACAGATAAATGCATTAAATTAATAGAGGCACCTAAATCACATAATGCCTTACCAAAGAAAATATTACTAATACTGCAAGGAATAGTGAAACTCCTTGGATCTTTGAGCTTTGGAGGTAACTTGTTCTGGAGAATGGCACTGCATTCTTCAGTAAGTGCAACTGTTTCATAGTCCTTTAATTTCCTCTTGTTAGTGAGGATCTCCTACATGAACTTCACATAACTTGGCATTTGTGCCAATGCCTCTGTGAAAGGTATGTTGATGTGGAGCTTCTTGAAGACTTCAAGGAATTTAAAGAATTGCTTGTCCATGTTTTGCTTTTGAAACCGATGAGGGAACGACACCCGAGGTTTGTAAGGCTTATCAGGGAAGAGAATAGACTTTTATTTTCACTCCTCAACTACCTTACCCTTAGGTGTATCATTTGAAGGTACAGCAGCCACATTGTTCTTTTCTATGGTTGTTTCCACTGTTGTATCCTTTCTTTTCGGTTCTTCAAGTATTTTACCACTTCTTAGAGATATTGCTTTGACTTGCTCTTTGAGATTTCTCTCCGTATTGCTAGGTAAAGAACCTTGGTCTCTGGATGAGAGTAAATTTGAGATTTACCCCATCTGTACCTCTAAGTTTCTAATAGAAGCTGCTTGATTTTGGAGTGTCGTATCTGTCCTTGTCATAAACTGAGTGGTATTCACCGTGAGTTGAGCAAGGGCATCTTTTAAAGAAATCTTAGACGGTGGAGGAGCTTGCATTTGAGGTTAAGGCGGTGGCTGAAATCCGGATGGCTTAACCACATTTTGAGAATTCTTCTAGGAGAAATTTGGGTGGTTTCTCCATCCTGGATTGTATGTATTCGAGTACGGGTTGCTTGGCCTATTAGAATTCCCCACAAAATGAGCTTCTTCAAAAGATGGAGGTGCTTCCGATGTCACAACTGGGCAATCCGTACTTGAGTGTTCACCATGACATAATTCACAAGCAGCAACGGTTGAATGAATGACATTAGCTGTAAGAGTACCCAAGTGATTTGCAATTGTGTCCATTTTGGCAGTAAGAGCAACAAATGGGTCGACAACATGCAACCCATAAGCCTTCTTAGCTGGAATCCTTTCAGATGGCCATTGGCGGGCATTATCCGCCATTTGATCAAGCAGCTTAACAGCTTCCTCAGCCGTTTTCTCCATAAGGGAACCATTTGCAGCAGCATCAAGTAAGGTTCTAGTGGTGCCATTCAAACTATTGTAGAAGGTTTGAATTTGCATCCACTCCTATAAGCCGTGATGTGGACACTTTCTCATCAAACCCTTGAACTGCTCCCATGCCTCATGCAAAACTTCTGTCTCATGTTGAGCAAAAGTGTTGATGTCGTTTCGCATTCTGGCAGTTCTCGCTGGAGGAAAGAATCGTGTCAAGAATTGTGCCGTCATTTGGTCCCAAGTACTAATGGATCCTGCTGGAATGGAGTATAACCAACTCCGCGCCTCATCCTTCAGTGAGAAAGGGAACAGACGCAATCTGAGGGCCTCATCAGTAACGCCATTGAACTTGAATGTGTTGCAGATTTCTAGAAATCCAGCCAAGTGCACATTTGCATCTTCGGTTGCAAACCCACCAAACTGATTGGCTTGCATCATTTGGATGACACTAGGCTTGATTTCAAAGGAATTTTCCGCAATGGTTGGCCTAGAAATTCCTGAGATTTGGACAGGTCCGGTTGGAACTCCATAGTACTTTAAAGGTCTTTTTACAACCACTGGTGGTGGTGGTGGATTTTCTTCGGCATTCTCCATAGTAATCTGAGCTGGTCGTGATGCGTTTCTCATTTTCCTTCGGTTTCGTCTACAAGTCTTCTCGATTTTAGAATCCAAAGGAATCAAATTTGCTTGCCTCGAACTTCTCATGCACTAGGAAGAATTTTCTGAAAAATACACACACCACTTAATTACAAAAATAAATAAAATCTAGACTAATACTAGAATACGTTGGTATTGATATTAATAGACGCACAGTCCCCGACAACGGCGCCAAAAACTTGTTACGAAAAATGTGAACGCAAGTACACGTGCCGTAATCAAGTAATAAAGAAGTGAGATTAATTATCGTTCCACGGAGACTATGACTACTAAGTACTAAAATTATGCGTATTCTAATTTTATATAAACAATTGATAGGTGAATTTTGATGATAATTGAATGCACAATTGTAAACAAAGAGCAATCACTTATAAAAATGAGTAAGAATATGGTGAGAAAGTATCTAGGATGTCAATTTCATCGTAGCTAATCCGGATCTTTATTCCTAATTCATTAATCAACAACAATCTCCCTAATTGCTAGCCAAGAACCCTAAGTTAATTATTAGCCTTTCCCAATGTCAAACAAATATATTCCCAAACTATGAATCCACTATATTCCTATGTGAATTGCGAATAATCTCAGAATTTAATTGTTCTATGGTTCTTTTTAATGACTACATAAACCATAATGGTATATTCCTATCCCTTATATAATTTATGTTCTTAATCCCTATGGTCCTCAATCACAACTAACTTTCCAGTATTATTGTAATCACCTGCTCATCTAAATTGATGGCTAGTCAAACAGAAGCATTAAGTACAAAGATCAAGAAGTCAGTTTAAGAAGATGGTCCTTTGATTAATTCATTAGAAATTACAATCCATCATAAGCTAGGCTACATCTCCACCCTAGATGGTGGAATTAGTTCATGATAATTGCAGAAAATAACGTTACACACAGATTAAACATCAATAACAAGAGAGAGATGAAGAATTGAACTATGGGATGTGACGATTCGATGCCGAAAGTCTCGATCTTCAAGCTTGAATCCTTTTCTCTAAAAAGTGTGGAACCCTAATTTAGACTTTAAGAGTCCTATTTATAGGTCCTAGGAAGTTTAGGAAGAAAAAGAATTAAAATAAAGTAGGATTCCTAGTGAAATTAGGAAGCCTAGAGGTCAAATCACGAGTTGACCACCGGGGGGCTGCAGCCTTTGGTTTGGGCGCTGCAGCACCTTGAAGTTTTCCTGATGGGCGCTGCGGCGTCCTTCTTTCTGGATTTTTGTCTCTGCTTGCTGAAGCTAGGGCACTGCGGCGCTTGGTGTAGGGCGCTGTGGTGCCTTTCTTTTCTCGTGCTAGGGCGTTGTGGCGCTTAGTATAGGGCGTTGCGGCGCCCTTCTCTCTGTCCTCAGTCTGCTGGTTCCTGAACATAGGGCGCTGTGGCGCCTTCCTTCCTGAAATCTGGGTAGTTAACGCGTTGGGGCGCTGCGGCACCCAAACCTTGCCTTCAATTCCAACTTGCATGATTTTCCTTCTTTCTTGCACCGAATTGCTTTGAAATGGCTTCCAAGGTTCTCAAAACATAAACCTACAAAAAGGAGACTTAAATTGTGAAAACCTATCTAAGATACTCAAGAGTAGACAAAAATCAAGCAAGAACAATACGAGATAAGCGGTATAAAACCGGCTTATCAAACACGGTGTAGGATAATTACTGCATGTTGCTTGCTTCATAATCACATTAGAAGGGAAATGGCAGTGGACCCTTTGGAACATGACTTGATGGACATGGAAGAAAATGAAGACTTTTTGCAAGGTGATATGATAATTCATGTAGAGACATTTGATGCTCGAACACTATGGAGAGATAAGCTTGCTCAAGAAATGTTCAATAGATGGGGGGGACAACATTGAAATCAATTGGGCACCACTACAATTTGTATCTCTTATTTATGTTGATTGTAATATTGACTATTTTAAGTGGTATTTTCATTATGTTGTAATGACTTGTTTATGTTGGTTGTAATATTGACTATTTTAAGTGGTACTTTCATTATGTTGTCATTTCGCTATTTTATAATATTTGTTGCCTATTTCATTATGTTAAGATACATTTTTCAATGGAAAACAATGCAAACTATGATATAAATATTTCAACAGGTCCTTCTTTTTTTTTTAAAAAAAAAAAACAAACATATAATAAATAAATAAAAACAAGTTATAGTGTGTTTAGATAAAACTATATTATTTTTTTTTTTGTCTTGGTTCAAATATGGTTTAATCAGGGGGAAAAAAACCTTACGAACACAACTTATGCTAGAAGTTTTAGGACTTAGAGTTGACATAAAGAATCAATGTTTTAAGAGTATAAACACAACTTATGCTATAGTGATATTCTTCCTATTGGAATTTTCCATAAAAGGTTTGCATCACCTCAATCTTTCATCATTTTATTAGGTGCTTAATTACCAAGTGATACTTTTGCTATCAAATTATGAAGTCGAAAAAAGACTATATATACTCAAAAATCAAATTACAGTCTTTCAATTCAATAAATTCATTTAGCTTTTGCTTCAGATGTCAATTCTGGGCAATTATATGAAATCAAATTTGTTTTCTTTATTTTTGGGTTGACAAATTTATTGATTTGCTTATTTTCAAAATAATTGGAAATCCTTTTGCTTTTTGTTCTTTTTCTTTTTGATTGGAAGAGAGCTGGGGCTGCTAAAAGCGTAAAAAATAGTGTATATATATTAAAATAGATAGAGGTATTTTTGAAAAAAATACTAAGATTATCAATAAAGTTTGTCTTAGAACCAAACGTGGGAATAGAAGATTCACAGGAAACATCGTCTAACATTCCCATGAATGTTTAAAGCCTATCAAACGCATTTGTAACATTTCCGGGAATCATGATTCCTAGGAACGAAAAAAGAATCCGCTTGTCAAACGCCTCGTGAATGTAATCAACCCTTAAAGGGTAAAATGGAAAAAAAAAATTAAAAAAAGAAAACAAAAGAGAAACAAAATGTAATCAACTCTTCAATTTCATGTAACAACATTTTATGTTTTAGCTTTTCAACTAAACCATGAGTTATATGGAAATATTTTGAGTATATACTATATAGGTCAATCAAACTGTAATAAAATAGTTAAGTAGAGTAAATTACACTTATTTATTTGGGATATTATAAAATGACACTCCACCCAACTTGACCTTATTGACTAACAACACAAGAGATTAATCTACCAAATTCTACCATATTGACCATATCATCATTCTCATTCTTTCAAACTCCATTTTTTTTAGTTCTTCAAAATCCATTAATTTTTGAAATTCATAATTCTTCCCTCTTGGCCTTACGCAAATACTAGGTTCTTTTAGTTGTATTTTATTCTTTAAAATCAAAATATACATCAAGTGGGGCTTAAATCCAAAAAGGCATAAAAGGAAAAAGCTCTCCATCCACTATTAGAGGTTATAGCAAACATGCACGTGTTGCACACGTGTTTCCTTTTCAGCTTTTTGGCTATATACATATAGCTCAGTTGTATTGAACCAATTAATCAATTTTATCAATCATTCGAGAATATTCTCCTTCTTTTTCTATTAGTTTGTTATGGTATCAAAGCAGAGCACGTCCACTGCGTAACACTCTCTGTGCCTTCTGATGGCACGACCCCACGTTTCGGCCAATACCACTCCACTACCACACACTCCGGGGACTCCTCAGCCACATTATGTTCATACCCATATAGCTCCAATCATTCCTCCGAGTGCCGAAGTTGATCCAATGAGTTTCTATCATATTCATGGGAATGAGAATCCTACGCTTCTTCTTGTTATAGAAGTGCTGCAAGGCACAAATTACCACAGCTGGGCCAGGGCGATGAGGCTGGCTCTGCTTGCAAAGAACAAGATCCAATTCGTTGATGGATCTCTTCCGGTGCCATCTCAACATGAGTTGATGTACAAGGCATGGCAACGTTCGAACACGATGGTCGTCTCTTGGCTTCTTCGAGCAATCAGTCCAACGATCCATAGAAGTATCATGTGGTTAGACAATGCGGTATATATATGGAATGACTTGAGATATCGTTTCTCATAAGGAGATCCGTTCAGACTCATGGAGTTACAGGAGGAAATTTTTAAAATCAATCAGGGTACTAATTATGTCACAGAGTACTATACAAGGTTGAAGATACTCTGGGATGAGTTTGGGAATCTTTGTCCCTGCCAACCTGTGCTTGCATTCAAGGAGGACGCTGTCAGTGTTTTCTCACTGCACAAAAATATCAAATCCAAGATCAAGTGATACATTTTCTGAGAGGCTTGAATGAATGTTATATCACTGTGAAATCCCAGATTATGTTGATGGATCCATTACCTCAAATTAATAAGGTGTTTTCGTTAGTTCTTCAACATGAAAGGCAGTTTATTATTGTTTCTATCAATTTTGAATCAATGGCTGATTAGAATGTTGCTCTAGCTACAAAGGGATGGAACTACAAGTCCACAAACAATAAGAAGCTTATATGTTCGTTCTATGGTCTACCTGGGCACACAGTTGATAACTGTTATAAAAAATTTGGTTTTCCACCAGGTTTTAAGGCAAAAGGCAAACAACAGTCTAAGGTTAATCAGGTAGATCATTTCCTGATTGAACAAGATCATTTTTCACAAGATGACTCTTTGCAGGAGGCTTGTGAGGATGGAGAAGTAAAGCTTACTCAGCAGGAATATTTGCAATTAATGTCCCTCATTAATTCTCCCAAGCAGATGAATACTGTGCCCACATCCAATGCCGATGTAGCAATCAACTTTGGATTTGCTAGCCTCACTCTTGCAGAAGAATTACACATTGGTATTGTTCTTTCTTGCAACAACTTTAATATGCATTCTAAGAATAGATGGATTGTAGATTCAGGTGCCACCAATCACATTACCTGTTGCTACGATTACTTGACTACTTGTGTTCCTGTGTCAAATTGGTTTGTTAGTCTACCTAATAGTATGAATGTAGAGGTTACACATGTTGGGACAGTAGCATTGTCAAGTGATTTAATCTTGCAACAAGTTTTATATGTTCCTTCATTTTCTTTCAACTTGATTTCTGTGAGCAAGATGATTAAGGATTCTCAATGCTCTTTTGTTTTGCAAATGGGGCATTGTTTCATCAAGGAACCTCGATGTTAGAAGACGATTGGCTTGGCTAGGGAGAATGGAGGACTTTACCACCTGGTTGCCCCTGTTAGTTCAAGGCAAGATAGCTCACTGAAGGCTTCTGATGGTGTTGCAGAAAACACTACAGCTGCTAGTCATGTTTTTGTTAATACTTCTGTAGTTGGTAATGATTTTGATTTATGGCATTATCGTTTAGGCCATGCTTCATATGAACAGATTAAACCTTTGGTTACTCATAATAAAGATATTTCTTGTGATCCAAAATTTATTTGTGATGTTTGTCATCTTGCCAAGCAAAAGAGGCTGCCATTTCCAAATAGCACTTCCATTTCTGCTAATCTTTTTGATTTAGTGCACATGGATATTTGGGGACCAAATGCCACTAGCTCATTAGAAGGATACAAATACTTTCTCACTATTGTTGATGACAGAAGTCAATATACTTGGGTTTACATGATGAAGAACAAAAGTGAGACTAGAACACTGGTTCAGAATTTTTATCAGCTTGTTCTTACTCAATTTGGGGTGGAAATTAAAGCTTTTCGTACTGATAATGGATTGGAATTCATGATGACATAATTTTTTCAGCAAAATGGCATCATTCATCAAAGGAGTTGTGTGGAAACTCCCCAGCAAAATGTTGTTGTCGAAAGGAAGCATCAACATATCTTAAATGTGGCTAGAAGCTTGTGTTTGCAATCTGGTTTACCACTTTCTTTATGGAATTATTCCATTCTTCATGCAGTCTACTTGATCAACAGAACACCCATTCCTGTGTTGCAAAATATTACTCCTTTCGAGCTTGTTTCTGGACATTCTCCAACTTTTTCACATTTGAAAGTCTTTGGCTATTTATGTTATGTCAAGACTCTTACTCAGAATCGAAAGAAGTTTGATCCTTGTGCTAGCAGATGTATTTTTTTGGGGTACATCGCTGGTGTGAAAGGTCACAAAGTGTTGGATCTTGACACCATGTCCTTTCATGTTTCATCTGATGTCAGTTTCTATGAACATTGCTTTCCCTTGCTCACTCCATCACATGACACACCAGCTCCCTCTGCGCCTGTCTTCCCACAAATTCCTCTATTGCAGAACCAATTTCTTTCCCTGCACAACCTGCACCTACCACTAATCCAACCTTGCTTTCCACACCAGCTCCTAATCATAGTCCTCTTTCAAGCCACGAGACTGATCTAGTCCCCCCCCCCCCCCCACAGCATCATCTCCCACCCCACCCCCCCTCTTCCAAACATTCTTCCCACACAAGATTTACTCCCCACCAGAAAAACTACTCGCATAAGACACCCTCCAAAATACCTCCAAGATTATCATGCCTCAATCAACTGTGTCATCTCTAAAGTTGCCATCAAACACCCCTTGTCCAAAGTTATTTCTTATTCTCATTTATCACCTCCAGATAGATTTTTTTTTCTCTCAATGTTACTGCCCATGTTGAACCAACAACCTATGAGGAAGCTGTTAAATATCCCTGCTGGCAGGAGGCTGTGAAAGCTGAATTACATGTACTTGAGCAGAACCAAACT
Source organism: Cercis canadensis (assembly GCA_003255065.1). Taxonomy (NCBI): domain Eukaryota; kingdom Viridiplantae; phylum Streptophyta; class Magnoliopsida; order Fabales; family Fabaceae; genus Cercis; species Cercis canadensis. The sequence continues at coordinate 26,043 of QAOA01006205.1, read as the reverse complement.
TGGGTTCTTACACATCTCCCAAAGAGCAAGAATGCTGTAGGGTGTAAATGAGTATACAAAATTAAATATAAAGCTGATGGCACCATTGAGCGCTATAAAGCCAGGCTTGTGGCCAAGGGATACACCCAAGAGGCAGGGATTGATTATTTTGACACTTTTTCCCATTTTGCTAGGATGACTACAGTTCAAACTCTTCTTGCTTTGGCTACTGTTAAAGAATGGCATGTTGAACAACTTGATGTTAATAATGCTTTTTTGCATGGGGATTTAAATGAGGAAGTGTATATGACTATGCCTCTGGGAATGCCAACCATAGATCCTTCCATGATCTACAGTTTACAAAAGTCTATCTATGGTTTAAAACAAGCCAGTCGCCAGTGGCATTATAAGCTTTCTCAAGCCTTATATTCCTAAGGTTTCAAACCCGCCTCTTCTGATCCTTCGGTTTTCATTAAGAAAACTTCTTCTAGCTTCATTATTTTGCTAGTATATGTTGATGATGTGATCTTAGCTAGTGACAGCAAGCATGCAATTCATGATATCAAAACTTTTCTGCACTCTACCTTCAAAATAAAGGATCTTGGCCCTCTGCGATATTTTTTGGGCATAGAGTTGAATCGCTCCAGTGAGGGCATTACTTTGTGTCAGAGAAAATACACTCTCCAATTGCTCTCTTATGCAGGTTTTCTGGCTTGTAAACCTGCTAAGTCTCCTCTTACTGCTGGTACTGTCCTCACGTCCACTGATGGTACTCCTCTCACTAATCCTTCAGAATGTAGGAGGTTAATCGACAAATTGCTTTACTTAACCAACACTCGACCTGATATCCCTTATGCAGTTCAACAACTGTCTCAGTTTGTTGATAAACCCACTGATATCCATCAACAGTGTGCCAATAGAGTTCTTCATTTCCTTCAAGCTAATCTAAAGAAAGGCATTTTTCTTTCCTCTACTTCCTCTTTGAAGTTGAAAGGCTTTTTTGATTCTGATTGGGCCACTTGTCCTGAAACTCGCAAGTCTATTACTGGTTTCTGCATTTTTCTTGGCTAGTTTCTCATTTCTTAGAAATCCAAGAAGCAAACTACTGTCTCTCGCTCAAGTTCAGAAGTTGAATATCGAGCTTTTGCTTCCACTACCTGTGAAATTCAGTGGCTTCTTTACATGCTACAAGATTTTGGCATTAATCCTCTTAGTACTCTCTTATTCTTTGATAATCAGTCTGCCATTCACATTGCTCACAACCCAGTTTTTCATGAGCGCACCAAACACCTTGAGATTGATTATCACATAGTCAGAGAACAAGTGCAATCTAGTGTTCTTAAGCTTTTACTAGTTGACACTTCTCAACAACTTGCTGATTGTTTCACTAAGGCTTTTGCCTTTCCATGTCTCCATGATATCACTTCCAAGCTGCAACTTCATGATCCATTCCGTCCACCTTGGGGGGGGGGGGGGGTGGGTATTAGAGGTTACATCAAGCATGCACGTGTTGCACATGTGTTTCCTTTTCAGATTTTTGGCTATATACATATAGCTCAGTTGTACTGAACCAATTAATCAATTTTATCAATCATTCGAGAATATTCTCCTTCTTTTCTGTTAGTTTGTTATCCACATTAGTGAAAGAGTATAAAGAAGAAGAAATCAGCAAAAAAATGGAGTTTAAAGAACGAGAATGACAACACCAGACTAGCTCCAACGACAAAGAAACAAAAAAAAANAAAAAAAAAAAAAAAAAAAAAAAAAAAAAAGCCAAGAATGATGGGGTTATCAGTTCCCTAGGCCTAGTGTTCTTTTGCTGTTGATAAATGGCCTTGGGTTGTTTTGTTTTGTTTTCGGTTGCTACTCTAGTTTCATGAGCATGTAGTTCGGCATATATGCCTGTGGGTTGGATTACTCCAATGTTCTTTTAAGCTTATCTTTAATGACCATGCCTATCTTCTGGTAAAAAAGTTGACATAAATTAATGAGTTTTGATTGGCCACACTCCTATGGGTGTGCATTAAAAATAAATTAAAAATTATTTTTAAAAATATGAAAAGTGGATCACATAGTTTTATTTTATTTTATCATTAGACGGATAGAGTTATATTTTTTAATTAGGGATATGGGAGAATTAGAATTCAAATTTAGGACCTTAGTGCTCGTTTTGTACACGGAATGGTAATTTTATTCCATGGAATAAACATTCCTATGTTTGGTGGTAAAAAAAAAAAGGCATGGAATGGACATTCCAAGCTTGATGATTCCATAAAAGTAGGAACCATCATTCCCACCTTGAGAGGTGGGATTGCTAATTTCATGCAATTGATGCATTCTTTTCCTAACATATCCTAATTAATTTTACAAATGACCTAAGCTACTCTTATTAAATACAATTTATTTAACACTTACAAAACCATAAGGGATATTTATGTCTTTTATAAATGATCTTAATTTCATTTTACACTGATTCCATAAAACTACCAAACTATGGAATGAGAGTGGCCGTTTCCATTCCTATTCTATGATTTTTATTTCGTGTACTAAATGAGGCCTTAAATTAAATTTTTGGGGATCTCTAGGTTAATTGTGTTTTGTGTGTTTGTGTGGATTTTTTTTTTGTTTGACCTTGCTTGTGTGGATGATAGAGTTAGTTTTTATTTTTTTTATTTTTTTCTTTAACAGGATAATAGAGTTAGTTAATGGAAAAGTAGTGGTCTTCAGAAAGATAGAAATTAAAAAAATTGAAGAGGAAAAATGTATATATATATTTCAAATCTTAATATTTGTTATTGATTTATTTATCTAACATTTGAAACAGATAAGAACCTTCTGAATTTTTTTTGATTTAAAGTGAAGGTAGAAAGCTGCTTTTTTATTCATTTCATCAATAGTAGAGATAAAATGTTTTCTCAAAAAAATAGGGATAAAGGACATCATTTCATGCAGCAAATAGATTATTTTTTTCATGTCAAAATTTTCACACAGCTTAATTGAATCAAACCGCTCAAAGCAGCACAAGAAAATGTTTTGTATAAAACTGAATTGGTATGTCTGTATTACTAAGTTGCACTTTGGTTGCTTTGATTGGTCTAGGTTAGATTCAGGAATTTCCCTATGTATAAAGCATTTTTGCTGAATAGTGGTACTGGAAAGAGCAACACACCTCAATTAATACTTAATTATTGGTTTTAATTTCAAGCTAGCCAAGGTTCGAATCTTGAGGCAAGTATCCAAGAGAATTTTTTTTCCTAAATGCAGCATATCAATGCTGGGGGTGCACTCCTAAGATCGTCTGGAGAGGGACTTAGTTTCGATGCGTGAAAGTTGGCCTGACGATACCCTTACCACTAAAACCAAAAAAAAGAAATTATTGGTTTCGAAATTCTGTCACTCCTTAGAGGAAAATCATAAACATATATCACACCATCGATATTCTTACTTATTCATATTAGAAACTATCATTATCTTAAGCCTAACTAAAATGTTGTGCTTAAAGAAAGCTTAATTAGAAACCAAAATGATTACAAATATGAAAAGCTAAACTAAAGTTGAGGAAAGGAGAGGAAGCCAATAATATATAATGTATATTGACAAAAAATTTAATTTGTTTTTGTTGGGAGCCAGAGGTATAGAGTGGTGCCCTCAAAAGACAAAAGGACAGAAGTTACCAAATTCCCCAGCACCAACAACTAAATTAGCTTATAAACTACTCAATGCCCTTTTAGTAAAATACTTTAAGAGAATCTTGCATGTAAGTTAAAACAGAATGGTTAAGAGCCTAAGACTACCATTCCAGCATCAAATTGAAAGAGTAACTAACCATCATACAGATCATATATAAACTCGTCAAGACTACTTTTCCTTGTATGAATGAAAAATATCTTCAACTTAAAACTTCAATAGAGTTGCAAGAATTAATTAAGTAGAACTAGATTTCATTCTGAGCCCCTCAGTACCATTGAACAAAAGCATTCTCAGCAACAAAATGTTCGTACTGTGAGTGAATATAGAACTTTCTTGTAATATACAAGAAAAATATAGTGGTACTTCATGAAAAGAATCAAAAATAGGTTGTTCTAAATATTAGCAGGGAAGAATAAAATTTTACTCTCAATTGGCTACATATTATTTTTAGATTCTTCATTGGAGAAAGATTTAGCTGATAGAATTATTCAGCAAATTTGAAATAGCGATGCCTATACCATGATAACCAATCCATCAAGAAAGCTATGACTTGAAGTATAAAACAAATATTGTACTTTGTCGTGGTCCAATTCCATTATGAGTAAGAATTGCATGAGTAAGAAGATAAGTAAGAAAATACAAGCAAAAGACGATCAACTAATTAATTACATTGCATGCAAGATCCTGTTAACGGAAAAAAATTATTTTTTTATTTTTTATTTTGATATTTCACATGTCAATATTTAAATCCTGAATTTGTCCTTGTTAATAAGTAGTTTTGGAGATGTCATAAAGCCATGTTTTCTTTTGTATGGCAAATCTTGCCAGTACCTTGAGAAGCTATAATCAGATTATTATGCAATCTGTGGTGATGTCTAGTATACAATCATGACATAATCTGCACTTGTTTAGGCCAATCTCATTAAGACTAATTTCAACTGTACAAAAGAAAATGTACTCAATTGGAAGTTAGGAGAACTAACTACTAATTCAGAAGCTTAGAAAACATGCCTCTTGGTACCACGAATGAAGCATTTTAAGCACACCACTTGAATGATTGAATTTTTTTGGTAAAAGACAAGAGTAGCTCTTTTTTTGTTTTTGTTTTTTTCCTCTAGTAACAACATTTGCAATAAAGGGGATTCAAACCAGAGAAAAAGAGTACAAAGACTAGTTTTATGATTAGGAGCACGCTGCACTAAACTAAAGCTCTTCCTCAAAAGATAAGAATAACTCAACTTATTTTTGTTGTGTATTAGTATAGTTCCTTCTTATTGTACAAATCTAAAAGGAAAACAAAATCTCACTTCAAATGCCCATACTAATTCATCATTCCTTTTCTATAGCTTCACAATTTGGATAAATATCCTATGAATTCATTACTCTCATAATGTTGTATAATTCCTTGTTATAATAATTCAAACATTAATTTCAGCTACATTACTTTATCACCATCCATCATCTGCCTTTAATACTCTAACAACAAATGAGTTGGGTGGCTATTGACAATCCTGCAATTCCTCCTAATCTCCCCTGGAAAACCAGACTGCAAATCACCCAATTTGATCATCCCTTCCACAAAATCTCTAAAGAACACATCTTGATCTTCACTATATAATGTCACAAACCCTCGCGTTTCGGGGAAAGTGAAAAGGGTTTGATCTGAGTTAAGAAATCCTCTCCCAGCAACCAAGTCCTTGAAATATTGGTTATCAAACACATAGGGTGTGGCATCAAGGTTCCCTGTCACATTAAGGTCAACATCAAGAGGGCATAGCTTGTTTAGCTTTTTTCTGAACTTTGGATCAATGGCAGGGTCTGGTTTTCCAGTCCCGGATTGGTTGTATAGCCTGAACATGATTGAGAAGCAACGACCTTTGCCAATAGAGTGAGATCCTGAGAGTGCTACAAGATCTTTGATGGAAAGGCTGAATTTCTGGAAGAGTTCAATGAGGGAACTTGCATTGGCTCTTGGGCTTGGCATGATGTTATTTGAATCTTCTTGGCTAGCATTTAAGCTATCTAATCTTCCTAATTTCACTTTCCAATCGGGTCCTCCTGTCTGCATAACAAGTAAAAGGAGTAGTAACATTGTAACTGTCCTCTCAACGATTCTTCTTTATATGCAAGTAATTATCTCAGTTGTAGTTTGAATACATCAAGTGGGGATGGGGACATTTCGTCATACACTATAGTATTTCAACTTAAAACACAATCATTAGACTATAAGACCGAAGAAGAAATTAAAAAATTAGTGAAAAGAATACCAAAACAAAGAAAAGTAAATTAGGTATATATGTATGTGTGTGTGTTATAAGATATAGCCACTTAAATAATTATGCATATAAAAGTAAGCAATTAGTATTATTTTTTATCCACCAAACAATATGTGATAAGTGGTACTGAGATTGTTCTCAGGCTATCAAATTTTATATTCAAACTCGAAATTGTAAAAAAAAAAATACAAAAAAATATATTATTCTTCATCTTTTTACCAATTTAATAACTTGTCTTAAGGGACGAAGTAATTGATAACTAGGATAATTGATTAAAAAAGTAACTGAAAGCAGAAAGAAACATAATTTGGTAACTACAATAAGACAGAACAACTAGCAAATGAGGTTGAGGTTGAAGTTCTAGGTTCAAATCTCACTTTCTTATATCATTAGCTAAAAAGNACCCAAAAAAAAAAAAAAACCATTTATGTATACTTTGTAAAAAAAAAATTATAAGAAAAAAAGTTAGTCCCGCGTTGCTTATCCTCATGTGCTATTAAAAAAATTTAATAAAGCTAATGTTCCCAAATCAACTTCACATTCACAATATTGCATATGACTTCACTTAATCTTTTTCTCTGCCTAAAGTCAAATGATATTGGAAATTGTGCACCATTGAGAATATAAAAAATATATTAAATTAGAATAATGATAGGTGCAGTAACCAAAAATAATATAGATACCCACTGAAAGTTAAAATTGTATATACTTGGTTAGTCTTCCTTAAATTATTTTTTTGTATACTTATATTCTACTAACTCAATTTCAAGGGTTTAGCCTGAAGATAAATATGCAATAAAGGAAAATTTTCTCCTTTTAACGTACAACCAATAAAGTAGGCATATTAGAATTTAATCCCATCTCCTAAAAACTTTCACAAACCTTAAAATTTAGGTATTTAATCACTTGAACTATTGCTTGTCATCATGTAATAGTGTATATTTTGTAAATTTAAGTAAATATTTATATATCATCACTTAAAACATTTTTTTTTTCGCTATGAATACTCATAACATTTCTTTGTCGGAAAAGGAAGCTCAAGTCCTAAAGCGGAGGAAAAAAAAAACCACATTGGTTTAGAAGGTATAAGCTTTCCAAGCAAGTGCCTTCTACACGTGTAAAATGATCAAAACACCTTTTAATATTATGTGATTATTTTGTTTAATATGTTATTATCATATATTTAAATATAAATATAATAACCACATAACATCGATTAAAAAGTATTTTGGCCATTTTATTATGTATAGTAAAAATACCTACTTGAAACTCTAATTCGCATTAAGCTGTCTTTTGTCTCTGATTTCTGAATTTAGAAATAATTTTCCATTTTTCTTTCTTAAAGAATCATCACTCATAAGATTCATAACATTATTTGAATATCTTTCCGGTTTTTTTTTTTTTTCTTTTGTTGGGTTAGGGTGGGGTTATAAACTATCTTTCTATGGGTACATTTTAAAATGTTCCTTTTACGGAATCATAGGGCCCAAGCTCAAAGACAAATAATACATTTTGGTCCTTGGACCTTTCCAGTTTGCCCCCAGCCACACTTAATAATCTTTCATACGTATCTTCAAAAGCACTGCAAATTGACAAAAGGGGATGGAAAGTAGACACTGTTCGGCATAAATTCAGCCAACTATGCTTGTGTGCTCGGGTATCCAATAAGCCTCAATTATCATTCCGCCCCCACAATAAGAAATACTTATTACACACTTAGATACTTTAACAATTGAGTAATCGGTATCTCGTAAAAGAGATATCGAGTTTAAATTTTACTAGTGGTAAACCCATGTCATGCTCGACTAATTAATTAATCAAACAGATAAATCAGACATGTGAAGAGAAGGAAGAAAAATAAAAAAAGGAATTAGAGAAAAAGAGTGAGTATAATAACAATAGATAACATTACTCGTAGAGAAAAAGTTTTCATTGAGGTATATATAAAAATTAGATGAGGATGAGTGAAATTTTAAGGGGGAGATAAACTATTCTTGTTGTATAGTCTCTAATAAACAATTTTCTTTTTAACATCATGAATAACATATCACAACTTAAAAATCTAGATTTATTTATTTAATAATTAAAAAAATTCACGTGAACCCTACACTATTTAAGTTGATAAAACCTTTAAATTCAATTCATATAAAAAATTATAATTTTTCAGTTAAATTCAGATCCTACCAATTTTATTGTGAACCAGTGCAAATAACATAGCGAAAGTACAAATTGAGTTTAGAAGAAGACGAAAGTACCCACTTACCAGTACAACAGCATCTCTAGAAGCCATGATTATGACATCTGCACAAGAAACAACTCCTGGGCAAGCCTTTTCCAAGCTCTCCTTGATTTCATCAACAACCTCATATGATCTAAGCGAATTTATATTTGATAAGGCAAGCTTCTCTCCAAGCATGATTGGTGTATCATCCAGCAACATAGAAGCATCACAACCCTTCACAAATTGAGCTCAAAAATCAGAATCAGAAACTGGGTATTTTGAACTAATTCATATAAATGAAGGAAACCCCAAAAGGGAAGAGAAAAACTGAATCTTTGAGTTTTTTTTTTTTTTTTTTTTTTTTTTTTTTTTNTTTTTTTTTTTTTTTTTTTTCATGTAACTTACATTGACAAAGCAATCGTGGAACTGAAAACGCATAACGGAAGCAACACTGCGGGGTTCTCTGATAAGTGCCCTCTTCATGACATCTCGGACTATGTTTTCTGCATCCGGGCACGTATCCCGGTAATAGCCAGGGCGGAGATCGGTGGCTGCCGCCGTGGTTATGTGGAGGAGGAAAATTGGAAGAAGCAGAAGCATAGCCATGGTTTGGTAAAAATGGGTATGTGAGAGGGTTTGTTCTCTCTTTGGGAAGTGCTTTTGGGTTGTGTGTTTAGGAATGTTCAATGAATGCAGAGAGTGGGGTGTGAAGATGTGGCACAGAGTAACCGGTTGTGTTTGCAATTTGCATGGGTGGGTGTAAGCAAACAACAGACTTCTTTTTATAGGGTGAAAAAGAGTGATGGTATATACCAATGTTTTAAAAATCAAACCAGCAAACGAATTGGTGTGGCAAAAAATAATTGATCAAACTAATTGGACCGATCGAACCACTGTTCGAACCGGTGTAACTGAATTTTTTTTTTTTTTTTTAAATTTAAAGATTCACAAAGAAAACATAGAGGAAGCATAAATCATTAAACTTAAGTATTATTATTAAAAATAAAAGGAAAAGCTACAAAATATAAAAAATGTAATAATGTTGTCCAATCCCTCTGCATATCTGAAAGGAAAAGTCCTTGTCAAAGAACACTCTCTTTTCCTTTGATTACATAAGTGTTATTATTAAAAAAAAAAAGAGGACCCTCCATTCGCATAAGTATTGTGTTTGGTCTGTTCTTTGATAGTGACTTATATTGCCTTATTTTCTCGTTATGTATCACAAGTTGCACAAAATTACAGAGGCTTTCAATTCCTTTTGTTTTCTGACTTGTGTTGTGGCTGAACTTAAAATTGATGCTTAGTTGATCCAATTGATGATGGTTCTCTCTCTATTCTGCTTGTCCTCTTCCTTTGATTCATGTCCCAGATTACCCCAAAACAGCAACATATAAAGTTATAAACATTCCCCAATTTAACTGCCCCACCCAAGAAAAGAAAAAGACAAAGAAGAAAGCACAAGCAAGGAAAATATAATGCAACTGTTCCAGAAATTCAGCACACCCAAAACAAACTAGCAATGAACCAGAAAACAATCAGCAAAACACAAAAAAAAATATTACTGACACAATCAATGAAAAAACCACCGAGGCAATCAATGAAAAAGCAGTAAATTTTGGAAATGCCTTACTGTTGAATGTGTTGGTTGTGGGGAGCTGAAGAGAGCAGTAGCAAGAGCTTGAAGAGAGCAGCAGCAAGCAGAAGGATGAGCAGGCCGAACTGAAAGAGAGAGAGCGAGTCAGTGAGGGAGGAAGAGATTTGGGGAAAAACTGAGGAGGAGCTCCAAGGGGAGAGTGAGCGTTTCAATTTCAAAAGCCGAAACAACGCGTTTCAGCAGAAAAACTAAAAAAAAAAAAATAATATTTTGTGAACCGGCTAATTATTGAAAATTGATACCGATTTTATCGGTTCACACCGGTTCGTACTAATTTTTATTAGTTTAACCACCTCACCGATTATACCCCTTCAACTGAACCATTTTTTTAACTGGGTATCGGTCCAACTGGTTGAACCAACCGGTCCAGTCTAGTCCGGTTTTTAAAACCTTGGTATATACACACTAATTAAATTTATCGTGAGAAAAAATTTTTAAATACCTACTCTAATACTCTTAAAAGACACAAAAGGAGTAGACTCTATTTTGGAAATTTACTTTTTTGTGTCTATTACAATATTATTAAACACATTTCTATATTGACACACTTAAAAAGTTGGTTTTACATGACTCAAGATTTTTTTAATTCAGTTAATTATCTGTGAGTTTAGAGATTACTCATTTGGTCATAGGTATTAGAGAGTTGATCACAAGTATTCTATTTTCATCATATATACTCTATTTTTTTTTTCTATTGCATTGCACTGCATTATAACCAATTTTTTTTTTATTAATTCATTAGGGTGAAACACTGTTATGACTTCCACTTTTTCTGTGTCTTACCAAAGTCTTACGTGTTGTAGCTAAGTTTTTTTTTAACAACTCAGTATAATTGGGGTGAGTCATCCATACTTTAGAGATATTATTGTCCAAACACCTAGAATTGTAACTAAATATTTCTTCATTGTCATATTAGCTCAATATAAATTTAATCAGATTCATTTAAATTTTTATATATGATTCAAATATTTTTAACTTTAGTGTAAGATAGTAAATATTTTTGGCTAATGGTGATATGGGTAACAAAAGTAGCCCCACTTCTGAATCTTGGGCATAGACACTTACGACACCCACGATACTTCCTGACAGAAATGCTGTGGACTGTTTTGGCTGTACCTCCTATTTATAGTTTAGCTGAGCCCACCCACTTTGCTGTTTTAAGGCAAATTTGTTTTCATATGAAAGTCACACTGCACATCCCAAAGAAAAACCAGCTGTGTGGCTTTTAAAGGAGGTAAGAATATGAGTAGCTTATAAGCAATTACTTGGAATAATAATGATAGATCCACAATACCAAAGCTTGCCAAATTGTGGTCTTTCTTCCTTTCAATTTTCGTCATTACTATTTTCAGAATTACTAAGCTGGAATATTTGGTAACAGGATACTATTTCATGGAATGAAAAAGAGGATTCATTTTCTACTATCATGTTAATTACATGTGAAGGCAATTAATTGTATTTTCAAAAAGCATTGACCCCTATATATGACAAGAATATATTAACTATGCCAGAATGATTATTTCCTATTAATCGCATTCACATATTAAGTTGTATTAGTTTAGCTGGAAAAATCAGAATCGACTCACACAAGCATACACAGTATAATTGATTTAGGGATCTCTTAAAGGAGTTGATGTCCTAAATTCAAATTATCATTATCTCATATTCTCAATTAGAAAATTTAACTTTTGCTTATCTAATGATTCAAAAAAAAAAAAAAAAANNNAAAAAAAAAAAAAAAAAAGAGAATCAACTCAAGCAATGTGTATCAATGTAAATCTATTTAGTGTGAAGATGATATTGCTTTAAATATGCATTGACCTAATTGGTGGATGGAGAGTTACTATAAAGTTTGACCATATTGCTATCCCTACATTAATTTGTTACAAAATATCCTAGGAAAAGAAATAAGAGTATATGGTGAAAATAAAAACTCTAAAAATAAGAGTAAAACTCATTTTTCGTCTTTGAAAGATAACATTTGTGACAATTTAGTCCTTCAATTATTTTTAATGACAATTTAGTCTTTCAATTATTTTTAATGACAATTTAGTCCTTGAATATTAATTCATTTGCCAGTTTAATCCCTCGATCGGCTTACCTAGCGCTCAGCGACAAGAAGCCATTGGAGGACTAAACTAGCATACGGAATTAACATTCAAGGACTAAATTATCACTAAAAATAATTGAATGACTAAATTGTCACTAATGCCATATTTCAAGGACGAAAAATGAGTTTTACTCTTGAAAATAAACAATCTAATTCTCATGATCAAGAAAAGTCTTCATTAAACCCACACATCGTGTACATAGAGACTCTATTGTTGAAAACAAAGCATTGTTACAAATTGTAAACACCCCCAACTTTAGACTTTATATTGTAATGTAACATCTTGAAAGAAATTGGACCAGTGGAAAAAAGTTGAGGGTGTGTTTGGTTTGAGAAAACATTTTCTGTTTTCATTTTCTATTTTTATTTTTTCAAATACATTTATGTTTCCTTCTTTTTTTATTATATTTTAAGTTGGGGAGAATCTCATATTTCTGGTTATAAATTACTTTTCTTATTGTATTTTATAACCAATTTACTTTGACTATATATTGGTGGGTGCCTTCTAAGACCTAATACTTTCGGGTATATATTAATCAATTGGTTAGAATCTCATATATATCTTTTGTTATAAATTACTTCTTTTTTTTTTTTTTTTATCTTAAGTTTGTTATGATCTCATCTTTATGGTTATAAATTACTTTATTTATTGTATTTTATAATCAAATCTACTTTCGTGGGTGGCTTCTAGGGCTAGGTGCTTTGTGGCATATATTGATAAATTGGTGAGAATCTTATCTTTTTAATTATAAATTACTTTGTTTATTGTATTTTAAGTTGGGGAGGATCTCATCTTTGTGGTTACAAATTACTTTCCTTAAAGTACTTTATAATAAATCTTCTTTGACTATATATTGGTGGGTGGCTTCTAAAGCTAGATGTTTTGTGGCACATATTGATAAATTGGTGAGAATCTTATCTTTTTAATTATAAATTACTTTTTTTATTGTATTTTAAGTTGGGGAGGATCTCATCTTTGTGGTTACAAATTACTTTCCTTAAAGTACTTTATAATAAATCTTCTTTGACTATATATTGGTGGGTGGCTTCTAGAGCTAGACGTTTTGTGGCACATATTAATCAATTGGTGAGAATCTCATATATTTTTTTACTTATAAATTACTTTCTTTATTGTATTTTAAGTTGATGAGGATCTCATCTTTCTGGTTATAAATTACTTTCCTTATTGTATTTTATAACCAATCTGCTTTGACCCCTATATATGACAAGAATATATTAACTATGCTAGAATGATTATTTCCCATTAATAGTATTCACATATTATGTTGTTTTAGTCTAGTTGAAAAAATAAAAATCAACTTACACAAGCACATAATACAACTAGTTCAAGAATCTCTTAAAGAGGCTGATATCCCAAATTTAAATTACCGTTCTCCCTTATCTCCTGCTAAATAATATAGTTTTTGTCTATCTAATGACATAAAAAAAAAAAAAAAAAA
>QAOA01006205.1:0-12647 GCA_003255065.1 Cercis canadensis | reverse complement strand
AAAAAAAAAAAAAAAAAAAAAAAAAAAGAGCATCAACTCAAGCAATGTGTATCAATGTAAAACTAATTAGTGTGAATATGATATTGCTTTAAATACGCATTGTCCTAATTGGTGGATGGATAGTTACTATAAAGTTTGACCATATTGCTATCCCTGCATTAATTTGTTACAAAATATCGTAGGAAAAGTATAAAAGTACATGGTAAAAACAAAAACTCTTAAAAATAAACAATCTAATTCTTATTATTGGGAAAAGTCTGCATTAAACCCATACGTCATAGACATAAAGACTCTATTACAAATTGTAAACACCCCAATTTTAGACTTTATATTGTAATATAACATCTCGAGAGAAATTGTAGTAGAAAAAAGTTGAGGGTTTGTTTGGTTTGCGAAAACATTTTCTGTTTTCATTTTTTGAAATACATTTATGTTTCCTTTTCATTTTTAAAAAATATGTTTGGTTTTTGAAGTTGAAATTTTTTATTTTTTTTTATTTTCAATGGGCATTGACAGACACGTGGCACCCACTTCTCCTCCTCCCTTGCTTCTTCCTTTACCTGTCGCTCGTGGCTTCACCGGGCATTGAGGAAGATGAAAAGGATCTTGCTTTGGGTTTTCAATTCCTCAATCAAATCTCTTCCAATTCTACCATGTCATGCTTTTGAAGTGCCAGTAGCAGTCTGATCTTATTCTCAATTACAACAAAGAATTAACAAAGAGAAAAAGGTTGAAATTAAACCAAATTTGGGTGAAGTTCCATCAAAGTTGCTAGAGAAACGAAGAAGAAAGGTGCAACGGTGGTAGTGTTTTATCGGGCAATGTGATGAAGAAAATAAAAAAACTAGAAGTTGGTAAATTTGTAAAAATGTCTTCTGAGTTGGGGGAAAGGCTAAAAACGTCTTTTTAATGTTTTTAGTTTTTAGTGTATTTTAGGAAATGTTTTCGTTTCTATTTTATTAAACCAAACATATTTTTAGTCTTAGTTTTTGTTTTTAATGAAAATAAAGACAGAAAACAATTAAACCAGGCAGAACTTTTTGGGCCAAGAGGAATGTTTAGGCCACTGCCATGCTTTGAGCTTTCCAATGGCTAAATTACCAAGATTCCTAAGCAAAATAGTTTCCGGGTTTACCATTCAATGGGCTAAGGCCTTTTTTCCTCAAAGAATGGTCCATTAAGCTATTTTGGCGGGCCCATTTGGATTCTGGCTAGCCCATTGCTAAACAAATCCATGTGAAATTCGAAATGGATCCCTCATCTATTATAGCCCGATCAAAAGGACAAGGTTCGAACTTGGAAGTCTAAGGAGTTCAAAAACGATCCTTAGCAAAAAAGAAAAATAAAAATACAAGAAAAAAGAATTCGAAAAAACTAGAAAGCAAATTTTTCTTTTACAAAAACAAATTTCACAGAACGTGACAGAAGCGCGGACCCAAAACGAGATTAGCGACTGTAAGTATGTAATATGCATATACTAGAAAGAAAGCAAGGACATGACATTTTATTGCCGTGTCTCCCGGTTCGTTCCATACAAAACGGATACGGATATACTTTTGACACTTGTGTGGCATGTGTCTGAATAAGAACAAAATTTTCAGCTTGAATATGTGGTTAACATGGCTCGGACCCAATTGGCTCACTTTTGACATTGTTTTTGCTTTTTTTTTTTCCTTAGAAAAACGTGTGTGTGTTTTTTTGTATGCAGTAAATATATTGGTAAAGGATATATTAAAATGAATAAGTGATATTTCTTGACTTTTTGTTGTTGTAAAGGAATAAATTAGAATGATTTGATAATATCCCTTGTAGTTTGTATTGGAGGAGATATTAATATTTCATAGTTTTTGTGGGGGGGCGGGGCGGGGTGTTCATGTCCCTTTTTCAGTGAGGGAATATCATAGAAGTGAATAGATTCACTAACAATTTAGAATATGAGTTGATGATGAATAAAATGTTAGAATTCTATTTGTGTTGTTTGATTAATATAACGGGGTGTTCATGGCCTTTATGTATCCCATGTCTTGTGTCCATGCTTCTTAGGTACAAGGCCAAGTGACTAAATTTCTTGGGCAAAAATTAAGGTAGATTTAGAGGGATTAGGATTCTCTCTTTTAGGGAAACATGACAATGCAATCATGTTATTTACAGAAAATCATAGCCTTATATTCAACACTCTTCTATGGTGCAGATAATGATACATCTACATTCACTAAACTCATTTCATTAATTATCGGTGCCTTTAGGGTACCCCCTCACAAAAGGGGTACTATATGCCCTCATGACGTGTAACATCCTCAAGCGCAAAATGCATGGGTCTTATTTTTGCTAACTTGAACCCAACTCAACCTAAGATGTATTAATTTTTTTTAACCCAATCCAACACATATAATAATTAAAACCAAATCAACCCATCAATTTGGTTTGAGTTACTCGGTTTGATTGGGTTGGTTTGAATTTTGAAGAGCCCTACTTGCTTAATATTCCTCATGCATGTGATCTGATCCTTGTAATCAGCTCTTTAATTTAATACCAAACTTGAATTTTGAGAAAGGTCATAAAAGTTATTCCACATTTGAATATAACGAAAGTAAGTGTGCTTGGTTCCAAACTTGCAATATTAATAAAGGTAAATTGTCCTATATTCCTAATTAAATACACCTATATGCCCAATTCTAATATCAGAACTGTCTTGCCCAACTATATCCTGAGAGTCCAAGCTCAGAAAAAAAAAAAAAAAAAAAAAAANAAAAAAAAAAAAAAAAAAAAGAAACCCACCAACCCCTACCTATTGAACAATGTCACAAAGTTCTGAAACAGCAAAATTCGACTTGGATGAGGGATTGGCCAAA
Organism: Cercis canadensis; assembly: GCA_003255065.1. Lineage (NCBI taxonomy): Eukaryota > Viridiplantae > Streptophyta > Magnoliopsida > Fabales > Fabaceae > Cercis > Cercis canadensis. The sequence goes on along the minus strand of QAOA01006205.1, from coordinate 9,795 downwards.
CTAGAAGAGGCAAGACAGAACATTGAGGAAGTTTATCATCAAACTTTATGGCCCAAGATTCAAAAGGTTCCAGCTTACCTGAGAGAACGCCCAGAATTCACCAAGATGTTATCAATCGGACCTATCCATCACTATCTGAAGCTAGGTGAGCAATAGAAGCTCATGTGGACGGCAATGTAGCTTTCACGAGCTTGATATAATGCTTCAGATCTATATTTAGGAATTCTTCGCAAGATTCAAGAAATGATGAAGAATTACAATGACGAGTGCATTGAAGAGTACAAGGAAAATGATTATGAGGCTCTGACCTGGATGTTGTTTGTGGATAGGTGCGATCTGTAAAAGTTGTATTTGGATGAGGTATTTGATAAATTATTGTGTATTTCAAATACATGTAATTGAAATGCAGCATTTCAAATACATGTATTTATAAAATACCTTGTTTGGATACACTCTATTGATGCCAAAAGGATTTATGTAGGCAACCATAAAGACCCACCCGAAGCACATCAATGAAGCAGTTTAGAGCTTTCTCAACTCAACAATGCTACAGATATTCATCAACCAGTATAACCACAGTTTATGAATTCTCATTTAAATTTCCAAAGTTGTAAACAATAGACAACTTGAGGTACAAATTAACCATACCATGGACTGTGGAAGTAAAATTGGAAAAAAGAAAAGGAAAAAAAATTAGAGAAAACATTAAAATGTAGCAGAAAAAAATAACATACTCACTACAGATGGAAACTATAAAAGAATCGAAAAAAAAAAACCAGTAATACTCTACTCTCATTTCTATTCTTCCTCCGCATCTTTACCTTCTTAGCTTTAACCTTTTCTTCCCTTTCAGCATTTTTTCTTTTACACTCCTCCCCATCTTCCTCATTCCTAGTCTTTTCCTTCTATTCTACAACAGTCTCCTTCTTCACTACATCTGGCTCAAGTGCAGCAGTAATGCCAGTAATCATTTTATCTGGTTTGAAGTGATGTTCTGTTCTGTGGCTTGATCATGAAATCGGTACCTTTCTGGTTCGGTTCGGAATCGCCATTGTCAAGAGCTTTGGGTGTGTCCAGTGCATCGTCTTTGTTGCTGTGCTTCTTCTTTTTCTTCTCTGAGTGAGAAACTTCAAGCTCACTCATGGTTGAACTTCAATGGCTTTCGCGGTTAAAGAAACTGGGTGCCCTGTTTTTGGGGTTTTAGCAGAGGTGAATGTGAAGTCGAAGGGTTTTAGCGCAAAAGAGAAGGCTCAAGGGAGGTGTTGGTGGTGGCAGTGCTGGCAAGTGGTGGCGGTGATGCTAGCTAATGGCTGCACACGGTGCCGTGAGCAAGGAGTTTTGGTGGGTCAAGGGAGGGGGAGGGGTAGGGGTATCGGGGGCTCAGTAGAAAAAGAAAAGGAATTTCAAATACACACCATTTTAAGTGAATTTGAAATACATCATATTAAAATTTTGAAATACACTATAAAAATTCCCTAGAATTTTAGAAATACTTTAAAAAATTATACAAACAGTGTAATTCAAAATTTATATTTTAAATACACTCTACAAATACATTACACTCTATAAATACCTCATTCAAACACACCCTAATTGAATTCCTGGATAAAGCTGGCTCTGTGAATCCAGGAGCATTGAAGATCACGATGCCCCAGCTGACGCTTATGCTTCAGGATCTATTTTTGTTGGAGAACCAAGTTTCGTTCATAGTTATCAAGCTGTTGTGCATGCATATACCGTATTTTGTCTAAGCTTATTTTTTTACTTTCCAAGAAAATCATAAAAATGCATTTTTCTATATCTTGCTCTTTTACATTTGCCAAAATTCATAAATTGCAAAAATAATTTTGTTTAGTTAAGATCACTTCAATAAATCATTTTATTTCTTATTTTTTGTTCTTGGGCCTTAAGTTTGAATAAAATGAGAAGCATGTTTAGCCTATTTTAGCACATAACTTAGCCCACTTCTTCATAATTTAGGTTTGAGCATGCCCTAAATTCTATCTTTTTCTTTTAGTGTTCTTTAATTTTAATTCTATTTTTATGAAAAGAAATTGTGAAAAAGTATATATAAATTTGTTTTTACATCATTGAGAAACACTAGAGCCAATAGGAAAGAGGCATTAGTGCTCTTGCCATCTTCATTGTTTCTTTTTGTTTTCTTATTTTATTTAATTCTTTTTTTTAAAAAGACAAAATTAACAAAAAAAAAAAACAGAAAATAATGAAAATGATAAAATTGTATTTTTACATCGTGAGGGCATCAGAACCAATAGAAATGGGGTTTTAGTACAACGTATCATTTTGATTGGCTCTTACTTTTTAAAGTGAGTAATAAAACAAAAAGGAAGAAAAGGGAGATTAAAAAAAATGACAAATGAAAATAGATGAGTGGTTGAGAAATGGGAGCAAGATGGGAAACCAAAAAAAGAGAGGGAAAGAAAGAGAAAACAAATCTACGGTCAAAAGGGAAGAGGAGGAACATGAGAGAAATAGAAGGGAGCAACGAAGAAAAAAAAAATAGAGCGAGAGAACGGAGAAGAAAGAAGAAGAAAATTTAGAGTGAGGGAAAGTTTGAGAATTAGAGGGAGAATTTGAGAGAGACCCGTCGAGGCAGACAGTGACGGATTGAAGGGGGCCAGTGGCCCCCCACGTTAATTTTTTTTTTTATCCTATTATCAATCTGTTGCTGATTTAAATTTCAGCATGTCAAGGTGTTTATATATTATTCTTTCTATAGCGTTTTCCTATTTCGTTCTTGCATTCTTTGTATTTTGTGGTACATGATTGACTCCTGTTTGTAGTTCATATTTATTACTTTGATACAAGCCTGATATATAATCCCACAAACTGAATTCAAGACTTACTAAGGCAAGTGTTTTATTCTTCATTGCTTAATCGTCCTCAAGATATATATGGGACAGAACTGCTGTTGGATTCTATCTTCTAGACTTCTAATGATGATTACCTTCCGCTAATAGATAAGATGCAAATGAGCAAGGTTCGATAACTAGAATCGACAGTTCAATTCATGTTTCATAAAAAGAGTTCAATGCACACGGGACAAGCTAAGGACAATTGGTTGCAACCAAGAACCAAGTTAGCCAGCAAAGAAAATTCGAAGCACAAGCTGCACAACTAGCTGGAGAAGGAATTATAAGTGAAGAAATATATTAATTGCTAAAGTTTCTTTCTTCAATTTTTTATGTTGTCTCATTTAGTCCTAGAATGCCACATAGGCTTGCTCATAATCCCATTGTTCTGGAAGTCAATTTTTACATTAAATGCCTTGTACATGGTCAATTTTTGAAGCAAATCAATATCAATAATCTAACTATTTGAATTTGAATGCATGATAAGCCATAATTGTATGATCTATTTTTTTAGGTAACGTTTTAGTTTGGATAACACAAATACTGACCCGGTATTAACTTATTTTTAGCCATATGAGCCTTGCCATGATGATTGGAGTGGATAAGGATTTGGGTGAAGGTCCTATAAAAAAATCAGCACATACTAAATAATGCCTATGATTAGTCTTACTACAAATTTGAGTTTAAGATAGGCTATTTTACTAAAATAATACCTTTTTATAAACTAAATATGAAAATAGGTTAATTTTTAAAGTATTTACCAAAAGGGGTCTGTTTATTTTGGCTAACAAACGCGTACGCGTTTTTATCATAAAACGCTGATATAAAACAGCGTTTTTAATAGGAAACGCGAAGTTAAAATTGTGTTTTATTCAATAAACGCTGAAACGTATAGGTAGAAAACGCTGAAATGAAAACACAGTCGCCAAAGCGCCGTACACTGAGAGCACTGTTATAATGGAAAATGCGGATTTAGATCCACGTTTTCTTTAAGAACATGCTGACTTGAATGTGGAGATTATAAGACGTTGGTTTTCGCCTGTAAAACGCCATTTTGTTACTGTAAAACGCGGACACTGTATTGACCCTCAAATCAGCGTTTTCTATAGAAGATCTCTTCTATAAATAGGCATTCGATTTCATTTGTTCATTACGAAGTGTTGAGTGGATTGTGAGATGTGTAAGAAAGTTTGTGTAAAATTGTTGTGAAGAAAAATTTATTGAAGTGCAGAAAGTGTGTAAGTAGTTAAGGTATGTTTAATTTTTTTTATTTAATATGTTTATTTATTATAATTTTTATTAGAATGTTGTTTAAATTATGATGTTAAATAATTATTAGTATTTAAGATTTAAGATATTGTGATGATTTTAATATTATGTATTATTGATAATTTAGGAGGAAGATGCTTCTATTAGTTTATTACAATGGTCAGATATATGATGGTTCTCAAGGTGTCATGTATAATGGTCCTAGACCTGTTGGTTTGAATTTGAAGAACAGATGTGGACTAGAACGTTTACAATTTTATATTCATCGAAAATTGGGTTTGACAGAGAATGCAATTGTTAACAAGATTATTTATAGAGTTCCTATATCTGTTAATCTATTATTTTATAATATTATTGAGTTGAGCTCTGATGAGGATGTAGAATCTATGTTTGAGAATCATATTAAACTTAAATCTCTTGGTGCCATTGAAATATATGTTGAGGTGAAAATTGTTGAAAATGAAGTTAGTAGTGGTGATAATGAACAAGATGGTGATCAACAAGATGATGATGAACAATGTATTGATGCAAGCGGTGTTTGTTCAATCCCTACTTCTTATCCTCCATATAGCCAAGAAGGGATAGAAGCGGAACCTTGTTATGAACCGGAACTTGGTTCATATGCATTTGAACATGGTTTGGCTAGTTCTAGCCAAGCTCGTATCCCTGAAAGCGGCCGTGTGAATGAAGTTGGAGGCAGTGGACGTATTATTGAGCAGACGAATATCAATAGGGGTAACTTTCCTATTGATCCTCTAGTTGACACAAGTGATGATGAGGAAGCAGAGTACGTGCCAGATGGGGAAGAATTAGGTGGAGACGAGGAAGTGTTAGATTTGAACGTCCCACCGCTTGAGGAAGAAGTCAAACACGTGACACCAATTCAGTCGGTCCTTCCTCCATACTATTCACATGTGTACTTTGAGGCATTGCAACAGAGTGATGTTCTTGAAGAAGGTTCCGGAGTGAATAGGTGGCAAAGAGGTGATGAACTGCAAATTGGTCAACAGTTCACTAGCAAGGAAGATCTTTAGTCAACTGTAAAGCAATATGCCGTTTATACGCATCATAATTTTAAGGTAAAAGAATCTAAACCTCATAAGCTAATTTTGGAATGTAATAATTATGGTTCTGGATGCAATTGGAGACTTAGAGCCTGCTTAAGAAGTAAAAGCAATATGTGGGAAATCAGAAAGTACAATGGACCACACAGTTGCACAAACGCCATCTTAACTCAATACCACAAACAACTAGATGTTAAGGTGGTTACGACCTTGATATTTAGCATGATTGAGGAGAAGGCAGATGTGCCAATTAAGCTGATACAAGAACGCATTAGAAGTCAATTCTCCTATCAAATCTTGTATAGAAAAGCGTGGCTTGCAAAGCAAAAAGCGATTGCTCGTATATATGGTGATTGGGAAGAGAGTTACAACAAGTTACCAAGATGGATGGCTGCATTGCAGAGAGATGCACCTGGAACCGTGGTGGAATGATGTATGGATGATCGATGGATAGGAAGGCCTGTGAATGATCCTACATTGAGGAGATTTCGACGTGTGTTTTGGGCTTTTAAACCATGTATTGATGCATTCCGTTGGTGCAAACCAATTATTCAAATTGATGGTACTTTCTTGTATGGGAAGTACAAGCAGACACTGCTAATCGCCACTACACAGGACGGATCTCGATCTCCCTTGCCTCTTGCTTATGCTGTCGTGGAAGGTGAAACAAAAGAAGCGTGGTCATGGTTTTTGAAACATCTGAGACAGCACGTGGCTGGGAACATGCAAGATTTGACACTAATTTCAGATCAACATGTGAGCATATTGTCATCTGTCGAAGATGTAGATGTTGGCTGGCGTCCACCATTAGCTTACAATTTCTTTTGTTTGCGCCATGTTGTGAGCAACTGGAACACTTATTTCAAGGATGTCCCTTTGAAGTACAAAATCTACAGAGTCGGTAAGAATATTTTTCAGTAAGATGTTAACTTTTTATCAGTCATAACTAGAGGAACACAGTACATAGTGACAATTTAACTTTTAACTGTAATTGACAGGAGCCCAGTTTGAGTCAATCAAATTTGAGGAGTTAATGACAGAAATACATGGGGAATGTCAGAAAGAAGACGCCCGGCAGTATATCAATGGCATTGATAAGGCAAAATGGACACAACAAGGGGACATCAACGGTAGACGCTTTGGCCTTATGACAACTAATTTGGCTGAATGTGTTAATGGCACGTTGAAAGGTGCTCGCAACATGCCTATTACTGCTCTTGTTAGAGTCACGTACTACAGGATGAATCGTATTTTCATGGAGAGACGAGAAATGGCTCGAGCAAGACTGGTCAGTGGGCAAGCATGGACTGATGATGCCCAAAAAAGAATGACCCGTAATAGCCGTAACGCATCCTCGCACCGGCCAATACTATTTAATAGAGACAATGGATCGTTTGAAGTTGAGGAGATGTTTGATTCTACGGGGCAGATTAGCAGTCGATCATATGCTCTTAATCTTAGGGATTCTAAGTGTGTGTGTGGTCAGTTTCAAGCCCTTCATATACCGTGTACGCACGTCATATCTGCTTGTGACTCTATTGCAATCGATGCATGGAAGTATGTTAGTCCAGTGTACTCCACTGAAAGCCTTATCCGTGCGTATAGTGGAGAGTTTCACCCAATTGGTGGAGATGAGCAGTGGCCAATTTTGGGGGGGGGGGGGATTAAGGTAATTCCAAATCGTGGGTTGCTAAGGGAAAAAGGACGACCAGTTTCAAGGCGAATATGGAATGAGATGGATTGGGGAGAATCTTCGTCTGGTGCTGGTAGATGTAGCCTTTGTCGTATGGAAGGCCATAACAGGAGGCGATGTCCAAACAGGAGGGAAGATCAACCTTGATTTGCGTCCTCCATTATGTGTGTTGTTTTTGGTAGAAGAAATTGAATCATTTTCATTGTATAACTCTAATTTCAGATGTATCACTTATATAATTAATATAGTTTTGTTAAAATTACAATATTGTTATCATAATTAAGTATCATTTCCGTAATGACGGTTTACAGGATATCAAAATGGTGTTGCAATACACACCGGGAGACATTTTTAGAGCTTGTGGGCGTCGGTGGATGTTAGATGATGACTTCTCGTATCCACTGGATCCAATGTTACATGACTCATCACAAGTACATAGTATTATGTTGATTGAATGGCAATGTAGAGAATGTGAATGTACTAATTTGCGGGAATTGTGTACGATTCTAAACATTCGTGTTCCACGATGTTTAGCTGTACATATGCCAAGACAAAGTATTTCGAAGTTACAATCTGCCTTGTATCACATAAGAGAAGAGAACAATCGTATACGAATCAGATTACATCGAAGTGACTGTGAACGCAGTTCGAGAGAGGCAATGACCGAGGGGGACGTGGCACATGCTCGTATGTGGGCTTGCCTGTGCCGTGAGCCTGAATGTCTATCGGATATTGAGATGTCAGATGAAGAATGATGGAACTTGACCTTAATTTAGTGATTTAATACATTATTGTTAATTAAAAATGTCATACTTGTTCATGGAAGTTTGTTCAGTGCATTTTATTAGTTCATTATTTCTGTTAAGTAACAGGTTGAAACATTATGCCAAGAAGACACCATAAAAACACTGTCTGGTTGCTACCAAGGTTTAACGATGATTACGAAAGCGAAATACACTCGGATCCAAGGGAATATTACGCTGGCTTACGTCGGGAGTGGGCATATCGAATTGATGAAGCTGAAGATTTAGTACAACAATTACAATCCCTTGGAGCTCCTCCTGTCTATAGGTGGTCGTTAAGAATGTCTCGAATAAATCGTCATGACTATAAGGCGGCTATTCCAGAGATCAGAAAGGAGAACAATCGCATGTTGGTTAGGCGATGCCGCTACTATTTGTTAAAACTTGCTAAGGAACAAGCTGCTACTATGAATCGTGAGTTATCACCTTTAGAAATTCAGTCCGTCATGACTTGTCCTGATTACGAAACTGATGATAATTGATGTATTTTATATTTGTAAAATATAAACTATGTTTGTCATGGTTTGATGTATTTTATTATATCAACTCAGCAGATTTTTATGTTTTATATCTTCGTACTGTAACTAGTAGAGAAGTGAATGTAATTATGCATCATCAACAAATAATTAATTGTAAATATCTAAAATCACTAATCAACTTCAATTAGGGTAAGAAAAACAATTGGAACTCTGAATCCGGTGATGAAAATTCAAATGCCAACTGGATAACAAACAACAGTAATGTGATGCAATCATAGATTACATCAATCAAGTTACGTCATACAAACAAGTCCTGATCGATAAGGTACTAAATAGAAATGCAGAACAGTAGAACACTAAATATAAATAAGAAATGGCTAAGTCAATACATCAATCGAACCAGTCTCGGTCCTGATCTTGCTGATCTGGGATCGTAGTGTCCACCATGTCCGGATCAACGTAGTCAGTGAACTGAATCCGGTGACCGTCCTGCTCCGTCGGGTACGAATGAGCTGGTGGCAACGGAGTCTCGAATGCTGGCCTAGGTATGTAACAATCTGCAACAGATGAAGTGACAGGGCCAACTGTTAGACCCAGATCCAGTTGAATAGTATCAGCAGATGGTGGGACACCCATAGTAGTGCCAAATACATTACATGGAGGAGACATAACTCCCCTCATGTAATCATGACCCATTATGTCTACAGTGTTCTGGGGCACCCCGAACCGCGACTGTAAGACTGCATCATGTGGTGCTGAAGTCGAAGGACCAGCACGACTCCTCGATCTTCGTGACGACCCTGAACCATGACTAGAGGAACTGCTAGCTGATGACGATCTCGACCTACCAGGGTTAACACGACGCTAGGGTGGCACCTCCTGTCTCTGCTGATCGGGAATATCAGGGGGAATAATTCCCCATCGTGCAAGCACTGGTGCCATGGCAATCTGCAGCTCAGCCTGAAAAGCGGACCACTCCTCTGGCGACAATCGTCGTGCATATGGGCCCTGGAATGCACTGCTAGACTGAAACCCTGAACCCTGCTGATGCGGTGGACGCTGATACGGTGGAGGTATATGCGGTGGATCCTGTTGTCGCGGAGTATGATGTGATGGATCCTGCTGTCGCAGAGCATGATGTGGTGCCTCCTGCTGTCGTGTAGCTATGTCATCCTAAATGCAACAATTAATTTAAAATTAATATCATTTTTTTCTAAAAAAAAAATTGAGTCAATCAAATTAGAGACATTACACTAACCTGATCAAGCTGTGCGGTGATAACACATTATTTTATACTATTTGTTTCTCTTATACTTAGTCTTTTAGTGTGTGTTTCTAGTGAATTTTATGGCTTTTAGACATATTTTGGAGATTTGGACTTGTTAGTTCTTGTAGATTTTAATTGCTTAACTGTTAAATTCTGGCACTGCTTACGTTTTTCACCATATCTTTTGCTATAGATGTCCGATTGATGTGATTCCAGTTTCGTTGGAAAGCTGACAGAAAATAACACATTTCATATGAAGAGCCCAGAAGCTAATTCTTGCGTCTGTACAACTGAAATTCGTGTGCAAGCAGTCCAGATTTTCTGCTCCGCCCAGCATTGACTGATTT
>QAOA01006202.1:206634-226429 GCA_003255065.1 Cercis canadensis | reverse complement strand
ACTTCATAATACAAGTGCATAAATATATTTTTTTATTTAACTTTATAACAGCATTTATTGGAAGGACTTCGTGCAACATCAAAACAAGAGGCAGTCCAACAGTGTTCATTTTCATTAATCGTCCTTCACGCTTTCTATCCTACCCTACCATGTACCATCCATAAAAGACAACATCACAACACAATATATTCGGTTGTGAGGTATAAAACCCTTAAAGGGACCTTAAATTCAACAGCTACCCGCACCCCATCAACTCTTAAAAGACATTACATGATTCAGTTTAATGTTTTTGGTACGGTGAGCATTATGCTACATCTCCCTCTAAGAGGGGGTAGCACTACACTCCCTCTCAATTGAGTAAGACTTAGTGGGATTTACACTGTGATTTTAGTGTCATTACAAAGATCTTAAAAAATGAAGTTATCTAGTATGTGCTAGAACATATAGTACCTTATAAAATGTAAAAACGGCATAAAACAAGAAAACGTGCCAAAAAATAAACTTGAAAAAATTGTTTTATGGCATGTTTTCTTATATCGCGTCATTTTTGTATTTTATAAAAAATTGTATGTTCTAGCACATACAGAGTAACTCAATTTTTCAAAATCTTCACAATGACACTAAAATAACTGGGTGAGTCTTACCTGAATGCACTCAACTGAGGGAAGCTGTAGCTCTACCCCTCTAAGGGAGTGTAACATAGCCCTCACCTTTTGGGATATATTATATTCAATCCTTAGTTTTACATTCTTTGTTGGTATCATCCCTGTGCAGCGACGGATCCAAAAAGAACTTAATGGGGGCTAAAGACAAAATAAAATTCTCATAATAATAAATAAAAATTCTTGATTCAAAGATTAAATATGTACATTTATTGAAGTTGAGCACGACGTTCTTTCATGTCATAAAATTTATCAATAATAAATTATGTATACATGTTTCAATAATTATTCTCTCAATATAAGTGATCATAGAATCAACAAAAAAATTATGTTTCATCTTATTTTTTAGTCTAATTTTGATAATATTCATAGCAAAAAATAACCTCTCACTAATAGCAGTTGAAACAAGAAGAGGAAACTTTATTCTTCAAAAGGTAAAACTTTTGTAGTAACTCATTTTCATTTCTTGTGAAGAAGCACATCTACTTAAACTAATTGATAAATTTATAATGTATGGTACCTGTAACTTATCAAGATATTGAGGCTGATCATGGCCTTTCTTAATGGTCCCAGTGAGCTCTAGAAGCCGATCAGCAAGAGTAGACTTGTCTAGAAGGCGTTTTAAACATTTCTCCATTTTCTGCCCATTAAAGAAGCTCTTGAATTGCTTTCATTCAAGCCATGAATAGTAATACTCACATCCTAATTATTTCATCTTGCTATGTGACATTATTCATCACTTTTGTAGATTATATTAGTTTGCATTGAGTTGTCTTCTCTTAGCTTCATTTGCTTGATTCCTCTCCAATCCACAGTACAATTTCCCCATCATAACATTGCTTTGTTCATATTGTAACTCATAATTGTACATTAAACACTTGAAAGGATTATGCATATTATATATTTAGTTTTGTTCTTTTGCATCAGGTAGAGGAATATACAAATATTCTATTTATACAAGGATATGAAGTGTTGCCCATGCAAAGACATACGTGTTCTATGGTCAGAGGCGGATTCACGTACATGAGTGTGGGGGCAAAAGTAAATTTTTTTTTAACCAATATATGTGGTTTTTTTTTTTTTTTTTTGCCCCCATGAAAATTTGGAAGCTGCCCCCACGTGGTCTTACCACGGCACCACCCCTTTAGCCTAGTTGTAGCCACTAGTTTTTTTTTAGATAAAATTCAGAAGTCACTTGAGACTTGACGTGAGGAGCGATAGTGAAGACAGGAGAACATAAAAAGTCATCAGAGAAGAGAGAGAGAGAATTAAGATATTTTTAAAGCTTTCCCTTTCCTCTTTTACTACCAGTCTACAGGACTCAACAATCAGCACGATACCATATTTTCAAAATATGAAAACATGTAGAGAGCAATTGTAATTTGTAAAAGCTGAAATATCTTGTGTTTTTTGGCCATGAGATTATGTATTTTGTGTGAGAGACATTAGATGTAATTGAGGATATGGTGAGAGTGAGAAATACTTTTGTAATCTCTCATTTTTTGCCTAGTGAATTGCTTCTCATTTTTCACCCATGGATGTAGGTTTCACATTGAAACCAAACCACATAATATCTTTTGTATATTTTCATATCATTGTTTTATCGCTTATGCATATTTACAATATTTTCTTTTGGTAAAAATATTTATAATCTATTTATTGCCCCCACTAGTTAAAATTTCTGAATTCGTCACTGTCTATGGTCAATACTAGTCAAGTCAAGATCGGCCTTCTGCTTCTTTTACATCAAAATGATTGAGCATTTTTACCGTATGAAAATTTTGGTGTGTTTTCCCTAATGTTCTGAAAATGAAACTGATCAATGAACTAGTAGAGAGAGGGATTCACATAGGGGTGTAAATAAATTGAGCTATTGGCGAATTATTCGAGCTTGACTCGTTTAAGGCTTGGCTTGACTAATAAGCCGAGCCTAAAAATCCTAATATATGCATTAAAAAGTGAGATTTGGTTAATCTTCCTTTCCTTGTGAACATTGTGTTTTTGCTAGGCCTCTTTTTGTAGTTTTTCTGTACCTATGGTCATTATATTGTTCCATATGAGTGGTAGCAAATAACCGATGAAGTTGTTGGGATTTTTTTGGGGTATCAACTTAGATATCTAATTATGCTGTTCATTTATCATATTGCATTATGAAGTTGAGCCCGTATACCTTATTGCCAGACATGAAAATCCAAGTAAGAGCTGCACTTGCAACTTACTTCACCTATCCACTTTGGAAGATCTTTTGGCCAATAAAAAACAAGGTTAGTTCTTCCCGCAATCACATTTTATGTTCCAAGTCTATAATGCGCTGTATACACAAACCAGTAATCCACCATTAAATTTCATTTGATTCATAATCCACACTACTGACTGATCTCAAGTAACAGTTTTTGAAGTGCTTCAGCTGCCAGAGGAATGTACAAGCAAACTTGGCCATCAGAATGCCTTCTGATCTTGACCAACCCATGATCTTTAAACTCAGTCAAATGAGAATTAAGCGTAACCTGACTACTTACGAAGTGTTCTCGACAGACAGAGTAAAGATCATTGATCGGCATTCCTGAAAGATCATTGTAAACATTTAATAAAATGTACATAAGCTATTAAGATGCAGAATGGACATATACAAGGAAAATAATAGGAACTCGCCTTCTTCGTCAGGATGAGAGAGCTGATGTTCCCCAAGAGCTTTGAAAACACTCTGCGAATTGGGTGTCAAACTCTGCAATACTATTGTCGCTGTTTTGACACTTTGGGTGGCACTGCCATGTGCAAGAATCAAAGGATAAAACATGGCTTCAGCCTTATATGGGGCAAAGGTAGGAACATGATACCAGCACCATTTGAACCGTGTGTGAACCATCTTCTTATCCCAAACTACCATAAGAACCAAGATGAAGCTCTTAGGCAACAGAAACAAATAGTATTAAGAGTGCCATAAATGTTTTATTCTTTCCAGAAAAGAACTTTTGAGTGAAAATCAACATACCAAATATAGCAACATTCTTTAAGCCTCAAGAAAAGATTTGGTTTTCTTTTTAGTCCTCAAAATAAAACATTTAGATAGTAAAAATAGGTAGAAGTTCAAACTATTACAGCTATATAACACAAGAAAGAGACTGCTATCTATGATATGGTGCAAGTTAAGCAATAATTCTCAAGGTGGAGCTATTAACATATCAATTAAGGAATCTAAGTCAGCCTCCCATGCCTCATAATGCTTATCCTAAGTAAAGACAAGCTTTTACCAAGTATACACATTAATTTCTAATACATGAATTTTATTGAAATCCTATCAACATTTTCATTATCAGCAGCAGGAAAATGGCTAGAATAATAACAATGGAAGAAAAGGTTTTTTCTTTTCAGAGGGAGGAGGGTGCTCAACACCATGGATTAACTCAAAAATCTGAACAGCTAGAACTATGTTCAGTGAAAGTAATATAAGAAACATTCAAACGAGTGAAGAAGCGAGAAAGGGCTTGACAAAGAAAATGGAACTGTTGCCGCTTGTGCTTGGAATTCAAAACTATCTCGTTATTAAATTACACTTGTATAATCCTATGGAGTTTTTTTTTTCCGTAAGTAGAGAAATTTTTTATTTTCTTTTTTCTCTCCAATTCCTTCACGTAGGGAACACACAACAAACAACTAAATATTAAGTAGCAGCTAACTAGAAAGATTTCTACAACATAAAAGCAACAAAGAGGAAGCCATACCTTAGCGCAAAAACCCATTGATATTACATATTTCTATAGCTATCCATTAAAAGGGAAATTTCATTCTCGTGGTTGGGTTCAATATTGGATGCCGCTGCCCTCAATTCATGGAAACCCTGGGATTTAGTAGTAACAAGGTTGTAGAGAATTTAGGGGAACGAGCCTTAGTGATAAAAGTAGATATCTGCTCATCAACAACATCAATGTCAGAAAGCTTATGAGTAGATTTCTTTCCCGAGGATTCCAATTCCTTCGCCAGGAAATAGTTTCTTGAGAATCCAAACTTGTCGTCTTCCTCCTCGCCATTGATGTCTGTCGTTGCCTGAGATAGAGGTCGGCAACCTGCAAAAGAGAGAAGGACGGTCAGGGAAGGCCGGAGCCGAAGCTGGAGCTCCGACGCTCCAATTAGCAAGGTCGGTCATCGAGTGAGAGGAGACCCCGAACAAGAAAAAAGCGTAAAAGAGACCCCCTTCAGTGTATGGTCTGAAGAGACTATAAAGGAGAATGTATACCTTAGTAGGGTAGTTTTGTCTTCTTACTGTAGCAATGGGTAGTGAATTTACTAGGTATTAACACTTGCCCCCCAAGTCCAATGACTTGAAGAAGTCAAGGCATTGAGACTGAAGTTCAAGTCTTGTAGAGTGAGCATATTTGGCTTTTGATGCCCTGTTAGGCTAGCAGATATAAAACTTTTGAGTAGGCAATGTCATGCAATTAGAATGCATTTGAAATAAGTGTGCACTAGAGGTTGCACCCTCTGAGTGAAAATTTGTCATGCTCTATGAATCTGTATTAGATTTATAGGTATTTAAAATAATCATGCATCAAGTTATTTGAACTGCAGCCAATAAAATACCAAGCTCAAGCTCTTAACGCGACAACATGCAATTTCCAGCATTGAGAGAAATTCTCTAATAGATAAAAGAACTTGCATAATCGCAATGAATAATATAATAATAGAGCATTATGAGATTGCATCATTAGATCGGGTTTTGGAGAATTTTCTCTGCTGTTTTCATGGCTCTTTGGTCCTGAGCTGTGTGTTTCCAACTCCGTAGCTCCTTACTTCTCATATATTTCGAGCTTTGTAGCCCCTGCATCTTAATAAAAGATATCATATGCTCTTCATTTGTACATGAATTCTATAGGCAGCAAGTTCTATTCAATAATCGATGTAGCATGCGAAGTCTGGCACATGAAGTTACATGAGTATAATCAGCAAACCAAAGTTTAAGTCAAGAGCTGTATGAATATAGTACATGCACTAGCTCTGCAGAGGTGTCGGGCTGAGGTCGGCTCAGTAGAAGCCTCAACCAGAAAATGATGTGTTAGAGAAAGTGATGTGGCATTCAGTATAAATTGTTGTACATGTGAAGTAATATATTAGAAACATGTATTATAACAGTATGCTCGCTAAGAGTCATATGAGATCAGACTTGCCATGTAGAGATAACTATGCTTTCATGCATTCAAATAATTGCACCTATGTGCATTTCAGAAATTTATAGCATCCATGCAGACAAATATAATGTCTAAGCATATATTTTTTGTTTTTTGCATCATTTCCCAATTCAGCATCTCATGTAAAATGGAAAATGTGAAGTCATTGCTTACAGTAGCAAATAGTATGCATTTAGAATACATGGACCCGAGGTAGTTTGTTTGAGGTCCTTGATTCTTCAGCTTGGTATTTGTACTCATAGTTGATGTTGCAACCGGCTTGGAAGACATTGGCCCTTGAGCTTTTATTAGAGTGTTGAAGGACATTTGTCCTGAGGGCATTAGCCCTTGAGCTCGTGTTAGAGCGTTGAAGGACATTTGTCCTGAGGGCATTGGCCCCTAGGCTCGTGTTAGAGCTCTGAAGGACATTGGTCCTGCTTGGGTTTGCAATCGCGATGGAGGTTACAAACCAAGGTCGGTTTGCACTCGTTCGATTTGTACTCGCGATGGAGGTTACAGACCAAGGTCAGTTTGCACTCGTTCAGTTTGTACTCGCGATGGAGGTTACAGACCAAGGTCGGTTTGCACTCATGATGGAGGTTACAAACAAAAGTTGATTTGCACCCGTTCAGTTTGTACTCGCGATTGAGGTTATAGACCAAGGTCGGTTTGCACTCGTTCGGTTTGTACTCGCGATGGAGGTTACAGACCAAGGTCAGTTTGCACTCACGATGGAGGTTACAAACAAAAGTTGGTTTGCACTCATTCAGTTTGTACTTGCGATGGAGGTTACAGACCAAGGTCGGTTGTTTTGGCTTCTACAATTCTTTAGATGGAGTGCTCTTTTGCATTTTCCTCAAAATTCAAGAGAAGGTGAAGTGCACTAGCTCATGATATATATCAAAATTTGGCAGTTGATGGTTATGAACTTTACCAACCCAAAACAGATAAAAATATGCAGAGCTTGCTGGTATTGAATAATCAAATAGTAGGAATATGTAAGTGTACATTAAGAATACCTAAAGTTAGGCAGGTTTGTTTGCACATTTAAACATCGAATGCCAAGTGGGGCAATGTAGATAAATTGCAAAACAGCAACTTGAAATGTTTGTACCTGTTTTAAAGTTGGGCTTTATTAACTAATTACACTTCAGTGCTTGTGAAGGGCCTTAGTCTTAGTTTGTTCATCCAATCCTCGAGGTCAAATGGGGAGGTCAGCCTCTACCCTCTCTAGCTAGATTGCTTCGACACTGTTGATGACCTTGGAGACCAGAGGTTGAGTGATTTCTTCACCTCTTTGGGTAGGATTGTTTCGCCCTGATGACCTCGGAGATCGGAGGTTGGGTGGATTGCTCTTCCACATTGATGACCTTGGAGATCGGAGGTCCGGTAGATTGCTCTTCCACATTTTCCTCAGAAATTCAAAGAGAGTAAATTGTGCAAGCACAAGATATATAATAAAAATTTACTAACTGTCGTGGCTAGTGGACAAAGATTCAAAGCAGAGCATTTAAATTAATGTGCATAGCCACTCTACTGTTTTTCATGCTTCGCAAAGAGAGTTGCAGCTGTTGCTAGTAATTTTCTTGTCATCCTATATAGCATTTGCCACTAGATATATACATCATATGACAGTCATATAAATATTAAGCATGGAGGCGAACATGTGTCTCACGCAGCCATGATCTTGAGAGTATAAACTCTGAGTTGCACATCAATTAAATGTGAGCCAGGATAAATAGGTGGGTAAGCCCCTTATGCTCCACCAAAATAAATAAACAATTTAGATGACAGATTCTACTTCTATAAATTAGATTTTTATGTTCTGAGCTGAAGCTCAAATTTTGTGCACTTCTACTCCAACCTTGTGAGTTTATTAGCACAAGTAACTAGGAAAGAGAATGCTGAAAATAGCACGGATTGCAAGCAGCTACATGCATATTCAAGAGCAATGATTGATGCTAAGAGAGCTAAAAGCTTTCCCTGCAACCTCTTTTAGAGAGGTGACAATATTAAAATGAAAGGAAGTGCATTTCTTGGATTTAAACCACTTTAGAGTATAAGGCATGTTAGTAAGATAATATTTGAAATGGCACAGGTATAACAGATTTCACAAGCATATATGTATGCAAGATCATGAAGTTATTATGCCATCTTTGTATTACCTTTATAAGTACACAGCTGTTGATGATGGTCTGACCTCGAATTTGACTTGCAAGAAAGTTGCTGTCATTGCATGTGTATTGCTCAAAATGATAAAACGTGTTGCTATCTATTTGCAAGAGATATGAAAATCAATAATCAGTGCGTAGGCATATGCAAGCTGCAGTATGCTCAAGGCACTTACAAATTTTTCAAAACAAGAACGGAAGCCAATAGTGTGGAGTTCAAGTATTTAGAAATATAGAACTTGGTGGTTGGATAATCTTGAAATGGCACAATGATAATATGCATGACACATATCTCTACAAGTATTTGTTCTCCACATGGGGGTGATGAACACACTTTTTATACAGTAGTTAACCCTCATATTTAGCTTCTTAAACCTCTTTTGGGCCTATTTGATTGGACTTGGGCCTCATTTCATGACTTTGGATCCATTTGTGTCTAATTGCATTTTTCAGCAATATTGAGCATTTTATGCTGTCTCTATGTTTCATGCATATCTTTAGTTTTGGATGTCTAAAAATTTCGAGTCATACCTTGTAGGAAAGCTGAGAGAATTATTTACAACTTTTATTCAGAGCTCCAAAGCCAATTCGGACGTCCAGAAGGTCATATGCAGCCTGGAAACTAGAGAAGAGATGCTGTCGCAAGATCCTGACCCGCATGCAGTGTTTGGACCATAACTTGAGATTTAGGTGTCGTATGGACTTGAAACTGGTCCCATTGAAAAGATAACACACAGAGCTTCAATTGTTATGAAGATCGGTTCACCAAATTGTATATTTTAGATGGTCTTATTTTCTGTCGAAATTGGCTGATAGTTCTAGAAACCTGTTGGCACTTAAATAGGCCTAACTTCTTCATGACAAGTCCAAATGAGCCCAAACCAAAGCCCAATGAAAGCTAAGACCCATGGGAATAAGTGTGACCTAAGGGCAATTTGAGTGTGCATGTATTTTTGAAAGTCTATATGTTTAGAAGGAGGTAGTCGAAATCAGTATCAAGGCATTAGGATATTTTAGACAGTTTTTCAAGTTTTCTTAGTCTTTAAGTTTTCTCTCTAGATATTTTGTAAGAATTTAGCTTATTTTGTTCATGGAGGGCTAAATACTCAAATTAATCTAAGTTTTGGCTGTTCTGATTATTAATTCTGAGATTATGTTTTGTTGTTATTCATTTAGTTGTTAATCAAGTTCTTTCAATCTTCTAAAATATTCTGTTTGAATTGCTTAAATTCGGATTTGGATTATTCATGTGTTGATTGCTTAATTACATTTGATAAAAGAGGATTGTATGGTTAATTAATGGTTCTAAACTTTTGGACGAATTAATTACCCTTGACTGGATTCTGGACTTAGGTTAAACTGGACTTGAATGTTTGCTTCATTCATTTAGTCTTAGTTGATCCGAATTCTGGTTGCTTAACTAGTGGATATCCATAGAGGACTGAGAGGCTTCTTGATGTGTTCTAAGGCCAAGAACTAGGTTAATAATTGAATGGATTCTCTGAAATCAAGGATGGATTAAAATCAGAATCAGTTGGACTTAGATTGGTTGTTTTCCCTAAAGTTTACCACTTATAATTAATTTCTGTTAATCACTAAAACAAACGAAACCCCCTGTTTATATGTTTCTTAATATGATTCACTACTTAGAATAATCATTTGGTTCGACTTAAGGTTGCCTTATGCTACAAGTAGCTTAGGTTAACTGACCTTAAACCTTCATTAATTTGAGGAGCCTCGGCAGCTCATCAAGGGGTAAGTATGTTTCAACTTGGAAAATCTGAATCACATGCGAAATGTGCAAATAGCATGCCTTGCATTTTTATTTTTTATGCAGCAATGGATCAAAGAGTATGATCCAACATCTAGAATTAGATGTCACTCCAGAATTATCTTAGAAATTAAAAGCATATATCTATTTTAAAGAAAACTTTTGATGCTTTGATTTAACAAACATGGCCCAAAAGAATAGCCTAAACATTGGCAAAAGTAATTCTTGCAAGTTGCAACCACTTGAAAGTCCTGTTTCCACTTTCTAGAGGTCAAGCTATATCTTTTGGAAACAAGAATATGCTAACAGATCGAAAAAGTGACTTGTGGCCTTCAAGAATTGACTTAAGTCACAAAAATATCTCCTTCAATCCCTTTGCAGATTTGCCCTATATATTGTGATCATTTATCACTTATACTTCATATCTCTCTGTGTTTGCAAGATCTAATTACCAATTCAGCGGAAGGATTCAAACTTCAAAGATCAAATATAGAAGCAATATCTATTTTGGGCCGACAGAGTATGAAAAACAGGACATTAGTACCTCTTTGTGGCATATTAAGCTATTAAACCTAGCCATACATTGGCAGGTTGCAATCCTTAAAAGAAACATAACAACCACAAGGCACTCGTGCAATGGAAATATATATATATATATTTTTTCAAATTTCACCATCTTATTCAATTAATTGAACTGATTCTCTGATCTGTCCAGATCTTCTCAATCCAAATGCATAGAACTTTGAAAGACAAAGCTTTAATGGTATAACTGACCTTCATGAACTTAAACACAGTTACCATGAGGTGACAGTGCCTATGGTTCTGTGCCTTCAAATTTCTTCATTTTGAAGTGGTAAGTGGAGATAAGGAGTAGTTTATGTGCATGATAGAAGCATGGATATTGCATAATTCACATAGCATCAGTCAATAACTACAGGAATTAGAATGTAAGTAAAGGAAAAGTCATTCTCTTACCACAGTTTCTGATAATCAAAAAGGTTCTTAAAAATGTTCAGTTTAGAAATAAATGCCACAAGATTGGCTAGTTTTTTCCAAAGATAACAGATTGTCAATTGAATGGCACACATATATCACGTACCACAATTTGAAACCGACTCAATATCTCTCAAAGCATGAGATCTCTCTATAACTACAACTCACATAATTATGGTCAAAAGACACGGATGCCATGGAGCTGCTGTAAAATCTAACTATAAGAATTTCTTCTTATGCATGTTAGAGCAATATATTCTGTTTTCTAGGAAGATTATGGGTATAGGTTAGACAGTGTACCGGTACATTAATTCTTATAAAATTCAATAAGAGAGCAAAGCATTATAAGATTCAAAACTGTACCAGTAAGTCTATATCATTTTCATCTAATGACAGGTAAAATTGTTAGGGAAATCTGGGGTCACAAAACTTTAAAATGAAGTGACAGCATATGATGATTTGCACTAGAGAGGCAGCAATTTGTAAAGAAACTTGCTACAAGAAAAAAAACTAGGCAGAAATTTCCAACATATATAATCTTGAATATCCATGCCAATGGTGCTATTTAAGGAACCCCTCCAGTCAAAGCTTGCTTTTCTTTTGTTGAGCGGGGGGTTGCCAATATCAAATCGAGAGTTGAGTAAATTTAATGTACTTAGAATATCTTCTACAAGACAATGGGGTTTCAAGTATCCAAAACTCAATTGATAAAAATATTCTTCTCCAGTAATTGACTTTTAAGAAACTAGCTGCCTAAAGGCATGACATTGCATAAGTGTGATGAGGGCAAGTGTTATTAATCTTTCTTCTCCATGCTTTTTTGTCAAATGACTAAAATTATGTTGCAGGATAGTAGCTTGGGCATTTAAAAACCCACAGACAGAGTGCAAGCAGAGTTTATGCGCCTAGGAACTTAATCAAACACCTTGTAGGCAGATTTTCAAAGTGAAAGCAAATTGTGCATGTGAGTTGTTGCAGAAACCAGTTTGGGTATTTCAGGTCCACAATTTCCAGCCATAGCCAGAGGCATATAGATTAAGAGATAGTGAAGTTATTACCTCTTGTAGAGAACCTTTCAGTTCAGAGATTGGGTAATCTCAAAGCATTCTTCGGAGCTTCTAACTTCGACCTATTGAAGGGAAAGAGGTACATCGCTTGTGATAGTGGTATAGGCAACAGAAAGAGTCAGCTTTTTCAGTTTGTAGATGAAAATCGGAAAATAACTTCTGCGAATTGTGGTGGGAATCAACAAATTGCAACGAGAGATGAAGACCCATCAATCGTTTCCCAGCTACCCAACTAAGCGGAGTCACAAAAATTTAGAGATTTTATCGCTATTCGAGTAGGTCTGAGTTCTCATAGCCATGGATGCCGACAGAATTCGATTTCTGATGAGAACATCAGCCATTAGATGTGGTGATAACGGGAACTGAATATCGGTTCCCACAGACGGCGCCAAATGTCATTGCCTGAGTTAGAGGTCGGCAACCTGCAAAAGAGAGAAGGACGGTCAGGGAAGGCCGGAGCCGGAGCTCCGGCGCCACCTCCGACACTCCAGTTAGCAAGGTCGGTCATCGAGTGAGAGGAGACCCCGAGCAAGAAAAAAACGTAAAAGAGACCCCTTCAGTGTATGGTCTGAAGAGATTATAAAGGAGAATGAATACCTTAGCTGGGTAGTTTTGTCTTCTAGTGAATTTACTGGGTATTAACAATGTCCATAGTGGAAACAAAAGGATCTATGCGCAATCTTATATCACAGTGAAAACATAGGAGCTGCTTGGGATTTGGCGGTGACCTTTATACCACAATTTCAAGCCTCAACGGAGGATTTCCTCTCCAATGCTCGCCCCTTCTGCCTCTGTTCTTGTTACCAATTTCTGATTTTTCCCCAATCTTCCTCTCTATTGATTCTATCTTCTCTCTATCATGCCAATGGCTCTCTCTATATCTTTGATTTTTTTTTTTCTCTCTGTTGATTTCTCCCTGCTCTCCCTCACTGCTCTATTTCTCCTTGGATATTGCTCTGAATCTCCTTTCTTGCTTAACGCTTCCTTTTGTTTGTTTGTTTTTTTTTTTTCGTTTTTCATTTTTTCCTTTTTTGTTTTGTTTTTTTTTTTTACATCACATTTTTTTTGGTTGATTGGCCTAAATATTATATTTTTATAATTTATTTACATAATTATAATATTTTTTAACATATTTACTCAAATATTACATTTTTAAAAAATTAAAAAAAATAAAGTCAGAGTAAATAAGTCCCACCAAACAAGTCTGTGGGCCCATAACATGTTCACGTGGGACAGCTAGTGGGCTCATAACATATCTTCTATTGTTGTCTTTTAAGAATAAAAAAAAAAACAAAAAGCTGCAATGTCGATTGAATGTGTAAAATTATGAAAAAGTCAATGTGTAAAAGCTATAAAGAGATTATGAAGGGACACATCGTGAGTTTTTTTATGTGTCTTACGTGCACACGTTGTGGGGTCACTAGCGTGTTCAGTGAGCTTCATGAGCTATAATTTATTTTTTTAATTTTTAATTTTTTAAAAATTATAATATTAAAGTAAATAAGTTAAAAAAATGTTATAAATGTATAAATAAGTTATAAAACTGTAATATTGAGGTCACTTACCCAATTTTCTTGTTCTTTTTTTTTTAAAAAAAAAGATAAGAATGTGATAAAAAAAAAAAAGGAAAATTAAAGTACAAAGAAAAATAAACAATCTGCTTATTATTTTTATGTTTTTTTAGGCGAGTAAACTAACTTAAAAAGGATAAAAATAAAATAAAAAAGGAAACTGACTTAATGAGAGTGAGTTTTTCAGTGTAGGTGTGGGTAGCACTAAAAAATGGTGAATGAGAGTGAAATTTTCGTGGTGGACTGAACGAGTGTGTTGGAGGAAAAAGAAAAGTAAGAGGGAGTGAAACAAAAATAAAAAAAGCCTAATGAATGAATACGGGAGACCAGATTTGGATATTGAAAAATTTTAAAAGCAAAAGGGTTTATTAGTCTAATTAATAAAATTATAAAATCAAATCAAGTCAATTCCAATCAAATCCTGCCAAATTTGTTAGGATTTGCAAATGAACAAATATTATAGAAAGCAATTGAATTTTTGCATAAAATAGTTCAAAACAATAATTTGTAAGATTCATTTACAAATTAATTCAATTATAGAAATATGAGTATTCCTTCGCTCCTTTGTAGCTTCTGTTTTCAAAATAGAATCAATCACAAGTTCTTGACATTCCAATAGATGATGAGTAAAGTTGGTCTTGGAGATAAACAATTTGAAGTTAGTGGTGTTAATAATACTAACACTTTGATATATTGTGGTACAATTGATAGTCAAGAGGCTAAATAGTTTATGTCATTGAAGTTGATCCTTTACTTCAATTGGAGTTTTTACAGTTGGTGGACTTCTAAGTGCCACATTTGGCAATGTCCCAAAGCTTATAATAGTCATATTTTAGTTGCTAACCCTAAGGGGGCGTTTGGTATATAAATTTTTTTTTTTTCGTTCCCAGGAAACATCATTCATGGGAATCTTGTTCTTGGGAATGTTACAATTTATCTTTGGTTGACCTTAAACATTCTTAGGAATGTGAGACAATATTTCATATCCCTATGTTTGGTTCAAATACTACTTTTGTAGGAATATTTATTATTTTTACAAAAGTACCCTTAATTTTAGTTTTAGAAAAACAACTTATGCATTTATGTTTTGGCTAATTATCTGAATTTTATTGGTACATGTTATGCTTTGGCTGCTTTGATGTCCTGTATTGGACATAGCAGAATAATTTCTCTTATTACTGTCATTATCACTAATGTATATGTGGGTTAATTTTTTTTTTTTTTAGATTTGAAAAGAATTAATTATGCAAAATCTTATAATCAATTTCAAAAAAAGAAAAACAATTACTTTGTGTCTTGTTGTGATTTCACCCTTGTCCCAACATCTTATGAATTCACTTTTTTTTTTTTTTGGCTAATGAAGACCTTATGCATGTTAAAAAGAAAAATAATTATTGTTGTTCTTTCTTTTCCTTATCTACTGGTTCATGGCTCAACATTTTTTTTCCTAGCATATACTTAAGTCTAGAAAATTTTATACATTGTAAAAAGTAACTTTCAATTTTTGTATTATTTACTTTTTTTTATTTGTTTGTTTTAATTTTGATATTATTATGATTATGCCATTAATGAAGGGTATATATGTTTTTTTTTATATTTAATAAATTTTCCCATGACATGGGAATCTAAGAATCTCACCTCTTCCATGAAATTTTTTTTGTGAGAAACTTGCCCTGAAACTATTTCCAGAAATCCTATTTAACTGGGAATATTTTTTTAAAACCTTGTACCAAACATGAAAATCATAGTTTCCCAAGTTATGATTTTCAAGAAAATAAAAAAAATTCTTGTACCAAACGCCCCCAAGAGTTTCTCTCTTTGATTTATGTGTCTGATATTTTTCATATATGGATTTTATTGTAAATGCAATGTAATCCTCCAACTCAATGAATTAGTGTTTAATATACATGCTATAAATCGAGATCAACAATTAGAAATTCCTTCGAGATCTAAATTCCATCAACTAAAACGAATCAAACATAGAAGAACAGCCATAAACCATATTAACACTTACTCTTATACCAATTGTTATAAATTATAGTTCATTAATTCAATTTATAGCATGTGCAAATTTCATGAATTGAAGAGTAATAGTTGAAGGAATACTTGATATTGATGAAGCATCCATTACTGCAATTCAGTAACACATGAAAATACACATTAGAGTTAGCACACTTGCAATGTCTTTGTTTAAGAGAGAAACTGTTATGTTTCCCTAGATGTTGTAAAAGTGTAATCTTAAAGGGCAGCTACATAACATGTAAGAAGAGGGTAGGAGCCTTTCCTAGCGCTCTCACAATATAAGTTAACTTGCTCATCCCATACACAAAGCCTACACTTAGTAGTTCGCATAAGGTTAGGTGCTCTATTAAAGTCAATAACTTAAGTGATTATAGTGGGTTATTAACAACATGCTCCAATTAATTTGACACACATGAATTTGAGTACTAGTAAAAAAAAAAAAAAAAATTTAGTATGCTAGTTCGCTTAGGTTGGCCCATAAGTCACTAAAGCAGTAGCAATCAAACGTACTCAACAGTGGCTGATATTCTAATCTTAAGTTTTGGTTTCATACTAAAGAATTTAAAGAAAATTTATTTGGCCAATAGAGTTAGGGGTGTAATCAATTCAGTTTGGTCCGGTTTACACCCCAAACCGGCCAAAACCGAGTCAACCAAATTCGGTTCGATTTTTTACAAAAAATTCAGTCAAATCGAACTGGTTCATAGAAGATTGAATTTATGGAAACAGAAGATTCTCTAGCTTGTTTCTCTTTGTTATTGTATAAAAAATGTAGCGGTCATATTTCAGCTATACCTATACGGCTATACCAGAGATGCAGGAAGAAACATCTAACTTGATAACCATTCTAAAAACACCCTACAGATTCAAAAACCATTCTTGCAAAAGTACAAGAACAGAAGAATACCAGATTCAATAGAGAAGCAAGACCCCAACTATACGGCTATACCAGAGATGCAGGAAGAAACATCTAACTTGATAACCATTCTAAAAACACCCTACAGATTCGAAAACCATTCCTCCAAAAGGACAAGAACAGAAGAATACCAGATTGAACAGAAAAGCAAGAACCCAACTACATTTACCATAATCACATTTCTAAGGAGGCCACCAATCGAGAGTTGCACAGATAAGATCAACATCAATCTTTGCTATTGCAGATTCCCCATTAATAAAAACGGTACCTTTCACAACCATTAATAAAAATGATACATTTCACATTCTGGATGAATCCTTTCCATTGACTCGTCGGCTCTATGTGTTCTCGCTGACCGCTTGGCTAGGGGGCCCAACTACCTGCATTTGGAGCGGCAGTGGTCCAACTCGAACCTTCCCGCATCGATTGTTAGCGGCACTAGAAATAGGTGCCGGCATGGAACGTTGGCTTTAGATACAGAAACCAGTACCGGCATGGAAGCCATTTCCAAGTCCATGACCTTGGCTTTAGATACAGAAACAGATACAGAGCAGAACACTGGTGCGGCATCGTCTTCGAAAAACCCAATCTTTTCACATTCTAATCCCACGAACATTGACGAAGGAAGAGAAGTAGGGAGAGAGAGAGAGAGAAGCTACTGAGCATTTGGAATAGAGGTTCTTGATGGCTGGGCTACCGAGAATTCGAGAGCTTTGCATCAGTGCTCTTTAGGGATTTCAGAGAGGGATATTGAGAATTTAGGAGACACCGAGAAGATAAGAGATGCTTTAGAAATTTCAGAAGAAAATACTCAAAACTAATAAAAGTTTTACATGTCCGGTTCGGTCCGGTTTATGGCCGGTTTTATTTTAGTTAAACCGAGAACCGAACCGACTTTATCCGTTTTTTTTTTTTCAGAAAAACAAACCAAGAACCGGACCGACTTTATCAGTTTGACTCTGTTCAGTTCGGTTTTGTCAGTTTTTCGGTTTTGCCTTACACCCCTAAATAGAGTTGCTGGAGAAAGTCAAAAATAAAAAACAAAAAACAGTTGTATGAGTTCTGGAAGAACAGAAACTTTATGGATGCATGGGATAGCAAAAGATGCGTACTTTTTTGTTTTTGATAACCTTATAATTGGCAAGTTATTTATGTTTTAAGAATTTGTTGTCAAAGTATTCACAACTATAATTTTGTGTGTAAAAACTTTTTTTTTTTTGAGTTTGCTTTAATTTCCCAAAATCTCAGCACCAAGAGAAAGCTTATTCACTTAAAAAATATCATTTTAAAAAGAAATTACGTATTTAAGATACTTTAAAAAATAATTACTAAAATGAAACGCTTTTAAAAAATGAAGAGCAAAACGACAAGATAAGTTCTATTACTTTACAAATATTGGATTCTTTTAAGTCTCGTTGTAGACCTGCCATCATTACACAATAATATAGTAAAAAGATAAATTAACTTTTGCTATCTTGCATTTGGTGGGACCTTAATGGTTTCACTAGACAGCAAGTAATGGGATTAGAATGGCTAAAAAAGGTGAAATAGTGCTACCCGTCTTAGAGGGAGTAGGATAGGAGTGACCATAATTGAATGGCTAAAAAATATATGCTACTACTGTCTTCCGTTACGATGACGACCAATCTCATTCCTTTCAATAGACCTGGGTTTTTGCTTTGAGCGTACTGGAACTACCACCAGTAGCAGAGCGTGTCACCTTTTTTACAGAATAAGGAAACCTGTTTGAACTATCTGAATTTTTCTTTATCTTAGAATAATTCGTTAATTAAATATTTTTCTTTTGGGAATTCTCATTTTACTTCGTTTTTGTGGATGATTCTATTTCTATTGCAGACAAGTTACTTATCATACAGGTCCCACAGGTATGAACCTTCAATCAGTATCTTGGCTATGAAATATCTAATAACAGGCATGGAAAACTGAGCATGATTATTAGTTATTGGGTGCCTCAGATCAAATCTTTATTTTTCTTTTTATTTTAACGGTAATGTTGGCACATGGTGGTGCATGGGATGGAATTTCAAGTGCTCTGTTTCTGGTGGCTATACACAGAGCAGGGGAGCTCTGTCTCGGTGAAGTGTGGGTGAGGTCTGTCCAAGTGCGATTTGTGAGAGAGAGGGAGACTGAAGAAGAGCAAGAAGAAAGAAAATGAAAGTAATTTTTGAGTGCAGATGTAGGTAAAAAATGGTGAATGAGAGTGAAATTTTCGGGAATGTGCAAGTGCCCTGTTCTTGGTCGAACGAATGAGTGTGTTTGAGGAGAAAGAAAAGTATGATTTATAAACCAATTGAATTCTTTCACAAAATAGTTCCAAACAAAAAGTTGTAGAATTCATTTTCAAATGAATTCAATTCTAGAAATATCCAATTAGACACCTTTGTTCATTCTTTTCTCCTTAGTAGATCTGTTACCAAAATAGCAAGTTCTTGACATTTTAATTTTAGGCTCTACTCATTTATAATTAGGACTTGACTCATGTAAAATTGAGTTAGAATTTAAATTTTGAGTTCCATTAAATATCAGGATTTTTAGACCCAACCTATTTAATAATTGGGCCGATCGGATTTTTATGTTTATTTTATTTTTTTGCATTTCTTTTTTCTTTTTATTATTTTTAATTAATTTTATCTATTTTATTTTAAAAATAATATTAATTGGGCCAGTCCGATTAAATTTGAGGTTTTTAGGTCCGGTCCGATTAACAATGCTACCAATAGATGATGGGTAAATTTAGTTTTGGAGATAAATAATAAGTTGTTTATGGTGTTAATCAACACTAACACTTTGATATATTGTGCTACAATTGATAGTCAAAACGCTAAATAGTTTATGTCCTTGAAGCTGATCTTTATTTTAATTGGAGTGTTTACAGTTAGTGGACTTCTAAGTGTCACATTTGGCAATGCTTCAGAGCTTATAATAGCCATATTTGCCTTTAGCAATCACAAGATAGACGTGGTGAAATATTCTCTCTTGGGTTTTATTATTTCAAATCTTCTTCTAGTTCTTGGAGTCTCTCTATAGCATTGTGGCATTATAAAACTTAGAAAACATAAAAAAAAATATGACAGAGTAAGGCCTTGCTGCTATCCAATTTAAGTTCCATTGAAATATGAAGTACATATTTTTAGTTTCTCCTTCTCCCATAATTTCCAAATGAAATGGGATCGATCTAAAAACTTTATGTAGTGGGAAAACATATATACACACACAAAATTCAAAATTTCATGTTAATTAAAATTCAACCCATGTAATATATCGACATTGCACGAACAATGTCCAAATATTGTTTGAACTGTGCACAATATAATTTATGAAAAAGGAATGAATTTCCTCATCTATAATATATGCGAGTAATTGTAGACATACTATGAGGGTAACTTATAGTGGGGCCAATATATATATATATATATATATATATATATATATATATATA
>QAOA01006202.1:154606-206543 GCA_003255065.1 Cercis canadensis | reverse complement strand
CCAAGACCCTTGCGGTTGCAGTAATCATTCATCAGATACCCTAATTGCAGATTTGTCCCCATCAGGTAGAAAATATCTTCCTCGTTTTGGCTTTGAACCCTTAGCGTTATTAGGTCTACTCCTATTATAGGACCAAGACAAAAAAGTCTTGCTTGGGTTGTTGCCAGCACTTCTTCTTCCTCCTTCAAATTCTCTTCAACTTCTCTTAGCCTTCTTCTCATGTCTTCCACCATACCCTCCATTTTTGAGATAATTTGCACATATTTCTTCTTTTCAACTTCTCTTCGCCTCCTTATCATGTCTTCCACCATATCCTCCATTCTTGAGATAATTTGCACACATTTCTTCTTCCAAGTTATATATATATATATATATATATATCCACAGGGTTTGCAATAATACAATGAGAATCCTCCATTATTGAAACGAATGTCAAAGGAAATCGACTAATTAAGTGCTAAGTTCAGTGTCTACTACTTCTGAATTAAATATTGTTTCGGGATTCTCAAACGACACCATGATTACACATATACCCGGATACCATTTATTCCTTTTCTTTGATTTCATATCCAACTGCGACCCAAACTTGCTGTTTCTTCAGCTTTTTAGATTGATTTGAATCCAATATTAAATTACCCACCAAACGTAAATCTCAAAAGTAATCACAAGAGCCTGAAATTGAAGAGTCAATACGCCCTAACAAGTTTATATGCTGCCAGTGCAACCCTCCCTAATTACCTATTTATTTATTTGTATACAATATTTAATCCTCAAATTTTCTTATTAACAGAGAAAATACATGGGGCATGGATCAATTGCCACTTTTATAATTCTCAAACCATTGAAAATTCTCAATAATATAATTGAATTTCACATAAAAAAAATAATATAATTGAATTTTTAAGTAATTGTTTGATTTTTTTTTTATCACTAGATTGATAGTGCTAGCTTTTTTTTAAGTAATTGTTTGATATTGCATTCTAAAATTTAGATGAAATGAATACTCATAAGTGTTTAGTTATGATTTTAAGCATACGTCATTTTATATTTTAAGTTTTTAAAATATTAATTAGTACCACATTGTTTTAGGCTTAATACACTTTAAGTTGATGTGGATTTAGATTTATATCATATCACATGACTCATGTTGTAGAAAAATATTGATGTGACAGTACACATTCAATAGTTCAAATAAACTTTAAGTTAAGTGCACGGTGCAAATCCCCGCAACATGAGCTACATGACATAACATGACTATATATAAATCTGAATATAACAGTTAGATTGTGTAGAGAATCATGGGCTGATTGGCGTAATATATTCCCATGAACAAAATGGAACCTCAATAATTTATGCAATTATGCAAATGGAAATGAAGCAAAATAGTAGTTATAAAGCAACAGCATGAACAAGAGACAAAGACACTAACATAACATCTCCTAACAATTTTATGGAAATAGAACAATTAATCAGCCACCAATTAAGTCAGACCAGGCATCTATAATGTCACCATCTTCCATATTCATTTCTTGTGGGGTATGCCTCTGTTTCATTCTTGCCCCCATCATAAGTGAATCGCATAGTTTCCAAAATATAAGGCCCTTGCGGTCACAATAGTCCATCATCAGAAACTTTTATCGCACATTCCTCCCCATTCTGTAGTACAAGTCTTCCTCGTTTTGCCTCTGGACCTTCAAGGTTATTGGCTCTTCTCCTGTCATTAGACTAAGACACACAAGATTTGCTTCAGTTTCTCCCAATCATTCCCTCCATCACGAATCTTGCTTCCTCCTCTGTTCCTCGCTTCCACTCGATGATCTCCATTTAGGCCTAGCTAGGCTTCACAAAACTTTTGAGAATTTCATATTAATATAGTGTTTCTTCATACACTCACCTTCCCACCATTTTAAACCTAGCTCCTTAATTAGATGAATAAATGAAGATAAACATTATATTGTTTTGAAATTCACAATGACACACTCAAAGGAAATTAATTAAGTGCCAAGTTTATATACTTTGTGGTATAAGTTCAGTGTGTATTAGTTCTGAATTAAATATTCTTTTGGGAGTCTCAAACAGCACCACGATGCCATTAAATATTCATTTTCTTTGTTCCTATCCAAGCGTAAGCTGATCTTGCTATTTCCGAAGCTTCTTAGCCGTTAATGTTGGAAATAGGTGAGTAAAAATTTAACCTGCAAACTTAAATTTCAATCTCCTGTATATTTTTTTGAAAAATAATAATGACTTAATTAGTGTGAGTTAAAACTGTTAGCCACTAATATAAGTAGCATAAATTCAACCATATATGAAAGATTTAGAAAAAAAGTTCAAGGGTAATTTTTTTTTTTTTTTGTATTGACACAATTTTTGCATTTTTATTTAGTATTTTCTTTTTTGGTACTTTGGTTATGACTTTAAATTCAAATACAAAACTTACAAGCTCTGAAGTTGACCTCAATACAACTCGGCCACAGGCTGTTTGGTGCATCTTATTTAGTATGAATGTTTTAAATGACTAGAAAGTTTCTTAAAAAAATCAACTTGCTATAACTCTTCATATTCTCCTTTTATGCCTAGCTCCTTTATTATTAGATGTATAAATAGAGACAAAACTTAACTCTGGCTAGTTCAAACGACGTAGTTAAGTGGAGAAGGTTGGAACCGGAGAATTGAGAGGCACTAAACGTAGAGCAAATACATCAATATTACTAATTTATTAAGAAGGTATGTGTTATATTTAGCTAGTAAGATTATCACTTTTTACTTTACCTTTCCTTAATTTTTGTTATCTTTAGTTCAACCTGGTAAAAATAAACAATGCTTTTGATTGGCCGAATTCAACCATATTTATACAACCATATTTAAGCCGTAACATTGCTTAAAACTGCTGAAAGCACTATTTTATTAAGTAGAAAATTCTTATTACGCAAATGAAAATGAACCAAATCAGACTTTCTTAATTGTAAAATAGACTGTTAAATAAAGAGGAAGAAAAATGGATAAAGTTCCTAAATTAACATGTCCAACATTCAACATAGTAACCAGAAGAAACAAAAATCAGCCACCCATTTGTTCAGAAAAGGCATCTAAGATATCACCATCTTCCATTTCAATTTCTTTCGAGGTATGATTCTGTTTCACGTTTTTCCCATAAAAAATGAATCGTACACTCTCCAAAGTGAGGCCCTTGCGGTGGCAGTAATCCATCATCAGATACCCTAATCGCACCTCGTTTCCCATCCTGTAGTATATGTCTTCCTCGTTTTGCCTCTGAACCTTCAGAGTTATTAGGTCTTCTCCTGTTAGACGACCAAGCCACACAAGATTTGCTAGAGTTGCTCCCAATGGCTCCTCCACCAATATGAAACTTTCTTCTTCAACTTCTCGTAGCTTTCTTTTGATATTTCTCTCGAATCCCTCCATTTGAACCTAGCTAGAATATTCACTTATTCTTGATATTATGCATATGTATACATGTAGTTTCTTCCTCCAAGTTTTATGTATGTATATCTGCAACTTTCGCAATTTATAATGACAACCCTTTATCAGTGAAACGAATCTCAATCTTTCTAGAATAACTCCAATAACTGATAGCTGGATGTTAGGTTCCGTAAGATGAGTACTAGATAGGCTTTATATTTTTTATTTTTATTGGAGTATTAGATAGGATTTAAGATTAGATATAAGAATTATTATTTGGTACACCAAAGTGTAAACTGAAGCATTTACAAATTTTACAATTTTGTTTTCTACAAACTAAAATTAAAACATCAGTATTCTTAAACTAGTTTAACATTTCAATATTCTAAGTATTTTCAACATTTCAACATACATTTTTCTCATAAAATCATTAAGGACATAAAATGAATGGTTATGATTGATTACAAAGAATGTTTTTTTTTTAATTATTTTCTTATCATATTTATTTAAGTTAATAATTAAAAATATTTAATATCAACTAGATTATCATTAAGAGATTTTTGGTGGAGTGTATACTACCAAAAATATAAAGTAAATTGTTTGTGTAAAATTTTAGACTCTACTAGGTGGCCTGGATAAATATTCTAGATATCAATGGGTGTTTTATCTTACCCTATGTTTGGATGGGATGAAAATTGGGGAAGAAAGAAAGTGGGTGGAAAAGTGGAGAGATAGATATTCATCTGTTTAGTTGTCAAAAGAAAATTAATAGGAGAGATAGAAAAGTGGGTAGAAAAAAAAGGCGTGAGTCCCACTCAAATAATATCTCCAAATATATATGAAGAGAAAATGGAGAAGCGTGGATCTCATTTTGCTGAACAATGACATATTGGATCATTAATGAAAAGTTAACAATACAATGATTGAGGATATTTTTGTTATTGTAAAGTAGCAATTTATTATAATGAGATTTTCAGCTTTCGTTAGATAAAAAAGGAAAAGGTCTTCTTATTAATTTGAAGAAAACATTATTTTCTTTTTCCATTTTCTCTACTATCATGGTAATTAATAAAAACATTTTTAATTTAGTAGGTTAATTAGTTAGAATATTGAATATATTTAGTATAGAAAAAGGAAAATAAAAATGTTTATGCATACAGAATGAGATACATCAATATTTTTTTTTGATACATGATGGCACAAATGTTTGAATTCTTGACCTCCTACAAATTACCCAAATCTCTCATCACTAGATCACATCTATCAGCTTCACAAATTCTATAAAAATAAATAATAAGAACATATTTAATTTCATTTATTAGCTTTTTTTTTTTTAATCAACTAAGGGCAATATGGTCTATTTAATTTTGCATTATATTTTGTTGTGAACATAGGATGAGCCTAAACAAATACCCTTCCTGGGGAAAACAGACCTTCATTTCGTAATGTAGAAACTAGCAATTTTAGTTCTACTGTTATCTTAAAACATTAAAGACAAGATGAAATTTCATTTGATTATTAGATACTTTATTTTAAAGGTTAATTGTAGTATGTGAGATAATTCATTAAAAACATTAAATGATAACAAAAATAAGAGTAAAACTCCTTTTTAGTCCCTGAATTATTCAGTGATTAACAAGTTAGTCCTCCAAAAATATTCGCTGACAATTTCGTCATCGAATTATGGTTCCGTACGACAAATTAGTCCTCGAATTAATCCNAATTTCATTTGATTATTAGATACTTTATTTTAAAGGTTAATTGTAGTATGTGAGATAATTCATTAAAAACATTAAATGATAACAAAAATAATTCCAATGACTAAAAATTATATAAAGTAAACAATCAAGGGCAGTTTTGCTTAATGAAAGTCATATTCTCATGAACGAAACTGAACCTCAGCGATTTATGCAATCACACAATTGGAAATGAAAAAAAAAAAAAAAATTATTAGCTAACAAAAGGATGAAAGAAAAAGAAAGAACAAAAGAGAAATAGACTTAACATTTCATGAAAAGGTCATTAAATAGAACAATCAGTCACCAGTTTCATGGACTCTAGTTTATAGAGCAAAGAAATTAAATACAAAAATGTAAATGAACCAAACGATTTTCTCAAAAGAAAGAAAAACAAAAATAATCACTAAAAGATTCAACAGCCATATATGATTGAAAAGGCATGTATAGTATCACCATCTTCCATTCCAATTTCCTGTGCGATGGCAGTGATCTTTCATCAGAAACCCTAATCGCAGATTCCTCCCCATCCGATAGAAAAAATCATCCTGGTGTTGAAGCTTGACTCGCAAAGTTATTAGGTCTTCTCTTGTTACAGGACCAAGATGCACAATAGTTACTTCAGTTACTACCAACACTTGCTCCTCTTCTTCTTTTTCCCTTTTCAATGTGTTCATCACTCCCTGCAATCTCCTATCCAGATCCATTTTGAACTTAGTTAATTGCTGATATTATGATAGCCTTCTTCCTCCTATATATATATATATATATATATACACATATACATATACATTTATGCTGTTTTTGCAATTCACAATGACACCCTCAAAGGAAATTAGAGAAACATTAAATTTAACCTCCAAACTAAAATCTTTCCTATAGTCTTTTTTTTTAAAAAAAAAAGATTAAATTTATATTGAGAAACATTAGAGAAATTTTTAAGTAGACAATCTATAAAAATTGGGTTGGATCGACCCAATTAATTTCATCTTTTGTACATGGATGTGGATTTCATCGAAATTCCCATACTTGAGGAACCCATATCCTAGGGAATGGTTTAATTCATTCAACTTATGCATTGAATCTATCCAAAAGTTTCTCTCACACAATGTGCAAGTGATACTACTTGTTGAAGAGTGCTATTTCCAAGGTTTTAGTGGGCTTTTGAAAAATTTCAATGCATCAAGTTATGTTTACATGTTATCCAAATGTAAAAGTATGAAGTAAAAGAGTCCAACAATAAATTTTTTTAAAATTAAACAAATTAAATATTTTTACATCAACAATAATTAATGTTATCACGTCAACAAAATACCACATGTTTAGTTGATATGTTAAAACTGCCTTATTTTTATTTTTAATTATCAACTATATTTTAGTTCAAACTAGCAAAAAAAATAGGGAAAAGTCTTAAAAACCCCATTGAACTATACTCTTATTGTACTTTACCCCACATGCTTCAAAAACGTAGGAAAGACCTCATTGAACTTTCAAAATGTGCACTTTACCCCCACGACCCTAACGTCCGTCCATTAATAGACGGAAGAAGGGATTTAAAAATTATAATTTAACCCTAAAACTCTTTAAATATTACTTTTTGACCCCACTTTTTATAAATCTATTTTTATTTGTACCCCTATAAAATTGCACTATGGCCCAGATTAATCACATCATGTGCACATTAATAGACGGACGTCAGGGTCAGGGAATAAAGTGCACATTTTGAAAGTGCAACAAGAGCATAGTTCGAGGGGGGTTTTTAAGACTTTTTCCAAAGAAATAATGCTTTTGCACATAAAAAAAAAAATATAAAGAAATAATGCTTGTGATTTGTTCGAATTCAACCAGTCTAAGCTGGTGGCCGAAAAGATGAAGTCTCTGCGCTAAAGGGAGAAAGTAGAGAGATCCATGGTTAGGCGTAGTTATACAATAATAATTGTGACAGGAATAGACCTTTATGTCCTCAAACTTGGATATATTTTTAAATTAATATCTTCTGTGTTATTTATTTATTTATTATTTTTTATATTTTATATTTTTGTCTGT
The DNA here is from genome assembly GCA_003255065.1 of Cercis canadensis. Classification (NCBI taxonomy): domain Eukaryota; kingdom Viridiplantae; phylum Streptophyta; class Magnoliopsida; order Fabales; family Fabaceae; genus Cercis; species Cercis canadensis. Next base: position 199,338 of record QAOA01006202.1, on the reverse strand, counting down.
GAAATATATAAGGTTAGTTTTTTTTTAGCTAAAGATATTAAAAGAATAAAAATTGTGCATACCACCTATAAGAGTCCCATATTTATAGTGGTGTAGAATGGCAGAATGGTTAATTTGCGAGTGTGGTAAGCATGGGCCCTTAGCAATATTATCCTATAGGATAGTTGGGCTTAGGGCCCGTAACGGGTATGAACAAATTTATATCTCATTTCATCAAATCTTATATAGGTTATCTCTGATTATGTGTTTGTGTTTTGCCTTCTTTTGATGTTGCATGACTTTCACCTTCACTTGGGTCACCAATTAAATAATTGAAATTGGCCTCCTATTTTTCATTTCTTGCTCTCCTTTCATTGTGTTTACTCTGTTTCTTTAATGTTTTGCATTCTCATCTTTCATTCATTTTGGGCCTTTCTATTCATAATTTGCATTTTGCTTTTTTCCATAAATATTTAAGGAGAAAAACACATTTTATTCAAACTTTCCATTAAAACACAATTAACTAATTATTTGAAATTAGAAATAATATTTTTCTATTTGGTTTTAAAAAATTATATTTAATAGGGTTAGGTTTGTGAGCCTCCCCTGAGAGGAGAGACTTCCAAAAATTGACGGGCGAGACCACCTAAGTAGGGTGGTCGTCACTCGCCTAAAATATGGTGTGTTCGTAATGTAGGTGTTGGCACGACCCGCCGTCTCTATACGATCATTGACGAGTCGCCTTTCACCCCCTGACAGGACAGGTTAGTTATTTCCAATCTCCTTCTGCCTTATTTATAGGCCGCTCCACACCCTTTCATTTAAAACACCTTCGATGTGGGACTCTTACTCTACTCTCTATGAGCTTTGAATGAACGAGTCACTTCTCAAATCTCAATCTCCTTCTTTTTCTTTCTCTATCATCTTTCCCGTTTACTCTCAACGACGAGACCCATTTTGAAACTCTCCTCTTACCTGACGGCTACATCTCCATCTGTGGCTTCGGTTCCTTCCTTTCTGGTACGTTGGATTTCCCTTTTTTGCTCGCCATCGTCGTGATTATCGTGGTAATGGTGTTTTCTGGAAACAGAGAGAAGTGCCAGAAGTAGCTTTCCGGATTTGGTGAATTTCAGAGTTGCAAGGTTGAATGGGTTTCGGCGGGTTTTTGCTCACGTAGCTCCAGTTTTCTTTGAGCGTGGCATTGCCAAGCCAGAAACTAAGGTTAATTCTAACTCAATTAACTGGCTTCCTTTCTTTATTGCTATAATTGTTACTTCTGGTTGTAAAATTTTCAGGTTTGATCTTAGTAAACTGTTTGCTTACCAAGAAAATGGAGGAAAGGATAATCAATTTTGTCTGGCTTCTGCATTTTAGATTTCTGCACTTGTCATTTATTTTAGGGGCTAGCCTATTAATTATGCATATTCCTCTTTCTTTGTTTAAGTGTGATTGATTCTGCAGTGTCCAAAGGGGGAATGAAATTCCCCAAGAATTGAATTCTGAAGAGAATTAATTCTTACAGAGTTGTTTATGGAAGTATTCTTTTAAGGAGAATTGATTCTGGGTTTCCAAACTTGTATACCGTGTTTTTACTGTGTTAATTGGAACATAATTAGGAGATTTCTAGCTTGAGTGTGGAGCCATATGCTGGANTTCTTTGTTTAAGTGTGATTGATTCTGCAGTGTCCAAAGGGGGAATGAAATTCCCCAAGAATTGAATTCTGAAGAGAATTAATTCTTACAGAGTTGTTTATGGAAGTATTCTTTTAAGGAGAATTGATTCTGGGTTTCCAAACTTGTATACCGTGTTTTTAGTGTGGAGCCATATGCTGGAGAAACTCTTTTAGTAAACAGTCTTTGAGATCAGAAAATCCAAGGTAAAGAGTTACATCTTTGTTTTTAAGGAAAATGATATGATAAGGAAAATGCCACAGAACCAAATATACACCCCCAATAGGCAATAGCTACTTGATTTTATTTCTTATATGTTTATGTGTTTCTAGGCTAAATCATCCTTCCAAGAAGCACATAAGGCCTATTTTCTGTGAAAATTCACCATATAAGCTGTTGTTCTGGATTCCAGAGGTTGAACCTAAGAAATGTGAGGTGATATTGATCCATGCAATTCAAATAAACTTGTAGTTTGAGAGCAGTCAATCTCTGGCGCTGAAAGCTCCATTTCATCCCAAGCCATTTGTAATTATTGAGTAGAATCACGCCATTAGCTTAACATTCCATGTGGGTCAGTCATCTGCTATTGATTCTTTAGATTTTAGAAGTGCAAACGTATAAGTTTTGTTCGCTAACGCATTTGTGATAATTTGTTGCAAGTTGTAGCCACCCAAATATGAATCCACTAAGACAATTTTCTTGTCTTTTCTTCTAAGAACTTAAGAAGTCTTTCTACATATAACACTTGGGAGTAATACAGTTCTCTCTTCTCTGGAAAAGAAAAAAGAATCTCTACAATTACTGGATGTTTTAGAACTTCTAATTAAAGACGTGTAACTTAATTTACATTATTGAGCCATTGTGCCAATAACTTGTGTCTTTATAGGTCTTCCAGCATCTTCTTTAGTCATATGAACTAGAGAGTTAATGTCAAGAATTCTATTTCTGCTGTGTCCGCACTGCATTATAAACAAATGAAGCATCATCACTATTATTGACCAAATGCTATTGAACTTTCCCTTCAAAAATCTGTTTTAATATTTTCTGGTGTAAAATTTGTATAGAAAAATATTTTGCACTGTGAAAGATTATGTAAGAAGTCCTTGATTGTTCCTCTGTTTTGATTGAAATTAATTAAATCTTTACAGGATTTGCGAAGCTAACAGAAAGGTTAACAACATTTTGCAATGTGGCTGGCTGAAACCTCTGACCCAAACTTCAAAGCAATTGGACAAGGACCTGTAATTTCTTCTTACAGTATGTCAATAGTAAGGTTTAGACACTGCAGGTAGCACAGAATGCCAAATTTCAGTGGAATTTCACCATATAAACTGTTGCTCTGCTCACCAGAGGCTGATGAACTAAAAAAGATAATGAGTTGTTCATCCAAAAATAAATGAAAATTTGATTTACCTCCAATTTATTTTTGCTTCAAGTTTTGTTGTCTTTATATATTGTGTGAACTTAAAAGCCACTTTCAAAATATAACACTAAGGAGAAATATAATTCCATCTTCCTTGGAATAACATAAAACCACTATAAACAAGTGGAGTGGCTAGGACTAATTCTCATCACATTTATGTAAATCCACAACATAATATATTTACGTATTATTACACAGCATATTTTAATCTAATGCTTGCAACCATAATTAAACAGTAGGATTAAATGCTCAATGAAGAAAGGAAATTATTGGAATTGGAAGAGAGTAATGGCGTTGTGCATGATTACCACATCCCTTGCACAAGAAGATGTTACACACCATTTCAAGTTACTGTTCTACAAATCAAAAGAAAGTTTTGTTAGTCGCACTAAGGATCCTATCATAATTCAAGAAAAATGCAAACTTTCCACGTAGAGATTTTGTTGAAAAATTGAGACCGTGAAATTTATCAAATGAAATAGATTTAACTTCATTTATATTTGAGTCTCGAAAGTGGCTACCATGATCCAAAGTAGTGAAATTAAATGAAGGAAAGTTCACAATTTTGCTCTACTTTGTGCTTAATCTCAAATCTACCAAACAAAGCTAAGTAGAACGTGGAAATTTTCCTCATCATAGGATTATTTAAACTAAGTGAAAATATAAGTCCATACCTATGAAAAATTTGATATCTGTGAGATGTTTCTAGTGTATCTATGCCTTTCTACACCAGTAGTTCCACCTAGAAAGGCCCTCTTGATCATTTGCAATTGCCGGGTGGCATCCCCAATATTCATTCTTTCCTCTGGACACTCCTTAGAGCAAGTAACTAAAAGAATGCACTTTTGAATGTTAACACACATCTGGGTCTGATAGCTACAGGTCTCTCCATTTTGCTCTTCTATTCTTTCTTGGGAAAGAATGGGGTCTACAACCTGCAAAAGTTTTTCAGGTAATGCAACTTTCACATAAGTGTGAAGATTAAAGTCATCCATGAACATCTCCTCAATGGGTCTCCTTCCTGTGAACATCTATAACAGAAGGATAGCTTCTCCTCCAATTCCATACTCTGCATTTTAATCCATTTTTCCACAATGTTAACTTTCACAGCAAATGAAGTCTTGGTATGAAATCAGGAAATTTGACAAAATAGAATGCAGACATAAAATAGTTAAAAAGAAGTAAAGCAATTCTATTTATTTAGAAATAAAACAGAACTTAGCATTTAAAGTTCAAGTAACATCAAATACTTGGAGCTGCATACCCCACAATCATGGCCCTTCAACCCAATTGTGCTAGATTCAGCTTCAAAAACTTGATTCGTGGCAGAGAGAAGTCTCGCTAAACCAAAATCACTCACATGAGCCACAATATCAAAATCAAGGGGAACATTTCTAGGCTTTAAATCATAGTGAACAATTAGTTGTTCACATTCATGGTGAAGATAGTGCAAAGCAGAAGCCACATTTAGTCTCTGAAGAAAGTCTAATGATTGATTTTCACCTCGCTCCGGATGTATCCATCTGTCCAAGCTTCCATTTGTCATAAATTCAAAAACTAGAGCTTTGAAATCGGTGCCAATGTAATCAACTCTAGAGCAGCAAGTCAAAATCTTGACAAGGTTTCGATGCTTGATTCTTTTCAAGGCATTGCATTCAGCCAAGAAACTCTTGATAGCTCCTTTCTTCTGTAGGTTGAGGACCTTCACAGCTACTACACTTCCTCTGAATCAAAAATTCTTTTATATACAGAACCAAAACTACCCAATCCTATCAAGTTATTGGGTGAAAAACCACCAGTTGCTTCTTGGATCCTTTTGTAAGAAACCTTGGGAAGTTCCTCAATTGTTGAGAAGGTAGATGTTTTCCTTTTACTTTTTCTTATCCAAAAAATAGCAAATGAAACAGCCAATGGGAAGAAGAAAAGAACCAAGCAAATGACTACAATTATTAACTTAAGAACATGCCTCTTTACCTGTTTTGAAAGCATAATTGCAGCTGCAACTCTGGGACTCCCCCGCAAAGGAAACTATTTCCAATCAATGATATGGCACCAGCATTTTTGAAAACCCCTTCTATTGGTACCTCTCCTTGAAGATTGTTGAATGAAATGTTCAAATAAGTGGAGTCTAAAAGAGTCTGAAGGTTTTTTGGAATTTTACCTGAAAAGTTATTTCTTGAGAGATCTAGGACTTGAAGACCTCTAAAGGATGCTAGAGATGTAGGTAGACGACCTTGAAAGGAATTTTCCTAACGGTAAAGGTATTCTTTGCTCAAGTAATCTCCAATAGCTACAGGAATTTCGCCAAACAAAACATTTTTGGAGAGGTCCAATGAGTTGATATTTCTCAAATTGCCTAGTTCCTGAGGTAGATTGCCAACTAACGAGTTGTGTGACAAATTGAGCATTACTGTTAATGAAGAAATACTAAAAATCTGCTGAGGAATAGCCCAGTTAAGTTATTATCTGAAATTGACAACTCTTATAAATTTTGGCAGTTCCCAATACCTGTTGGTATGCTCCCTTCTAATCTATTATCGTTTAAGTAAAGTCTAGTAAGCCCAGGGACAACTTGTTTTGTTGTAGATTCAGGGCTTGTATCTTTAGGAACTGCCCAAAAGAAGTAGGAATGATTCCTGTGAGAGTTATTCCGCAAGTTCAATATGGATAAATTTGTTAGAGTTGTGATTTCAGCTGGAATGTAACCATGTATCTTATTGGAATGAAAATCGAGTTCGCTAAGTTGGTTTGAGAGATTTCCAATAGCTTTGGGTAGAATACCTCCAACATTGTTGGCACTGAGATCAAGGAATTCCAGTTTGCTGCAGTTTATTAAAGAATTCAAGAAATCCCAATCTTTCCATGAGTTATGCCCCAAACTATTGTACCTTAAACCTAGAAATGAAAGCTCTTGAAGGTTTCCCAAATTGGTTGGAACTGATTCCACAAAATTATTATCACCCAAGTCAATTGTTTAAAGACCAGAAATGTTGGATAGTGACACTGGAACGAACCCAGACAATTGATTTAGACCAAGTTCAAGAAACTGGAGATTCCACATTGTGGTGCCTATGTTGTCTGGTAGAATGCCACCTAGTTGGTTTTGTGGAACTGAGAATATGGTCATAGAGGATATATTGTAGAGAGAAGAAGGGATTGTACCTGACAGATCATTAAGGCCAATTTCAAACATGGATAACTTTTTCAAATGCCCAATTTCATGTGGAATAGCTCCCTCAAAAGTGTTTTCCCCTGCAGAAAATATTACAAGTGATGAAATATTCCTTAAAGTGGGTGTTAGGCCACCTGTGAGAATATTACAAGGTCTCAGTTTAACCATCTACTTGTTAAAGTATTCCTCAGTTTGAAGCATTAATGGTTGCAGTATTTGTTTTACCTTTAAGGACACTGGGGCTGAATATTAGTTGATGTAAATGCATGCAAATATTCTAGCAATCTAGATTTCCACCTTGCTCTGTCTTTGCTCAAAGACTATTGTAGACATCAGATAGACTGCTTCGATCAACTTCAATCTTTTCAGCTAAATTTCAATACATGATTCACTCATATTTAACTAAGGATTTTTACTTCTCAACCATTACCAACTTTTGATGTACTTCTTGGAGATCGATGAAATGTCAAGTAGGTTTAGGAAACATTAGAGACTAGCAAAACATTATAAAGTCATAATCATAGTTTCTTTCAGAAAAATAAAATAAAAATAGCACTACTAAATGTACATTATTATCAATATAAAACTACTCTTAAATTTGAAGCACATTCAAGCCAGAAAAATGAAAAGAAAAGTTGAGTGAGAGAGGAAGAATCATCAATTTACAAAAGATCAAGGATAAGTAGGTCACTGCCATTACAATTAATATCTGTAGGCCACTGGCCCACTGCTGTTCCTTAAAAAAAAAAANAAAAAAAAAAAAAAACAAAAAAACAAAAAAACAAAAAACTGATACCTTGTGGCAGAAAAAACATTAAAGGGAAAATTATTCCCAAGTTCTGGGATTTGGGATAAAGGACAGAAAAGTTCTAGCATCTCGTGAAATGATTTAAGTAAAGGTTATTCTATTTATATATGTATGCCTTACATATAAAATATGTGGTTATTTTATTAGTATGTCATTATCATGTTCAAATATAAATGGAATAATTACATAGTGCCAAAAGGTATTTTGGTCATTCATGAGATGCCCAAACTTCTCTATCCTCCTTTCTCCAAATAACTTTCCCAAAAATTAATATCTGTAACCATTTAAATAAACAGTAAACAGTTCTATATGAAAACCTTTCTAAAGGTATAGAAGACCTATGACAACAATCATTTGTCAAAATGTGGGTCACTGCACAACTCAAATTTCAAATGCTGAAAACCATACATCAGGGACTCCAACCCCCCCTTGCCATTACAATTAAAAATGAGAAAAGCAGGCAATTCTGTCAAGCTTCATTTCCTTGTTGGAAAATTGCTAAAATCTCTGCATCAGTAAGTATGACCTTTTTTCTTTTAACTTCTTTCCGGCCAAATCTGACTACCAGCTGGTTCAAGTATTCAAGTACTGGCATACATCCTTTACACCATTCAAACAGGACAAGATCCAGACTGATTTGGGGTTCTACACACCCTAACTGGAGCTTACAAGATTTCCTCTATTTGTACCTGAGGAACATAGCATTCTTCTCTCATTTTTGCCTCTAATTTTCTCAGCATTTCATATATCTGATCAGATTCAGTATGGAATCTATCACCAGCTACAAAACTATGAGCCTCATTCTTTACTTCAACCACACTTTGTCCCTGAATTTTCTTCAACCTATTCTCCTTTACAACTGTCCTAAGTTTTGCCACATTGTGCCAATTCTTGTCCACAGCATAAATATTTGATAATAGTATATAATAACCTGCATGATTAGGGTCTAATGAGAAAAGATTCATAGCTGCAATCTCCCCCATCTTCATATTTTGATGTATCCGACATGCACCAAGTAAGGCTCCCCAAACATGAGGCTCAATTGGCATGGGCATGTGATTAATTAAGTCCATGGCCCTTTCTAACTCTCCCATGCGACCAAGAAGATCAACCATTATTCCATAATGCTCTGAATTGGGCTTCAGTTGGTATTCATTCAACATGATATTAAATACATCTATCCCTTCTTTAATCAAACCTGCATGACTACAAGCAGATAGAATTGAAAGGAAGGTTATGTTGTTAGGCGTAACATCTGGATTGTCAACCATCTGATTAAATAATTTCAGAGCCTCTTCTCCTTTCCCATGGAGCCCATAAGCTGCAATCATTGAGCTCCAGGTAACAACATCTTTATTTGTCATTCCTTTGAAAATCTTGTCAGCATTATCTATGCTACTACATTTTGCATACAACTCTATGAGAGATGCTCCAACGAATATGTTGCTGTTGAACCCACTTTTAATCACAAAACCATGAAGACAGGCAGCTTGCTGAAGAATCCCCAGTTCTGAACAAGCAGCAAGAATCTTCACCATGGCAACAGCATCAGGCCGAGTTCCTTTAGATAACATGTTGCAGAAAACCCCCATTGACTTGTGTGCCATTCCATTTTGAGCATACCCACTCAACAAAGCAGCCCAGGAAACCACATCTTTTTTAGGCATTCTTTTGAAGAGATCAACTGCATTTTCAGGTGAAAGGCACTTCATGTACATATCAATCAGAGCTGTGGAGACTGAGACGTCCAACTCAAAGTCATTATTGACTGCTAAATTATGAATCTTCATACCTTCTTTTAAATTGGAAGTGGTTGCACATGCTTGCAATGCACTAACCACAGTAACTGAGTTTGGTTTAATTCCCTTATCAATCATTTCATTGAAAAGATCTAATGCATCGGTTCCATCTCCATTATCAGCATAACAGGCAACCATTGAGCTCCAAGATATAATATCCTTATTAGGCATTGCCCTGAAACAATTAGCTGCATTCTTGATAGAACCAGTCTTTGCATATAAATTTAGCAATGAATTGGCCAAAGACAATTTAGTTTCTAAACCCCGTCTTATTACAAATCCATGTACACTACTTCCTCGCTTAAAATCAGATAACTTAGCACAAGCAGAAGCAGCACTAACAAGTGTCACTGGGTCAGGAATTACATGTTCTGACACAGCCATCCGGGAGAAAAATGCCAGTGCTTCTTCAGGACAACCATTCTGCTCATACCCAGTAACCATTGAAGTCCATAAAACCACATCTGGTTTTGGATACTCCATAAACACTTTCCCAGCATCAGTCATTTGTCCACATTTTGAGTACAGCTCAATCAAAGCAGACCCCACAAACATATCCATATCCATCTTCTCCTTCTTTGAAAACCCATGAATCATTCTTCCCAACTTGAGCCCTCGCAGACCAGAACATGATTTCAGAGCAATGGATACTGTGAAATTGTCAGGCTTTTCCTCTGCGGATACAGCTTCAATAATCATTTGACGGAATAGACATAAGGTCTCTTCCCATTCTCCTTCCCTACAATAACTCCTAAGCACAGAGTTCCATAGATAGACAGTTCTCTGAGGCGTTTCTTCAAACAGCTTACGTGCATACTTGATTGATGCATATTTAGCGTAAAAAGAACTGAGCTTGGTCGCAATCAAACTGTCATTGGCAAGACCCACTTTCAGAAACTGCGAGTGCAACTGGGAAATTGATATCTTACTGCAACAAGTATCCAATAGCAGCACAAGTTCGCTCCTTTTCATGTACAATGACAATAGTTCTCATAAATTTTTAGAGTCCGTTTTAGAGGGCAAGTTATTGAAACTTATAATAATAGCTCCCAATTAGCAATCTCTTCTGTCAGTAGTTTCTGCGTTTCAATCCCAATCATATTAGACGTATGCAATTGAAGCTGTTTCCGGTGAGTTGGGACTTACGGTGAGCCACGACGGAGAGAAGCGGCCACTTGCTAGGTAGAACAACATTGGACGATAAGGGAGAGAGGCGGGGCTGATTCTAAGTATATCAAAGGTGCGTTTCATCGTTTATTCAAGTAACATGTTAACAAAAAAATATTAAAAATGAAAAATTGTTGCCTCAACCTCAAAGTTGCAAAAGGAAACTTGGATCCAAAGCTTGCATGAATTAGAGACTTTAGAGGCGACCAATGGGGCAGTTACCCTCATCACTCAACTCTAGCCATTTGGTACCTTTTATTAATAATCATTGAATGTAATGACGAATCCAAAAATAATTTAACAAAAAGGTAAACTATAAAAGTGAAGATACACAAACATAGGGGTGTAATTAGACCGATTTGGATCGACCACTAAATTGACCAAACTAGTTTGGTTCGGTTTCTAAAATTTTTAAGAGTAAAACCGAATCGAACTAGTTGATTTTTGTTAGAAATTTGCACAAGTCATTTTTTTTAAATTTGAACAAGAAAAAACTAGAAACTGAAATTAATTGTGAGCTGAAAATCAAAGCTCACAAAGTCACATTACGTTAGCTACTATAATTCTCGAAAAAATACAAAATAGATCAACAAATAAACCCAAAATGATGCTATAAACAAACCATAAACAACTAAGAATTTTCACTAAAACAAAAATAAAATTATAAGGCCAAACACCCTTGTGAAATCTTACTTCCCTATTTATTTTTCTGTCGTTGTGAAATCGTAAGACTTCTTGAATGGCATTTTGCAATAAGGATAAAATCGTCACATTTTATCACAATCATTTCATATCACATTGATACTTGATAGATTTGGCGAAGGGAGGCAGAAATATTAAGGCAGCAACTAGAGATTCTACAAGAAAACCATCGGTACAAGCCTTTCTCTTAATTTATTTAGCAAAAAACTTGATAATTTTATTACGTAAATAAAATAGGTACAAATCTGGAGGCACTTCACTGTTAAAAAGGACTTTACTTTAAACAGAGACACTTTAGATTAAGATGTTTTCCACTGTAACAGAATTTTTGGACAGGTCAAGCAAGTAGTTCTTCTAGAATAACATTAAAAAAATGGTTTACACAGTAGCTGCATTTACACCCTTTTTTTCCATCTTGCATTCAGTTCAATAGACATGAATAATATGTCGCAGGCCCCATAAGGGAAGCTCTTGTAGAAGTGAACACTTTTCTTCCCCCTGCCCCCTCTTTTCCCTTGGCTTAAAAACAAAGAAATGCACAAAAGAATGCATGTAAGTACAAGTTATGCCACCACATACAGTCAAACACTAATCTAATATATCAAGCAACATGTACTAATGCAAATCCTATTCATTGCTTTGCTTTTCTTGGTTAAAAACGATTTCATGGTGTCACTACCTCATCCAGCTCCTTTGCCTCTGTTACTTGATCATAAACCTATAAAGAACACTGAAACTCTAAAACCACAAACCAATTAGGTTGCAGAAAGTTATACCCACAGCAGCTTTAGAATATTACCAAATAATTCAATGATTAATTTATAGTCCACAACTATTTTGTTGTATTTTTACTAAACTATATTTTGAATGTGTGCTTAGTGCTTACAGCATTTGCTTTCAATCAAATAAACAATTAGACACCCTTCTATACCATAAAATCAAATATGCCAAAATTAGACCTAGAACACTAAAGAGACCGAGAGAATGGAGACTTTCAACCCTTAAGAGTGAGAATTTCAAAAAAAGACGTCGTTTTGTGGTTACTCGTTCGGTTTGGTTTATGTTCATTGAAACTGATAACCGAACTGACTCTCTCGGTTTTTTAAAAAATCAAACCAAAAATCAAACCAACTCTCTCGATTCAATTCAATTTTCTTCCAGTTCGATTCAATCAATTTAGTCGGTTTGACTGATTTGACTTACACACCTACACAAACTTTTCTTTCAGTTTGATAAAAATATTTTGCAATGTGAAAGGCCAGTGCCCTTGGCCCGTGTGCATCTGTCACTGGTTCATCGAGGAGTAGTTGAAAATCTTCACTGCATCCTCTTTCCAAACGCAGGACACATAAAAATGTTGTGTCACCTATCCTCTCTCTTGTTTTCTAACTACTATTGGCTATGATATTCTAAATCTCTTATCAGAGTGTGCTAGGTTTGATCCTGGAAGCAGAAACATATCATGGTTCTTTGCTATTTAGATGTTATCCCCCATCCTCCAATGACTGCTGTTAAAGCTGCCTGGTTTGTACTTTCCTTTAATTAATATAATTGTTGTCCGTTAACAATATATAAAATAAAAAAGCAATGTGGCAATTGGCAAGTGTTTGCTAATTAGGAGTGTTTCAATACAATAATATATCTTTTCATTCTTCTTGTGAAAGAGAAAAGGGTGTCCTGGGCTATTTGGACTAGTTGTTTGCTGTCTTTCTCTTTTCTCTAGTAGAAAATTGAAGAGGGTTACAAAACGGGTCTCTCATAGCCACTTGGGCCTCTCCCCTGATAATAATAGAAGGCAAGTATATATCTACCACTTTTGAAAGGGTAATCTAGACTAGTTATATAAGCCTTTCCCTCTTGTAAATAATTAGAGAGATGCCCTTAAAAAGATGGGTCGAGAGAGTCATTAATTTCTTCCAATATCTGAAAACAAATTAGTTCAAAGCAATTCTTCTTTTAGACAAAAACCAGCGCTTAGAAAAAACAAAAATTGCAAGAAAACGCATCTGAAAAAGTAAAGATAGACTTTTCTCTTGAGTAAATCTTAAAACTAAAAATTTGGTAGCACCATCATATCTTTCTTCTAATTATATTGTTTAATGTCATTCCCATTATGTGTTCACTACTTATTGGCATGCAAAATATATGTATTTTTATATGGACAGTAGAGACAAAACACAATTGCACATGATATATTCATTTATATGTTAAAAACAAAAAACTAGTTCTCATGGTAGATTTATGCATCAAAAGAAAAAAAATCATGAACTACAAATACTACCTTCATTATATAAATTACTAGATTGTTAGCCTAGTATAGCACTAAATTTCAATTTACAGGTGCAGGAAATTAATTAGTGAATATTATTAGTATGGTTTGTATATATGCATATAGTTTTTCTTTTTCTCTCATTTAGGAACACAAGAGATAATAAAATGGTGACAAAGAATTATTTTAGAAATTAATTTCACTTGTTAAGCTTTTTCACCATTCCTTTTTTTATGTATCTTTTAATAATTTTCTCTGGACCCAAACCTAAAAGAAAAAAAAAAAAAAAGATTTTTATGTGAAGTAGAGGATTTTTTCTCATTGGTAATGTTGCTGTCTTTTCCTGCAGAGCTCCCACGATCAAATTTAAACTTTAGTGTTTCATTTTGTCTTAGTGATTAGATCACAGTCATAGAATTCAATGTTAAGCTTGTAACAGTCTTTGATGACTTGATCTCATTTTTTATTTCTTCTTGTGCCTTTCTTTAGGCTAGTGAATAAATAGTGAAGATTTCTGTTCATTTTTAAGAATGGTATACCTACTTCTGTTCACATATTTCATTATTGGTTGATGTGAAGTTTCTGTTATCTCTTACTGGTATTTACAAATTTTACAGATTCTTGTGGGTGTTCTCAATGCTACCTAGAAGGACTCAGATCCCCGCCACAGAAAAGCTTGATTGTGGACCTGGGGGCAATGCTTGGTCAGGGAACTGGGGCATATCAAGTGTTGTCCAAACTCGAATCTTGGACTATGTTTTATCAACTGGCAATGACATGCCTCTTTCCACAATTAATCATAATGGAACTTTGCAATCTGCTTCAAGCAATGATCTTACAGTCTACACTACAATTCTTCAAGTCACCAAGCTGGGATTAGAACTTTTATCTGACATGTATTGCTTGTACAAAATTTTAAAGCTGCTCTAATATATAAGTTATACTTGTCTGAAAGTTCTTTAATGTATACACCCTGGCAGGGTGATAAACTGTAATTGTACCTTCCACCCTTGTTCTTCTCCTTCAAGTAGAAGGAAGTACCTTTTGACCCCATGTTTACCTGTAACCCAAAATTTGGTATTTTCTTAATGACATGTGATGCTAAATTTTAAAGATTGTCATTGACAGTTTATTTAGAGATCAGGTTTCATGATTTCTATTAACACAATTTTTGTCCCGTTATAAAAAGTATGTGTGATTATGATAAATAATTGATCATGTCACATTAAGACAAGTTCGAACTTTTTATGTTGAAATTTGAAGTGCAAATAGATTTGGAAATTTTGAAACCATGTTAGCATATTCCATGGTCAAATTTTACCCAAATGCATGACTTGATATAATGACCAGCTCACAATCCACTATATTACTGGTCACAGAACATGATATTGATAGGGATATAGTGCTCCTAGCCGTATTGAATCAGGCCTGTTTTTCACTACAAAATAGAATAAAAATATCTTGGAAGAAAAATTAATTTTGCAATAGTCATCTATACCTTGTATGTCCTTTCTTAAAAAATTTACACATTTTAGTTCAAAAATGCAATGTACGGCACATGTTGGACTTTGTGGTAATCCTCTCCAGCACTGGCAATCCTGGTCTTGAAACATTTAGACATCCATCTGATCTGTAGCTCCCAGAGATTCGCAACAAACTTTAGTCCCTCAGGAACTGTCTTCAAATTGTTACAGTCAAATATGCCCAATCAAAAAAGATTAGGCATGGCTTGATTCTCTACAATCCACTCCTCTAAATTAGGCAAGCCACGAAGTACAAGAAGCTTTAGCTGAGGAAAACCATTTTGTGAGCACACCATTTTCTTTCCAATGAACATTTCCCACCCACTAAGGTACTTCAAGTTGGGAAGCATATCTAATGTTGGCATTTGGTCTTCAACAAGTCTAGAACCCCACAGAGTTAATTTGGCAAGCTGAGGAGGGAATAGTTCTGGCAGCTGTTCTACCCGCCCTTCTACGTGCAGCTTTTGGAGGGAAGGACATCCTAGCACAAGTTTTTCAACATCCACTATATTCTTAGGGAATGAAAGCATATCAGTCCTTAAGGACAAGGATTGAAGGTACTCTAATTTTTTATCTGGGGGACTGAAAATTTCACCAAACTTCTGAAAATGCCTTAGGTCATTTAGCACCAATTTTCTGAGCTTGCTCAATTGTAATATCTCTTTTACATCACATTTGTTGGCAGGGAAATTTGCTAGTGTCTGCAAGTTGATCAGATTTTCTAGTTGCAGCTTGTCAGTTATATATATTACCACACCAATTGGGAAGATATAGATGTCTCAATCGTTTCAATTTCCATAGTACATTTGAAATTTGTACAGTTTTGCAAATTTAGACTCTGCAAGTTCTCCAAATTGCCTAGGGAAGATGGCAGTATTTGTATGCGGGTTCTTTTTAGACTCAGAAACTTCAAACATAATAGATTCCCCACTTCTTTAGGCAAGGAGTGTCCCTCAAGTCCCTTGATTCCTTCAAGATCTAAAACTCTAAGCAATTTGAAGCTCTCAAACACACCTTTTTGATTGTCTTCAAGTTCTCCATTCTACATCACCTCTAAAGTAGTTTAATTTTAAATCCCATACAAAAAGTTGCAAACTCCCCTAAGTCATGTAAAGAAAAACAACTACTGCTTGCAACAACACACTCAAAGCTTCCTGTGTACACAGACAAAGGAATGTAAGGACCAAAAAAATAAAGGAAGGAAGAAGAAGCTTTACCAAATCAGAGGCTTCTTGCGGTACAGGGATTTCGTTGTGCTTGATAAACAGCTAGCGGGCTTCTTCATGGAATGGAGGATGGGGGTTAGGGTTTACCCAGCAATTACAGAGCAAGGGAGGAACAACTGAACAAGAGCCTTTACCAAATTAGATGGTGTTTGAAATGACACCAATTGGCCAAGTACTATCAAGTGTGCCCAATTTTTTTTTTTTTTCTCTTATTCATCTACGTCAGCAGCCCACATGTCAATTTAAAATATCATTTTAGTCCCTAACATGCCACACAAGCAGTTAACGGTGACACATTAATATTTCTGTCACCTGTTAACAGACCACACTAACAGAGAATTATTTTGTTATGAATGTCGCATCTTTAGAGGACCAATTTGTTATTTTATATCTTTTAGGGACAATTTTATTTAATTTTAAATCTTTCGATGACCAAAATGTAAGTTTTCTCTATNCTCTAAGCAATTTGAAGCTCTCAAACACACCTTTTTGATTGTCTTCAAGTTCTCCATTCTACATCACCTCTAAAGTAGTTTAATTTTAAACCCCATACAAAAAGTTGCAAACTCCCCTAAGTCATGTAAAGAAAAACAACTACTGCTTGCAACAACACACTCAAAGCTTCCTGTGTACACAGACAAAGGAATGTAAGGACCAAAAAAATAAAGGAAGGAAGAAGAAGCTTTACCAAATCAGAGGCTTCTTGCGGTACAGGGATTTCGTTGTGCTTGATAAACAGCTAGCGGGCTTCTTCATGGAATGGAGGATGGAGGTTAGGGTTTACCCAGCAATTACAGAGCAAGGGAGGAACAAGAGCCTTTACCAAATTAGATAGTGTTTGAAATGACACCAATTGGCCAAGTACCATGAATTGTGCCCATTTTTTTTTTTCTCTTATTCATCTACGTCAGTAGCCCACTTGTTAATTTAAAATATTAGTTTAGTCCCTAACATACCACACAAGCAGTTAACGGTGACACATTAACATTTATGTCACCTGTTAACAAACCACACTAATAGAGAATTATTTTGTTATGAATGTCGCATTTTTGGAGGACCAATTTGTTATTTTGTATCTTTTAGGGACAATTTTGTTTAATTTCAAATCTTTCGATAACCAAAATGTAAGTTTACTCTATATCTTTTCATTCTTCTTGTGACAGAGAAAAGGGTGTCCTGGGCTATTTGAACTAGTTGTTTGCTGTATTTCTCTTTTCTCTAGTAGAAAATTGAAGAGGGTTACAAAATGGTTCTCTCATAGCCGCTTGGGCATCTCCCTTAATAATAATAGAAGGCAAGTATATATTTACCGCTTTTGAAAGGGTAATCTGGACGAGTTATATACGCCTTTCCCTCTTGTAAATAATTAGAGAGAGACCCTTAAAAAGATGGGTTGAGAGAGTTATTAATTTCTTCCAATATCTGAAAACAAATTAGTTCAAAGCAATTCTTTCTTTTAGGTAAAAACTAGCCCTTAAAAAAAACAAAAATTGCAAGAAAACGCATCTGAAAAAGTAAAGATAGACTTTTTTCTTGAGTAAATCTTAAAACTAAAAACTTGGTAGCACCATCATATCTTGGTTCTAATTATATTGTTTAATGTCATTCCCATTATGTGTTCACTACTTGTGGACATGCAAAATATATGTATTTTTATATGGACAGTAGAGACAAAACACAATTGCACATGATATATTCATTTATATGTTAAACAAAAAAAAAAAACTAATTCTAATTGTAGATTTATGCATCAAAAGAAAAAAAATCATGAATTACAAATACTATCTTCATTACATAAATTACTAGATTATTAGCCTATTATAGTACTAAACTTAATTACAATTTACAGGTGCAGGAAGTTAATTAGTGAATATTATTAGTATGGTTTGTATATATGCCTATAGTTTTTCTTTTTCTCGTATTTAAGAGAATAAAATGGTAACAAAGAATTATTTTTAGAAATTAATTTCACTTGTTAAGCTTTTTCACCATTCCTTTTTTATTTATCTTTTAATAATTTTCTGTGGACCCCAAACCTAAAAGAAAAAAAAAAGATTTTCATAAATTAAATACCATTTCGTGAGCCAACTGAGTAAAAGAATCAAAATAAATGCATGACTTGTCAAAGTGCCTCCGATCCTAATTTATACCTATCGCCAATGTTTGGATCTTGGAGGATTTGTAGAGAGGCCAAGTGGGCCAACAAGAAAATTAAAGCCCTAAAATAAGAGTCATGGGTCACGGGTTTTAAAATAAAAGCCCAACCCGAACAGAAACCCTAGCCACCCCCTTCTCTCACTCCCTCTTATAAGTGTCGTAACCCTAAAATCCCATAGAGCAGAGCAGCAAAGGTTCCGAGGCAGAGCTGTGTACTGAGAGAAGAGAAAATGGTTTCCGGCTCTGGCATCTGCGCAAAAAGGGTCGTTGTCGACGCCCGTCACCATATGCTGGGTCGTCTCGCTTCGATTGTGGCCAAGGAGCTTCTCAATGGCCAGAAGGTTGTCGTGGTCAGGTGCGAGGAGATTTGCATATCCGGCGGTTTGGTGAGGCAGAAGATGAAATACATGAGGTTCCTTCGCAAGAGGATGAACACCAAGCCTTCCCATGGTCCCATTCACTTCCGAGCTCCGGGGAAGATCTTCTGGCGAACTGTTCGTGGGTGAGTTTCTTAATCTTTTTTCGATTGTTATTTATTAGGTTAGAAATCGTGGGTTTCATTTTTTCTTGTGTTTTTGTCAATTTCAATTAATTTTGTTTTGGAATTATTGTATGTGTTTGTGAAATTGTGAGTAGTTTATGTTCTTGTTGTGTTTTAGTGTTGGATCATATTTGACAATTTCGTATAGATTTAGCGGAAAGTTGTTTCAAATTATTTAAGTTTAATTTTTGAGTGAATGTTCTAATACGAATGTCAAAACTTAAAAGAACTACCAAAACTGTCGTATAGAAGGAATGTACAGATAAGAGGAAATATCTGCCACATATAAATGCCATTGATTTCATGAAAAATGTCAATTTATAGGATGATACCACACAAGACAAAGCGTGGGGCAGCTGCACTTGACCGACTGAAGGTTTTTGAGGGCATTCCTCCTCCATATGACAAGAAGAAGAGGATGGTTGTCCCTGATGCTTTGAAGTAAGTTCTACTTATCTGAACTATTAGGATGGCTGTACTTTATAGGTTTGGATTTCTTGTATAGAATTATTGTTTCTCATGCATTCCTAACTAAGTCAATAAAACCAGGGTGTTGAGGCTGCAGAAGGGTCACAAATTCTGCTTGCTGGGTAGATTGTCATCAGAGGTTGGATGGAACTACTATGATACCATCAGGGTAAGTTCTTCAATTTCTGAGAGCTTGCTGCAAATATTTGAAATTTGCATCTTGTTTGAGTCGCCGGTAGACCTAGGAATAGATGATAACTATTTTTATTGTCACCGTTGTTTTCATCCAACTTTCTTGATTAATTTTTATGTTTTATCGCCAATTGTGGAATGGTGTTTGCTGAAAAGTTTGTGTTATTTTCAGGAGCTCGAAAAGAAGAGAAAGGAGAGAGGACAAGTTGCTTATGAAAGGAAGAAGCAGCTGAGCAAACTAAGGGTGAAGGCCGAGAAGATTGCTGAGGAAAAGCTTGGTTCCCAACTGGACATCCTTGCTCCGGTTAAGTATTGAGTTGTCTTAGCCTAGGTAGTACTTTTAAATTTTTGTGGAGGTATACCAAAAGGAACTCGCTTCAGTTTTGTTGGTTATTGTTTGCTTTGAAACACAATTTGATAATGTTTGGAACTATTTTATTTATTTCTAGTAGTATGTTTCTCATGTCTTCTAGATATTTTGTGGTCTTCAAATGATATGCTTGCTTATCGTTTTAATCGTAATATTTCTCCACAAGCCCTCCATTCTCTTAATTTTTGGTCGTGTCTAGTTTTTTAGTAAATGGAATAACGAAAAGAAAGTATCGATTATACAAGGGAAGGACCATTGCCCTCCTTGGCTCTACCCTAGCAGTACGTTGAGTAATCTTTTAAAGCAACTGATATAAATTTCAACTCTAACCTAAGAATATGTGGTTGTTAATATGAACACTAGTTTGTGTTTTTTTTTTTGATTAATCATGGTCCATTATCAGAGATCAGAAGAATCAATTGTTCATTGTTATCTTAAGTACTTTTGAAAGGTAAGCCTCCTTCCCAACAAAAATTATCAAGGAGAAAAAGGTAATTATAAACAATTGGAAAGAGTTGGTGGCTCCTAGGACCCTATAACGTGCAAAAGCTTGCAACTGCAAATTGTTTGTATGAACAAACAATAGAAGATCAACAATGATCCATTCATTCAGTTTCTGAAATACAATGAAAATTTCAAAACACGTTTGTATCTTCCCAGGCATGAAACCTGGAATATGAGAATTTATCTATATCTAGAGTTGACAAACAGAGAATGAGGTGATTATTCACACAAATCCTCCAAGATCCAAACATTAGGGACAGGTATACATTAGGATCGAAGGCTCTTCGACAAGTCATCCATTTATTTTGCTTCTTTTATCATGAATTTTTTTGTTTTGGTTTGGGGTCCAGAGAAAATTATTAAAAGATATATATATATATAAAAAAAAAAGGAACAGTATAAAAGCCTAACAACTGAATTTAATTTCTTAAATAATTCTGTCACCATTTTATTCTCTCTTGCTTTCCTAAATGCGAGAAAAAGAAAAACTATATGCATATAAACCATACTAATAATATTCACTATTTAGTTTTCTGCACCTGTAAATGGTAATTAAGTTTAGTGCTATGCTAGGCTAACAATCTAGTAATTTTTATAATGTAGTATTTGTAGTTCATGGTTTTTTCTTTTAATGCATAAATCTACCATGAGAACTAATTTTATTTATTTATTTTTTGAATATATCATGTGCAATTGCTTTCGGCCTTCACCGTCCATGTAAAAATACATATATTTTGCATGTCCACGAGTGGTTAACACATAATGGGAATGACATTAAATGATACAATTAGAAGAAAGATATCGTGGTGCTACCAAGTTTTTAAGACTAAGATCAATGCCATTCCAAGTTTATAGAAGGCATTGATGTTAAATGGCCTTTTATGAAACGGGCATAATACTATTTTTCTTCCAAGATCTACGTCATGACAATACCATATGGCATTTCAGCAAAGTTGAGCTATTATACAAACTTAACTTCATGTTGCTTGTTGATCATTGTTTTCTGTATGAAAATGGGAAGAACCATTTGAAGCTTGGGACTGGGAGTTCTTGCTGAGAATGTTACACTTATGTCCTGAGTTTTTCAACGACGTCATAAAATTCCGAAGACCATCATCAAAAGCAGCCTGCATCTGATGGGAAAATAACTGAGGGTTTTCCAAAGCTTTTGTTGCCAAGATTGCTGAACGATTAATCTAGAAAAAAAAAAAAATGAAAGTGTGAGCAAAACAAGGGTGTATAGTAACTTTTTTTTGAAATCCTTGAAATGTGAGGGCAAAATACATTTCATTCATTAGGTGACTAACATGGCATGCGTGTATAGTTTTGTGCAAGTGTAGATTGCCTAAATCATCTAATGGCAACTTTACCACCTAGCTTCATCAAATTTCCTCTCACCCCTAAGAGATTCTATTTCCTCTTCTTGCAGATGCTATAAACCATAAAATGAATATCCAATTCTTGGGGGATATTAGTGGTCTAGACAAGTATGGACAAACTATCAAATAATCGACCATCTCATGAACTTAGCAAAAAATGCATGTTCTCCTCTAACTTCCAAACTTCAGATAAGTAAATATCCAGACAAATTCATTTTTCTCTACACCAAAATATTTTCAGATATTATGCACCATGGAAACTTATAGAGAGTAGAATTCCTTATGAAAAATGAATACCAGTCAATAGTTCAAATAAATGAAATTTTAATATGCAAGAGGCACTGCTTTTAGGAAATGGAATAAGAAAAAACAAAAGAACATGAGACCGTTTGTTCATGAGCTAGGGACGGCCATCACCCTCCTTGGGCCAACACTCACTTCGACCATGTTGTTATTCTTGTAATTAGATTTGTGTTTTTGACACAATGGATTTAATTTCAACTCCAACATTAGCAACAAGTTGCAAACCATTCTTGATATGAATCCGAATAGTAATTTCATTAATCCCGGTCCATCAACTGAGGTGAGAAGTATGATTCTTCAAGATTCTAGCATTTCATTCAGAACAAATACCCAAGCAAGTGTGAACCTATAAAGTAATACTCTTGAACAAGCGAACAAAAGCTACCTTAGAGAAAAGGGCACAACACCACAGGTGAAATCATTTGGCATATCCTAGGGCGAATCTCTGATGTGTAAATTGCTAGAGAATGAACAGTCACAAGAATATGAACAAAAAATAGAAGACCAACAGTCTCTCTTTCATTTATATGTCTAAGAAAATGAAAATTCTAAGACACGTTCAATTCCTTCAAAACATAAAGTATGGGATATGAACATAGTGAAAAGTTGAAAAATGACGAAGTCAACAGAAAGCAACAGAGAATGGGACCTTTCCTTCACACACACATGAGAACCATCCACCAAAACTAAAACCCTCCAAAGGCGAGGAGGAATGATATAGCTGATAAATGAATTACCAAGGGATTCCATGAGTAACATTGACCCCAACCATTACTGTGTGCCAAAAGGAGTATGATTCCAAAGGCTTCCACCTCTAAAATTTTGGTGAACATATAAGAACTAGAAACTCTGAATGTCCCTGACTTTGGAATATGGCTTTTAAATTACCTTAACAGGCAATATCAAGAAATTTTCTAGTCAGCTCTAACCTGATGCCAACATGTATATAACTTGAAGAACTTTTGAGTCCTAAATCCTAAAATATGCTTCATAACTTGTTCCACGGCTCAGGAAACTACAATTGCATCTCCTTATTCTCCTAATCACAGTGAAATATGCTAAGAACAATACATTTTAAATAGAACTTGTACCTGAATTCGAGCCTCCATATAATACCAATTATGCAATTCAATTCTAATCTGCAGTGAACCAGTATGAAACTCCACGTTTAACCCTCACCAATGAAATTGTACTTTTTCGTTTTTGCTAAGCATCAATGAACTTCCATTTAGTATAAAAAATGGTCGTATCAATTATGTATTGCTTGATTACATGATCAGTTAGATACTCTAGATTCACACACATAAATTGAAAGCTTGTAGATCTCAGATCAAGACTCATATTTCCTGCCATCAGGAACTTCTGTAGTATCATATAGCCCCAAAGAGACATGATATTTGCATAAACAAATCCAAAGAAAGCAGTCTTATTCATATCAGTGGGTAGTAAACTTTCATTTCCACTATGCAATGATTTGAACATTGTCTTTGAAGGTCCTTGGCACTCTCTGTCATACAGATGCATTAATCATCCATATTTAGTAAGTCGCGCTTACTGTGTCATTTTGTAAAGCTAGTAACCTTCCAAAAGTAATTAAGATTAACCTCAAAGAGATTACCTAAAAACACTTAATATAAAACAACAATCGAAGATTGCAACAAGGCTACTGCTAACAAGTCAAAATTTGGGACAACAGAAACCCTGTTTGCAAAAATGTGTAGCTAAAATAAACTTTAGTAAACTAGGAAAATAAGTAAAGATTTAATAGTAAAAGTAAATGCTAAGCCTAAACTAGACAACATAAAAACATTTAAGAATGACAGAATTGTAACCATACCGATTGTGAAGTCATCTGCACCAAAGCTCTGGCTAGCGGCAAGATGCAAAACCTTTTGATAGGGGGAAAAAGGAGAAGAAATAAGTATAAAATAGATTTCCAGTTACTCTGCTCATGCTGGAGCGAAAATGCCAGAAAAGTTGGATCCTTTTATTCTTTTTGCACTACTTATATTAACAGGGGAGAGCATAAATTATGGTCTTTTGCTTTGTACTTTAATTTGCTTCCTCTGAAACAAAACATAAAGATTTGAGATAAAAAGGAAATAACTTACATTCCTCGGCCACCCTCAAGGGCTTCCTCTGATGGATCTTTCCATTCATCAATTCTGTAATAATTAATAAATTGATAATGTGTCACAGAATTTCAATTTGTTAATGGTAGTATGACACATAATTAATAGTGCACACACAGATAAGTGGGATGTGTGTGTGTGTAAGAGAGAGAAAGAGAGAGAGAGAGAGAGAGATTACACCCAACCGTAGCGGCGGTCAAATAAAAGACGCTTAGAAGGCTGTCTAGAGGGGTTTGAGACTGAGAGTCTGGGGCTTGAAGATTCCATAATTTCTTGTCTAGTTCACTGTGTGAATGAGTAGGGATAGAGCAACAGCGAAGCTCATGTGCTGATACCAGAGAATGAAACTTGCCAATATTCCTAATGAAGACATGCACAGGTTTGTTTTAGATCCAACGCTTAAGAAATGGTTACATTTTGGATAAATGGTCATGCATTTTCTCAATATTAATAGTATTTGGCAACTAAAAGAAAATGAAACATACATTCTCATTAAGAAAATGAAACACATAATGCACAATCAAAGTTACAAATTTGCAACTACAAATGAACCCAGAATCCCGGAAGTTATAAAAAACGAGAATTTGGAAAAGGAAGTAGTTATCCAAGTAAGAGTTTTGTTTAAACTTACAGAGCTGTGCTTACAGAAACACGTGTCCTTAGAAGCCTCTTCGATGGTCTTGTAATGCAGAGAACTGGGTTTGAACTTAGGTGAGGTGTGAAAGAGGCAAGATGAAGCTAAACAGCTAATAGGAAGAGAGAAGAAGTGAGTTTTCTCAGGTGTCTTTGAAGAAAATCTGTAATTGTGAAAGGTCTTAGACCGAATTCAATGACCTTGTAATTGAACTGAGAACTTGGGTTTGTGAGAGAAAATCCGCAACCAGCAAAGATAGAAACTAGAGAGGAACGGAAAGGGGGAAGGCGAGGATAGCATTCTGGTCTGGTGTGGAGGAACGAAGAGGAAAAGGCCTAAAATTGAATATTGGGCTTGGGCTATAAATGGGAAAGAAAAGGACCCCAAATCAGAAGTGAGGATTGATTTATTTAATGGTGGTTCTTGGCCCTTCTTTGGGGTGAAGCTCTAAACTCATGAGCTGCTCGAGCTCTGTGTTCAATAACGTTTTTATTTTATTTTATTTTATTTTTGGTTTATATTCAAAGTATCTCATATTCTTTAGTTATGTTGTTTAGTTATGTGATTAATCCTTATTCAAGGTAAGAATAATAATTAATAAATTCTTTTTAATAAGTGCGAGTCAAAAAATTTGAACTTAAAACTTTTGTTTCAATAATATTTGACCCAAATTAATAAAATTAATACAAAAACTTAAGTATATAATATATATGTTAATATAAATAAAAACTACTTATCATGTCTATTAATATTAAATTCTATTATGTATAAGTCTATTTACTGGCTAATAAGTTAACATATTCATATTCATATAGTACTGAACTCTATTTTTTTTAGGGGCTGAACTCTATTATTTTAAGAATAATCATAATGTTCATCAAAACTCTATTATTTTAAGAATAATCAATATTACTAATTTTACTTCCCAGTTATTCAAGTAAAATATTTAATTACATACAATATAAGTAGCATAATTTCTTTTTACAAGATTGAATTCTTAAATCCCTATTTTCTCATATACTTTAACTCAAAATTTTAGTTTTATTTATCTAAAAAAACTAAAATATTTCCTATTTTTGAATTATACTTGAAATAAATTAGAACTAATTGAGTCAAGACGACACGTTTTCACTTTTCAGTAGCATAAAAAAAAAAAAATCAAAACGACACGACTTCGTCAGAATCAAATAGGAAAAGGCATCAGATATTTGGGAAGTCTTTCCCAACTTCCAAAGTCTCCAGCTTCTGATTCTCATTCTCAGTCGTATTCGTGTGCGCTAAACCTCCCCCAATTCGATTTCCACCCTATAATCACAATCAATTCGCTCTCTGAAATTGTAATCAGTCCTCAATTTTGAAAATTCTCAATCGATTTTGTGCAAAAGCACCCAATTTTTGATTTTCGAAGAAGACGATGTGGGCAGCTTCTTGCCTCGCATCATGCTGCGCAGCTTGCGCATGTGATGCGTGCCGGACGGTGGTGTCAGGAATCAGCCGGCGTTCTGCAAGGATTGCATACTGTGGCCTGTTTGCACTTTCCCTTGTTGTTGCATATATTCTCCGTGAGGTTGCTGCGCCTTTGATGGAGTCTCTCCCCTGTAAGCATTCTAATCTTCTCCTTTTCGGTACCAATTTTTTTTTTTTTTAATCTTCTTTTTTGGTGGGTCATCCCCAGTATGCTGCAGATGACATCCTTTTTTTTCTTTGGATTATATTTAATTCACAAAATATTTCAATCCCTGGAATGATCAGGTTTTGTTTTTTCTTGTTGAATATGCAAAGTACTAGAATCACTGAATTCATCTAATAGTTTGAATAGGTTGTTTTCTGAAAATCTCTTTAAGATCACAAGCTTGGGAATTTTTTGTATATCTGAAATTCAATACTTTTTATTTGTTCATATCTGTCTAACATACTTTTCAAGCTTGGGAGTTTTTGACATTAATGGCATTGTTGTTTGTGCACTTCACTTGAAAATTTGATTATTTGAAAAAGTTACTTGGATTATTTTGAATTGTGCCCATATATGGTCTTGGTCCTCCCACTTCCCAAAGACTGAAGTAAATTTGTAGTTAGTGATGTTTATGATGTCGATAATGAAGATTGTAGTATTTTTGTTTGAAGTTAATTAAATGCTCAGATGAGTTCAGAGTCCTTATTCTGTGTTTGAGGATGAAACTAATATACTTTTGTTGCTGGTGCAGGGATCAATCACTTTAAACATACGCCTAGCAGAGAATGGTTTGAAACAGATGCAGTTCTGCGAGTTAGCTTGGGAAATTTTCTCTTTTTCACCATTCTAGCTATTCTAATGATTGGTGTGAAAAACCAGAAGGATCCTCGTGATAATTTGCACCATGGCGGTTGGATGATGAAAATTATATGTTGGTGCCTTCTGGTAATCTTTATGTTCTTCCTTCCAAATGAGATCATCAGCTTCTATGGTAAGTAGTTCTTCTAATGTGATTTCAATTCAGTTTGATTCCTGGTTGTAGGGTTCCAAATAATCTGCCTTGACTGCTCACACATTCAATGTTAAGAGTCATAGTGGCGTAACATGAATGTTACTGCTTAATTGATCAGATTATTGTATTTTTAGACAAACTATTAATGAATGTATCATAACTTTCTGAGCTATTGCTTAAATATCATTTGATTGTCCTGTTTCTGATGTAGATATTTGATTCTGATCTTTACAGGAAAACCAGTTCTTTTGCTAGTTTTTGATTTAGCCTTAGTGGTTGACATTGAATTTTTCTAGTGGTAGGGGATGTGTCATATCGAAGCTTAAGAAAAAGGGCTTGTAACTCCATGATAAAGTGGATTATGATTTGGAGTGGGAAAAAAATGCTTTTTGCTATTACTTTTGGCATGTTAATCTCTTCATTGTTTATGATGAAGTCTCTTCTGCTTGCAGAATCAATATCGAAGTTTGGCTCAGGTCTTTTTCTCCTTGTTCAAGTTGTGCTCTTGTTGGATTTTGTTCATGCATGGAATGACAAATGGGTTGGATATGATGAGCAGTTCTGGTTAGTTTTAACCTTTTTGATACCATGGTATCTTCTATAATTTAGTTTGTTCTACATGACATTGCATTTTTAATGAGAATTTGGCTGCTTTTTTTGTTTTTTTTTTAACACAGGTATGTTGCCCTGTTTGTTGTTTCACTGGTTTGTTATGTGGCTACATTTGCATTCTCGGGAGTTCTCTTTCACTTTTTCACGCCATCCGGACAGGACTGTGGTCTCAATACCTTTTTTATTACTATGACCCTGATTCTGGCAATTGTTTTTGCCATAATCGCTTTGCATCCTGCAGTAAGTTTAGTTAGTGATTTCCATTGCAGCTAACATCTATTAATTCATTCCTCTTATCTCATTTTCTGAATACTAGTTTACCAATTTTTTGTCTTCTATGATATTAGAATGAAAATGCAAGTTTTAAAGGATACACCTTCCATTTTATTTAGATTCATCATTTTTTTTATTTTTTTTTTTAATTAAACTTAGTTTCTTATCTGCTATTCATTTTATGGTTAGTTCAGCATAGGGTAACTAGTGTTTTGTATATATTAAATCTAGATTTGGTAAGATAATGTTACAAAGTATAAACATTTGTTCGTGTCAGCTTGGGATGTGACTGAATTTTGCTAAGCATGACTTGAATGATTAGTTGGTGGAACACTGTTTCCAGTTAGGAATTGATTCTGTTGATTTTATGTTATATGTAGTCTGTTTGTCTTACTTACCTTTGTGCTTGCCACTTGGACAATGTGTCCATGGAGGTGATCTGTACATTAAGTTCATTATTTGACTTTTGAATTATTTTTCAAACAGATAAGTGGGAGCGTTTTGCCAGCTTCAGTAATATCATTGTACTGCACTTATCTCTGCTATAGTGCATTGGCTAGTGAACCAAGAGACTTCGAATGCAATGGTCTTCACAAGCACTCAAAAGCTGTATCCACTGGAACTCTTAGTTTGGGTTTATTTACTACTATTCTATCAGTTGTCTATTCTGCTGTCCGTGCTGGATCTTCTAGCACAGTGCTTTCTCCACCAAGCTCACCTCGTGCTGGTAATTCTTGAAATTCTAATTTTCTATTTTGTCTTGAGATATGCTATATTTATAAGTATTACTGCATTTTATCTGATATTGGAATCTGTGAATGCCCTCATTGGCTCTGAATCTAAGTTTGATCATGGATTTTGATGCAATGAAGGAAAATCATGATCCATCGGATTGTTATTTCATTGCCATCTTATTCATCTCATTACCCACATTTTTGCCACATATGCTAAGAACTGATGATCCTGCTTTTCTGGTGATGATGCAGGGAAACCCTTGCTTCCAATGGACGGAAAGGATGAGGCACAGAATGAGAAAGCCAAACCAGTTTCATACTCATATGCCTTCTTCCACTTAATTTTCTCTCTTGCTAGCATGTATTCTGCGATGCTTCTCACTGGGTGGTCAACCTCTGTCGGGGAGAGTGGGAAGTTGGTTGACGTTGGGTGGCCATCAGTGTGGGTTCGGATTATCACTAGCTGGGCAACTGCTGTATTGTACTTATGGTC
The DNA here is from genome assembly GCA_003255065.1 of Cercis canadensis. Classification (NCBI taxonomy): domain Eukaryota; kingdom Viridiplantae; phylum Streptophyta; class Magnoliopsida; order Fabales; family Fabaceae; genus Cercis; species Cercis canadensis. The sequence goes on along the minus strand of QAOA01006202.1, from coordinate 170,342 downwards.
TCTCGTAGCTCCTGTGCTGTTCCCAGATAGGGAGTTCTGAGTACCATGCCCCTCAATTTCAAGGTTCTGTTGAAGGGTTTGTGTGTATTTATCTAACTGCAATACAATATATAGATTGCAATTATGTTGCTTCTATCATGTAATATGGGTTGCATCTGTTCTCTGGAAAATAAGGTACATCCTTGCAAGTGGTAAAAGTTGTATGTTTGTATCGTAAACGATTTGATACCCAGATGAGATCTTCAGCCAAGTTCATTTGTGCTGTTCCCTGCTTTCCATCATACAATATCGTTGTTTCAAGAATATGTTTTATTTTCTTGGCATCAACATACTTAGAGCTTCCCCATCTTTTACATAACCATCTAATAGAAGGCTATGATCTTGAATGACATAAAAGCCTTAACATAACCCATCAAGAATGGCACCGGCACACACAACACAATTGGTGTTGAGGTGGTTTGAATCCCCGTTTTCCTACATTCTTAGCTAGAAAATCTAAGTCTACCAATGGGTAAAAAATAAAAATAAGAATGCTGATTTGGCTGTTTTTCTTTGTGCTCTTCCTGTGAACTGGCGACTGAACTTGATTTGCGTGCCATATAATGCTATTGTTATAGGCAAAGGGCAGATTGCGCTTTTTTGTTTTTGTTACAAACTTATCTGGTAGAGACATAAACGTAAAGCCAGACAAAGCTGATAACACAATCCAAGAACCTTGGAAGACACACAAGCAATACTTGTAAGCTCTTTTATTTGACTGCTCGTTTAGCCAAATACCAGCTACTAAATTAGCTTCCCTTCTGAGGTTTGGGTGCTGCACCATCATGCTATTAAAACCATTGTGAAGAACCATTGCATCAGTTTCTACTTGTAATCTGTTAAAATTATGTGTTATGGCTGATTTGATCCCTGCTCGTAAAGCCCAAAATTCTGCTAACATTTTATCTGCAGCACCAACAAACTTGTGAAAAGCAAGCAAGTAAAAACCTTACCATTTCATCCCTGAAAATTCCACCCACACTTGATAATCCTGTGCTACCGAAAGGTGACATATCAATGTTTAAGTTTAATAAAGTTATCAAAGGTGTGTTAATTGTTCTAGTTATGGTCTTTATCCTGATAATGGGATTTGCAAAGTTGAACCAGGCCATTTGGGTAGCGGGGCCTCCTGCATAATGTCATTTGTTAAAATTCTTTGTGTTGGAAATAATGGGGTGGTGATGATGGTTGGTTGATTTGGATAAGAAAAGTGAGTGAGAAAAAAATTTTGTTTGGATTGTTATATTGGGAGAATTATTGAGGTAAAGAATTATATTTTGTTCTGGTTTTAGTGGATCAATCTTAAGAAGCTGCCATAAAGAAGTGATTGCAATACATTCACTCAAAGATAAAATCATGATCCAAAGGAATTTGACATATTAGCATAAATTATCTAGCAGTGCATAACTCTTATATAAGAACCAGCAGGTGGGAAGGCATTGATTTGCTAGCTCCCACAGAAAAAAGAAAGTTTCATATTCATCTTATGAAGCGTAGACATAAATACATGACAAGTGACGTGACAAGACATGATACTGATACAGCCACATAGCAAAACTTAGATATAATTTCAAGTGTCAAGTGTTGACACAAATATCTAATTAAGTATCCGATATGCATTGGACATGGATATGACTTTTTTTAGTGTCTATGCTTCATACTCATTTTCTCTCTTTATCCAAACATAGCATTAGGGTTGTAACTTCTGTTAGAGGAGAAATACTTATATACAGGAGTAGTACTCCTTTTATATAGTTCCATAGGTGGAATGTACTTAGTTTTACGTGTCTCGTGAGAATAATAGGTTTCCTAGGTGGAGTCTACTTTTAGTGTACCTAAAAGTTTTTACTTTTTTTAGAGGGAGAAGTGTAAGAGTAGATAATCAAATTCAATTTTCTAAAATTGACTTTGTTAATTGAGATACATTGATCATTCTAATAGCGTAAAGTGTAGTTCAAAATCACTCAGCTTCTTCATTCCAACTGCAATAAATTCAGAAAGAAGCATTAATATATATGATAGTCCAATTATTCATTATAACACTAATCATTATTCATGCATAGCAATATAGCCCAATTGGTTCATCTTTGAACTGTTTAGGCACTGATTGTGGCTTTGTTTGGAAGTTGCTTTCCTTTTCTTGAAAACCATGCATTAGTGAATCTTTGTATGAAATTGAAAGCAAAGCCCAAAAGAGAAATGTAAATCATGATTACTTTGATGCTTGTTCGTTAAGCATGCATCCTATGTAAGCATTCCATTAAGTATTCTACATATCACTCAAAACTTGCATTTTAAGCAATGATTTTTCAGATCACACATAAAATAAGATTTGAAAGATACGTAATTTTAAATCCTTATACTATTGTAGAAAGACACAATTCTAAAGATAAAATCAGTAAGAAAAGAAAAATATGTGTATAAATAGTAATACACATTTTTTTTTTTTAATAAGAACAAGCAATTGCAAAATTTAAGTATCCATAACTGCTTGTAGCAACCTTCCGTAACAAGAAAAGGAGACTATATATGTTACCAATTTTATTTATAAATAATACAAAATTCTTTGTTTTGACAAATAAATCAAACTTAAACCTAATAATTTTGAATCATAAGTGCTTAGTGTTTAAGAGAAGGCACAAAAGTCTTTGTCTTGACAAATGAATCAAATTTAAACCTTAACAATACTAAATGAAAAGTGCATAGTGGCCCGGGTAGTCTCCTCGATGAATGCCAAGGTAGTATAGAGCATATCTACTCTATCATTTAAGTTGGTGTAGATCACTATAAAAATTTATTTAATAGTGTTTGTTAAATCTATGCACCACTATGTATCATGCCAATGACATGTGGGTCAAGAGTTTTAATTTTATTGTATACTTTTTTCTCTTTTTACCTGGCGCATTACCCTTACTTGTAACAAAAAAAAGAATAAAAATCCATGCACCATTTGAGCAAAGAGATTAGGGCTCTTTATCATCACTCAAACTATATGTAACACCAATGAAAGAAGAGGTCCCACAAATGTGAGGCTCCGTGAAGAATAGGAATTTTCTTATATCTGACATACATGTGGGGAGAAAACATAGTATACAAAAACAATGCCAATAAAAAGTGTTAATTGCACATTAATTAAACTCATAATACTATACATTAACACATTTACTTTATAGTCATTTTATTTAATCAGTGACACATCCCTATATACAACTAATTGAGAGTGTTTTTCTTGGGAGTGTGTTTATCAAAGATAATGTGACTCGTTCTCTCATCTATTCTTTTTTTTCCTTTTTTCACATGCAGCTACTCTCATGTTTNTTTTTTTTTTTTTTTGTTTTTTTTTCTCTCTTCATTTAACATCCCGTACATTGCACGGGGCTGGAACTAGTTTTCCTTAATCTTCAAACTAACGTACAAAGGACAAAAGTTGTATTTTAAAGGTTGTCTACCTCACTTTATGCAGTCCACTCACAAACACATAGAAGAAGGGAGGAAAAGAAATTTCTTGTGCACCATTGTCCAGCTAGAATTCTCCACTATAACTACTAGTAATGGAAGTGCTCATGTTATGTGAAATCATTGCTCATTGTCCATGATTCAACTCAACCGGGCCTTCCTTAATCATAACCTTCTCTGCATCCTCAGTGATATCCTCTCTTTTCCATTTTCTCTTTCTGATTTGTTAACATGTTTTCTACATTATTAACCTTCAATAATTTTGTCACTTCACCAAACAAAGACCAATTTTCCCAATTGACCCCTTGTGCTCTTTATCCTTTCTTCAAGCTTTGTCCTGTTTGTTCAATATATTCTCTTAATTCCTTTTGTTCTGCTGCAGCTGATGGTGCCATGGATAAATCCATTTCAACACTTTGACACTGTTTGATTTCTTGGACGTGTTTTATTGTTTGTTCTCTTTGGTTCTGAGGCAGACAAAGACAACGTTTGACTTTATCATAGGTACCTGAGTTCATGGAACTTTGGGATTCATGGGTTGGCTTCTGTCTGTTTTGTTGCTTCTGGGTCCTCAGTTTCTGTGATCAAGATGGTAAGGCTTGTACTTTTCCAGACAATGTAATTTATTTTATGTGGTATTGAAAAAATATCAGATTTCTAAGCCACACTTGTTTTGAAGTATAATCCTTTGGTGGGCTTTAAGATCACTCACAGCTTATGATTCTTTTTCATTTCTCTTTATCAATAATTAGTACTTGAATTTTGCATTACAATGTAATATTTCTTGCAAAAATTGCTCTTATTTTGGTTACTCTACAAACAAATGTTATTGCAGATTGCATATCTGGTTGTTGTTCCCTTCTGTTTCTGCAGGAAAACTGCATGTCACAACCATTTATGCTACACCTTACTCTTAAAATTATGACCTCCGTTGGCACATTTTTTACAACAGTTTTCAAATTTGAACATTAGCTATTTCATTTTGACATTGTTATGGAAAGTTAAAAAAATTTGTATATAAAAGGCATGAGCAAATTTCTTCCATTAAAACCAATGTTGTTTGGTTCCACATGTTTCTCATAGAATTTCATGGGACAGGTTTCCTCAGTCTATCTTGTGGTGGAAGCAACAGTTTCAATGACTCATCTAGCATTTCATGGGTCCCAGACACTTCATACATAAGCACAGGCAAGACAATCACCATCAATTACAATGATGGTACCTCCTCATCAAATGTCTCAGCTCGTTTCTTCTCGCATTCTAGAAGCCGCGAATGCTATAGGATACCGGTGAACAATGCAACTTCTTTGCTCCTTGTTAGAGTGAAATTCGTGTACAAGAACTATGATGGACTTGGAATGCCTCCTACCTTCTCTGTTTCTCTTGGGACAGCAATTGCTGCTACAGTGAACCTTGCCAAAAATGATCCATGGATAGAAGAGTTTTTATGGACTGTGAATAAGGATACATTGCCTTTCTGTTTAAACTCTATCCCAAATGGTGGTTCTCCTATTATTTCTTCACTTGAAATTCGACCACTTCCAGAAGGAGCTTACACAAGTGGGATGTCAGATTTCCCAGATAAGTTACTAAGGAAGAGTTATCGACTTGATTGTGGCTACACCAATGGGTCTATTCAGTAAGAATTACAGTTTCCTTCTTTTACAAGCAATTTCTTTGATGATTGGTTAAGGTTTTCACTGTTTGTCTATGTAAATTTCAGGTATCCAGTAGATCCATATGATAGAACATGGGATGCTGACAATAATTTTACACCCTTTCATGTTGCAACTGGGTTTATGATTCAGCGTAGCTTCAATCAAAATAGTCTTATGGAGAAACCCCCTGCTGCCGTTCTACAAACCGGGAGGGTTTTGGCGCGGAGAAATATACTGACTTATAACCTCCCTTTTGATACCTTAGGGGACTACTATATCATCCTCTATTTTGCTGGGATTCTTCCTGTGTTCCCTTCTTTTGATGTTTTCATAAATGGAGATGTTGTAAAATCAAACTATACAGTGAAAAGCTCAGAAGTTAGTGCTTTATATGTTACGCGAAAGGGAATCAGCAGCTTGAATATAACACTCAAGAGTATCAGCTTCTACCCTCAGATTAATGCATTTGAGGTGTATGAGATGGTTGATATTCCCTCTGAAGCTTCTTCAACCACAGGTACCTTACCATTGCATTTTATTTTCATTTCCAGTAAGCATATATAGTTCATTTAATTTATTTATTGTCTGCTTAATTGATATTCCAGTTTCAGCACTACAAGTTATTCAGCAGTCCACTGGCTGGGACCTTGGATGGCAAGATGATCCATGCTCTCCTTCACCATGGGATCATATTGGATGTGAAGGAAACCTTGTTACATCATTGTGTGTCCACTTGAACCTCTATTTTTTTTTTCTTTTTTCACATTAATGGGTTTGTTATTCAGTGGTGATCTAACAGTAATGACATTTCTTTAGGGATCTTTCAGACATAAATCTGAGATCAATTAGCCCTACATTTGGTGACTTGTTGGACCTCAAAACATTGTAACTTCCTTAACTTAATAGAACTTCTTTGGCATTTCTTATATGTATTTCTCATGCTACTTTTCGTTTAGATGATAATGACGCTTATTATTAATCAGGAATTTGCATAACACATCACTTGCTGGAGCAATACAGAATCTGGGTAGCTTACAACATCTTGAGAAATTGTAATGCCTCCTAAAAGTATGAATTTTGAACTTTGGTTTTATGCAGAAAGTGATAATGACACGGCATATTTTCAGGAACCTGAGTTTCAATAAGCTAACATCCTTTGGTGTAGAGCTGGAGAACTTGGCAAACCTTCAAATATTGTGAGTTACATTCTTTTCTCATCTTTATGAAACTTCAGGGTTAAGCGACAAGTCTGTACTCTTTACTGCTCATACTCATGTCATGTTCATTTCCCTTATTGCATGTGTTATCAGCTAAAATTCTGTCTAAAAAACCAATATGCAGACAAAAAAATAATTTGACATCACATTCTTCTTTCTCTTTTGGCTACACGAAGGGACTTGCAAAACAATAATTTACTGGGTACAGTTCCTGAAAGCTTGGGAGAGTTAGAGGACCTCCACTTATTGTAAGTGAGCATCAAAATTATAGCTCAACAAGTAACACTGCAATCTTACTTTTACATTTTTGTTTCTCTTTCTTTCTTTCCGCGGCATGATACAATATTTTGCACTGGGCAGAAATCTGGAAAACAATAAACTACAAGGTTCACTACCAGAGTCTTTGAACAAAGAAAGTTTAGAGATCAGGTATAGATGGAAGTAGTATATTTGTTTCTTACCCTTTGAAAGTTATGCATATTAACACGTTAGTCTTATGCAGAACATCAGGGAATTTGTGCCTTACTTTCTCCACAACCTCATGTGATGATGATGCATCAATGTCCAATCCTTCAATTGAGACACCACAAGTTACTATAGTTCCCAAAAAGAAGCATAGTTCACATAAAAGTCTAGCAATCACACTAGGCATGGTTGGTGGAGCCACATTTACCCTTCTCTTGCTCTCTCTTTTAGTATTGTTATACATGACTAAAAAGAGATATGAAGCCTCACACACATCAGGTATGCATTCTTTTTCATCATTCTTTTCTCTATAGCTTTTTCTTTCATATGTTATATACTTATATACATATATTATTCTGGCTTTTAGGCGTGGAGATGGATATGAGGAACTGGGGTGCAGCAAAAGTCTTTTCCTACAAAGAAATCAAAGCAGCTACAAGCAATTTTAAAGAAGTTATAGGAAAGGGCAGTTTTGGATCTGTTTACCTTGGAAAGCTTCCAGATGGCAAATCAGTAGCTGTCAAAGTTCGATTCGACAAAACCCAACTGGGTGCTGATTCTTTCATCAATGAGGTTCACTTACTGAATTCTTCTTGCATATAACACTGTCTGCTATAAGATGTTCTAAATTTTTTTTTCAAGTGTGATTGATCATAAATACATAGTCTTTCTCAATGTTGTAAGCACACTCTTACTCCCACACAGGTAGTTTTGGAAATTAACCCTTTCAATTGTTACCCCACTTTGGCATCTAATACCAGATCAGAAACTAAGTCTTCAATCTATTGGCATAACTTACCTAATAAACTCATTGAATGATATTGAAAGAATTGGCTACTAATTTTTGATTTGTGGAAGAATATGACCCTTCTTGTGCATTTTCTTGAACCATTTAAGTTGTATATCTTGTTTATCAAATTTTGGGAACTCTGATATTTTATTACAAGATTATATTTTCTTTTGCTAATTCTTTCATTCATATCTTGTGCTTAGGTCCATCTATTGTCGAAAATACACCACCAAAATCTTGTGTCTTTTGAAGGATTTTGTCATGAATCAAAGCATCAGATATTAGTTTATGAGTACTTGCCTGGTGGATCTCTGGCTGATCACCTCTATGGTAATACATAATTGAACAATATTTCTCACAAATCTCCTTGTTTCCTAAATTCTAATATTGCAGTCAGAATGGGAGTTCTCTGCTAAACATTGCATTTTTTTTTTTTCTCTCCAGGTACAAACAGCCAAAAAATTTCCTTAAGCTGGGTTAGAAGATTGAAAATTGCTGTTGATGCAGCAAAAGGTACAACATTAAGTTCCTAAGTAACATATTTAGTCAAAGTAATATTTCAGTTTAACACACTATAATTTATAGATTTATCTGTCTGAGGCTATTTTTCTCTTTTTGGAAGGATTGGATTATTTGCATAATGGAAGTGAACCGCGAATCATTCATCGTGATGTCAAGTGCAGTAATATCCTCTTGGATGTAGAGATGAATGCCAAGGTCTGTGATTTGGGCCTCTCCAAAATAGTAACAAGGGAAGATGCAACTCATGTCACCACTGTTGTCAAGGGCACTGTTGGTTATCTTGATCCAGAGTAAGTTCTTGAAATTAAGAAAATGATTATTTCCTAGTAACTAAATTATGCTTAAATTTTTCTCTCTATGTACAGGTACTATTCCACCCATCAGCTAACTGAGAAAAGCGATGTATATAGTTTTGGAATTGTTCTTTTGGAACTCATTTGTGGACGAGAGCCATTGATTCATTCTGGAACTCCTGACTCATTCAATTTAGTCTTATGGGTAACTTAGAGTTCCTTTTTCTTGTTTCTACAAAGCAAAAGCTTCAAGATATTCTCCTTTTGCATCTTAGATTTCATGGGAAAAAGCATTTCACCTCTCTCAAACTTAAAACTTCTGTAGCAATCACTAAGTTGCATGAAAGAGTCTATGGCATTTGGTATAATCCTCACTTAAATGAATTACTTGTTTGCTCTTAAGTTATCAAATAGTGCAGTGAGTCATCTAGGTATCAAATAGTCAAGTACCAAATCATATTTTTATACTTTTGGAGTCTATAAATGTTTTTTATTTTTTCAAAATCTTGACCATGTTACTATAGTGTACAATATTGAGAGATTTATGCTGTTGTTTCTTAACCACCAAATGCAGGCCAAGCCCTACTTGCAGGCAGGTGCATTTGAAATTGTGGATGAGAACATAAGAAGAGCTTTTGATCCAGAGAGCATGAGGAAAGCAGCTAACATAGCTGTGAAGTCAGTGGAGAGGGATGCATCTCAGAGGCCAACTATAGCAGAGGTATTAGCAGAGCTTAAGGAAGCATATAGTATTCAGCTCAGATTCCTTGAATCTTGTGGGCATGAGAATTGATTTACAGTTTTCACACATCAAATTAAATTATTTTCCATGATATACAGATAAACTAGTTCGCTTAGTCTTACTGTTGAGTGCCAAAAGAAGTTGGATTCTCACAGAAGAGAGACCAATAGGAAAGAGATTTCACTATAATGGAAATATAGTAAATGTTAACTATTTTGAATGTAGCAACAATGAGATGAATGAAAAAACTTGTCATCCTTGTTGGTAACATGTTCTGTGTAGCTGACCAGCAGTGGTCATCATAAACTAGGGTTTCCCCTACAACAGCTTCAGTAGAACTTCATAACAGTTCAGAGTTTCCTTCTTGAGCAATCAACTCTAATTTAATGGGGACTCATGCCAATGACACCACATTTATAATCAACAAGCCATTCAGTGGTAAGCACAATCAAGTACCATATTATTGATCATATTGATCATGTCTTTGAGGAACATTTACAAAAAGAAACAGAACTGCTGACAACAAACCTAATATGGCTTGCTAATCAGCCATATTAATCAGCTGACCTAGGTGATTTGCTGTAAGTGATGATCTTGAAGGAGGAAAAAGTTTCACTAAATGGTGAAATTTACCTTTCGCATATCACTTATCTGCATATACAACCATCAATATATCCAGCTTCTATATTGGAATTCTCTAAATTGACTTACAAAAGACTTTAAAGGACTAAGAGGAGTAGCGCCTTCGGAGATAAAAGAATAAAGCAGTTGAAGCAGCCACAGCATATGGGAATATAGTCCAAATACCCTGTAGAAATGTACAGGTTAAATTTTCATTTTTAACTAACATAGGACTTTCTGTTAAATTAAAACTTCTATTACCACTACAGTTGCAACGGTAGCAAGGGCAAATACAGGGCGTTCCCTCAAAAGAAAACCTATTCCAAGCTGACCTTACAAGAAAAGGAAAAATGATGTTAATTACCACATTAGAAACTGGTTTTCTTCTTATAAGTAAATATATTGTTTAGGCCAACATGAGTCATATAAGACAAAGAAAGAATGTATTAATTGCATGAATAGAATAAAACTAACATAGGATGGTTTCTTTTTCTTTTTCTTTTCCCTTATTTATTTTCTTTTTCTTGGATTCTGTTTGTTCTTACACCTACACAAAATTGTAAAGATGAATCAGAATAGGAACATGATAAATAATACTGTATTTTTCCTCATTCTAGATTCATAGTGTCCAAAATGAACCAATATCCGAAGAAGTTTCTCTAACTCCTTGAATTTTCAAACTGAAGTTAATTCAAGTTGCCTTACTCTCTCTGATGCATTCAGTAAGCCAGAACCCTTAAAAGAGATAGACTGGGGACATAACAAATTGGAGATTTTGATCATCGTTTAAGCAACTTTTAAGATTAGGCTGGCAATAAAATGCAACAATGTGCATGTAAATAGTTATTAGAATGTATGTAAGTATATTAATGTATAAGTAACTGGAAAAACATTATTATTATAATTAATGTTGTATATTTCCCAACAGAACTATATTCACCTGAAGGGGAAGTGTGAATAGACAGCCACAACAGACCCCTGCAAAGAAACACTCTGGAGATATACCCTGCACTTAACAAAAGCATCTCATCCTTAAAACAATCCGGGTAATTATAAACTGAAAATGGATTGTGCTCAAACAATACTGATGTATGAAAACAGAAACAAGGATATGCACTTGTTAATTGTTTACCAAGATTTATAATTGTATTAAAACTTTCATCGAAGATAAGACACAGACACCAACAGGCACAACCTTTACAAAGTATAAAGAAGCAATTATTTGGAGCAAGCATAAACATTACATAAATTTTAATCTAAGGTTGCTGGAATCTAAATGAGGCCTAAAAGTAATTCCATCAAGAACAAAGAAAAAAAAAAACCACTNAAGCATAAACATTACATAAATTTTAATCTAAGGTTGCTGGAATCTAAATGAGGCCGAACAAAGAAAAAAAAAACCACTAAGGTGATCAAGTGTAAAAAGAAGCCTTAATCATCTTTTCTGGCCCTGGAAAACAAAACAAAACCTTAATGACAGCAAATTATCTCCACCACTCTGCTAAACCTATTACTCTTTTGTCAAGAATACAATGCATCCAACTAAAAAGAACAATTTACCACACCAGAGTTTAAACCCTTACAATACTATAAGATAGATTTATTCATCTGGCTTCACTTCAGTTTCCAGTTCATTATTTATTTAGGGTCTCCTACTGTGGAGATCCAGAGGGACTGCATAGCTTTACTCATTTGATTGCTAAAGCTAGGGTCATTTCACTTTTTTTAATGTTTTCATGGTCACCAATGAGCGTAGAAGATTGCTCACTCTTTCGTGTAATTTCTTACAACTTTTCTTTGTTTTTTAGTTTGCAAAAAATGACAAAGTAATTATTTGTACAAACAACTCTTGGTATTTAAAGCATAACAGTCTCTCAAGAAACAGCTAAAGGAAGTTCAGATCATAATATTCCAATTTGTTTATAATCAATATTTGCTTAAACACCAACCTAGCTAGCTTATTACCCGGCTCACAGAAATTACTCAAGGTAGTACATAAGGCAAGGTATCAACAGAAATAGAATCAGTATTGCAAAACTCTTATGAGGTATGAAATTTCTAAACCTGAAAACAGCCGACCATCAAACAAGATCCATTATTGCAAGTACATCAAACAAATTGAGTTACTAACCAAGGCCCCTGCCAGAAAACCTGTTGGGTTTCTTACTCCAAGAGAGAATCGTTCAACTGCAGATATAAGTCACATGAATGCCATAAATCAATAAAAGAATTAAGTGCATATTCACACAGAAAACTAAATATAGAAAGACATGGGCAAAATTACACTTTGCCCAGCTGTGGTTTGGGTGGATCCACTTTGCCATCCAGTATCTTATCTGTAAGTTTTGTCTTGACAACTGACTTCCAGTGCTAGTTTTCTGTTAGATTAAAGAGAGTAGGGTAACAAAGCGAAGCTCAGGTGGGTAAAATGACACTTCCGAAACCATTGCAGAGAAAAGTGGATTCCACCCAAACCACACGTGGGTGAAGCTTACTTTGCCCTTTAGACATTTATAGCACAAAGGTTTCAATACATAGGTACTTATCATTTGTTTGTCTCCAATAAAATAATCATGTTTGTAAGAATGATACTGCAGATGATGTAAAGGATCATTCGACACGTTCTATATTCTTTGGAATGTGCCCTTTATTCACTACTTATAGAGGCCTTCCAGATGATTATCTTAAAACACTGAACACTCCTAACATGATGCCAAAAGTAAGAAGGGTTCAGATGCTGTCATGTGTAAATGTTCTCAATCTGTTAACTCTGATGCTGTTTTAGTGATGGCCCAATCAAACCTCTTAACTTCATGTCACTCTAGGTGCCAAATGAAGTCTGCGAGAGCCTTCTTCAAACTTTGAATATGTAGAAAGAGAATTAAACTTTGAATATGTACAAAAGGATGAGAATTTGAGATGGCTTCATAATCATCCCACCCACTAATTAATGAAAGCGTTTGAGCACTTTTCCGACAGAAATTTGGGTTTAAACAATGAATACAAATTAGATGCTTGGAGGAATGATCACCTGATTTATCACTAATTCCACATCACTTCACATGAACATGGTATAAAAGCAGTAATACAGTTGCTCAGAACCTTAAAGGACTAATACTTCAAAAAAATACAATAGCCAGCTTCCATATGATAACATGAGTTAAGAAAGCAACTCCCTCTGGATGGAACTTTAATCCTGATGGATTCTAATATCCTCCCTTGCTCTCCCTCTCCCTCTTCTGAGTATGCTAATGCAAGGTCCAGGACCTCAGCAGGCAGCTTTCTTCCACCAAGTACCTGGTATCATCATATCTTGGTGGACCTTGGAATACTTGTTATTATTAGAATGGCTTAGTTCCAACTTTATAAGGTTAACCCAGTATCATCTGCTCGCACTAATTATCAGCCATGCCAATGTCATTACACCTATTATGGATCTTGCATTAATATGCATAGCCTATTGTTTAGACTCAATGCAGTGACAGCTGAGCCAATCAAACAAAACTACGGTTCTTATACCCAACATCATAATTTTCTCCAACCAACTAGCAGTTTCCACATTAATATCCTAGGAATATGTTAATTACGATTAATTTTTTATTAGTGATTTCACAAAATTTTCTAATCAAATCACAAGAACTGCAGATCAAAAGCTCTTGAAGCTTACCAAAACCTATAAGATTGCCGTACTTTTGCACCACCTGTGTTATCTCCAAGGCCTTCTCTTTGCTCATCCCCAACTACAGCCATCACCAGAAATAAAATATTTACATAGGGAAGAAGAACATTGATAAGTATTTGGAAATTACAGAGGAGTGTGTGCATTCATGCACAGCACATTCCCCACCAAGATGAATTTTTCTTTCATATGTATGGATCAGAAGGAAGTAGGAAGAACAAACCCTTAAAGAAATATCATCAGATCCCCCAGATTGTCTGAAAAGCTTCCCCAAATAAAAGGGTACCAGGTCACTAATGCACACCCCCCTGAAATGCAGAGTTGCCAAGCACAATTAATATTTCATGATCAACAGACTTTAGTAAGAGATAAATTTCAACAATATATAATGTAACCATTTTTGAAAACCTCAGTAAAATCAGCTTTCCATAAGAACCATATCTGTAGAAAAAAGTTAAGTATTAAGATGGAGTTGCTAATCACCAGTAAACCCAGAGAATTGTTGATATTATGTATGAAGCATTCCTTGAAAACGATTCTGCAAAAGACTGCCAGGTCCCATCCAAAGATAGCAACTGTGATAATGTTATGCCAACCTAAATCATTCACTCAAAAAATAATTAAAAAGTTCATGCAAATAGAGAACTATGAAGGGGCATCATTAAAGAAAGAACAGTTAAAAACTAAGGAATTAAAAAAATAAAAAAAAAAAAGCACTTGAGCATGTGAAACAGAAGTACCAGTAAAAAGCACAGACCCAAATATTTAAAGCCTCCTCACTAATGAAAAGTCCACAGCCTGCAGCCATAAGCAACCAGAAGTAGATACACCTGCAGGGAGGTCAGATAAAGGGTAGCATATATGAAACAACAATGCTTTTCAAGGCAAAGAATAGCTATACTTTTTACAGAAATATTTTCTTCTGTAATATGGAGAATTAAAGCGCTATCATTGAAGCATGAAAATTAGGGAAAATGTTAGCCCAAAAGTATTAGAAACTACTGTTGGGCCTGAACTAGATGGACCTGCTATGTTAGATGGACCTGCTATGTTTGTGAGAGGTCCAAGCAATAGCAAAGGATTGAGAGTTTACGAGAGAAGGAAGAAGAAGTGTGATCCGGAAAAGGGGGGAAATTAGTTGTAGTCAGTATGGTGTGAGTGCATGGGGGTTTTTAGGAGGGAGGTGGAGTGAGAGAGGGTATTCGGTTAATTGTCTTTTGATTAGGAATTGAGAGTGTGAGTGACTCTCTTTGGAGGTCTAAGGCTGTATTGTTACTACCCTGCAGTGGCAGAGGTGTTCAGTGCAATATACTACCGGTGACTTATTCTATTGTCCTTTGTCTGTGTGTGTCTGAACATTTACACCTAACAATTTGGTTCCGTTGCCGGGAAATCGAAAATGGGTGGGTCTCGTGAAGGTGCTGAATCGTGGGAGAAAATGATTGAAGGCTTATCTGAAACGGATGGGAAATTCCGAATGGCTGGGGTGGCCATTGATAAGATTTCACAAAAACTCCAGGGGGTCGAGAATCTGAAGGAAAGGGTGGAGGAAATGACAGAGGGATTCGAGCAAATGAAGTCAATGTTGAAAACATTAGCCCAGGAACTGCATCAACGTACCCATACTAAAGACACTGGCAAAAACACGTTAATCTTCTCGGAGGATGGAAGAACAGGGTCCAGTGACTCCGGGAGACAGCGAAGTCCCCAGAGGGAGGAACGACGACGTACCACAGTGGGCGATGAATCGTGGGGTGATGAATTCCGTAGAGCCCTCAACAGGGTTGAGCTTCCAAATTTTGATGGAAGTGATCCAGCCGGATGGTTAGCCAGAGCAGAGAAATATTTCGAGTTACAGAACACCACTCCAGAGCTAAAAATCCAGCTCGCTTTTGTGTGTATGGAGGGACCGGCAGTGAGTTGGTTCCGATGTCTACGCAAACGGATACCCAATCTGTCATGGGCGATGTTGGCAGAGGAGTTGATTAGACGATATGGTGGGAGAAAAGCCGAAAATCCCTATGAGTTATTAGCTGCAATTAAACAAACAGGGCTGGTAGAAGAATTCGTCCAAACGTTCGAGGAGGCCGTCGCCTTGGTGCCGGAGATGCCGGAGGCACAGGCGTTGGGGTATCTCATGCATGGGTTGGATGAAGTTATACGTCGGAGGGTACGAATCCACAAACCCAAAGATGTAGCTCGGGCAATCGAATTAGCAAGGGACATTGAAGAAGATCTCCATGGTGGACCAACT
>QAOA01006202.1:3146-153011 GCA_003255065.1 Cercis canadensis | reverse complement strand
CTACAGTTGTCACACCAGAGGAAGCACTGCAATACCGAACCATTACCAGGAACAAGAAGAAAATTCCTCAAGTTCGCATAAAATGGTTGGGTCAGTCAGCTGCAGATGCCACTTGGGAAGACATTCAGATCATTCGCGGCCAATTTCCAGAATTCAGCCTTGAGGACAAGGCTGCTAATTCAGGGGGAAGAATTGTTAGCCCAAAAGTATTAGAAACTACTGTTGGGCCTGAACTAGATGGACCTGCTATGTTAGATGGACCTGCTATGTTTGTGAGAGGTCCAAGCAATAGCAAAGGATTGAGAGNAAAAAAAAAAAAAAAAAAGCACTTGATCATGTGAAACAGAAGTACCAGTAAAAACCACAGACCCAAATATTTAAAGCCTCCTCACTAATGAAAAGTCCACAGCCTGCAGCCATAAGCAACCAGAAGTAGATACACCTGCAGGGAGTTCAGATAAAGGGTAGCATATATGAAACAACAATGCTTTTCAAGGCAAAGAATAGCTATACTTTTTACAGAAATATTTTCTGCTGTAATATGGAGAATTAAAGCGCTATCATTGAAGCATGAAAATTAGGGAAAACTATAAAAAAGTCCAATACAACTGACAGTCTTGTACCATAAGATTTGTTATGCATTAATAATCTCATTTGCATTATCTGTAATACTGAGAGGCCTAATTTGTATAATGCTGGTTTCATACCAGACTACCAGATGCATAGATGAGTAGTGACAGACATGGCATACAACATTCCAAAATCCAACTTAATCTACAGGGCTACAACAAAGATACAGCCATATCATGGAGACAAATTTTCCATAAACTAGTTAGTAGTTAAGAGTTCTTATAACATGAATTTATTGCCTAACTCCAAGTAGAAGTGTAACAATGACAACAACTACAGTAATGAATGATGAGGGAAGAAAAACTAAAGATCCATATCACCAGCCAAGCTACAAATCTGCACAGATGGAAGCAAGGCATACCCTGGTGCATACTCTGGAAGTATTATTCTGTATCCAAAAGCTTTGAAATTGAAACCAGCAGGGGCTGCAGCAACTGCTGAAGAGGATGAACCTTCAGATAGAATCTGCAAACCAAGTGATGATCCAAGAATAGGTGGCTTGAGGCCAATGGATATTAGTGTTGCTGTTACAGCTACGCCCAATGCAATTGCTATTGTAACCAGGAATGGAATTTCTACATTGTTATGTCCCTCTTTACCATTCACGAGCACCTCACTACTGATGCTATCTTGTCTGTCTGCTATATCTTTAGATCTTGGAGCCTCCCCATCCTCCTGTTTAAAGCTTCTAATTCTGTTTCTGTAAATGGGAAATACATGTGACTATGCTGAATGCAGTGCAATAAAAATGCAAACCTCCTTTTGGAGTCCCTACATAATATAAACAAATTAAGCCTTACACATGAAACCTGGGTTAGAAAAAGTAAATGATCATTTAACCCTCAAGATTATGCTTCAAATAAATTACACATTAAAGTTGCTAACAAAATCTCTTTGAGCTTCTATGCAGCAGCCACCTATTTACCTCAGGCAGCAAAAGACAGTGTTGCACTCGTTATCTTTGAAGCATGTCTAACCATGACTACAATCGCCCCATACTAGAGTTCACCATTTCCATTATTATAATAGATGAAGAAGCAGAAGTGCAACTCAATCTAGTATAACAACTGTACCATTAGCCTAGTGCAACAGTGGTGGTATATTGAGGACATAACAGAAAGGAGAAACCACTCAGGCTTCTGCCACATGATGACACTTGGATCCTGATCAAGTAACTATTAGTCCTACCTATCATCTCTCCTAACACAACATTTTGAATATTTATTATGGATTTAGATCAAGACTTTAATAGTAAATACAAGAATTAGATTTGATAATTAGCCATCAATTCATGAATAGCAAATAATCATTACTATTAGATTGTTACCAAATTAAAAAGATAAGCACTAAATTGAAACTATTTCAAGGAGATGAAGGCGAACCAATATTTCAAGCATTTATACCACCAGAAATCACATTGGTCTACTCAGCAATAACAATGTTAAGAGAGAACTCTAAATAGCACTAAGTTTTGATTGCACAAAGTTACTGGGTGCAAGAGACATCAAAACACTCTCAAGTCTCAAGAATAACCTTGTCAATAGAAAAGGAGTTTGTCGCCCAAATTGCATTATGTTCACAGCCATTGAAGCAATTTTTGTAAACCTTTTCTTATGGTGAAACTCATTCAATACTGCATTAGGGGCTTAAGCCCTTCTCAATAAAGTCCCACTGTTAATGGCACATTGGTTATAGTTAGCATATTTATCTTCTATAATTTTATTGTTCATCATTTCGATCTCTTCCCATATGACCCATTCTTGATACCATTATTTCCATTTTTTGATATGTTCTTCTTAACCTGTATGATGCAGAGTCTTCTATAATGGATTCAACAATTTGGTTTCCAAAGCATCACTATTTCCAAAAGCTCGATAAATAAGAAAATATATTTGACCTATTCACAGCATGGGAAGCCATTGCAAAACTGAAAAGTTGGCATTTGAATCTATTAAAGCACGGCTAGTTTAGAACTTCCCCTGATCGAATAACGTAAAAATCTTAGAAATAAGAACTTAATTGAATACAGATAATACAAGTGTACATTAAATCAGCCTTCCTGTAACTCTTGGCAATTATGGATGTTATTAAATGACAGAAAGAGAAAGAATTGTGAAGTTTGCAACTTTTGTGGACAAATGTAAATAATTTTAACAAAACCGTCCAAAATGGCACTTCAACAACCCCTGAACAGGTGAGAAAATGAGGGGGAAAAAAATTATCTAGAGATCAAGTTCAATAACATTATACACCCAAAAATTACAAGCACCAATATAACATATCACATTCTTAGTATTTTCCATATGTAAATTTCTTCAATCAAACAAGCAACCATATCTTAGAGTAAATGAGAAGTTATGGACCTGAAGAGGCGAGAAACTAGCACATCTCTTTTCTCCTTCAAAAACAATCTGCAACCAATACTTAAGCAGCTCAACTGCTTCATGGGTCTTCGAGTATAACATTTGGGATTTGTTGTGTGCTGATTTAACATAGACCCATGTGATAAAACCGCCATTGGAGACATTTTTTGGAGCTCACATAGCTCCAGTCACTACCAGTAAAGAAAGTGGTATTGATGATGAATATGGATATGAATGACAATGTGCTCTTTTGCAATGGCCAACGAACGAGGAGAGGTGAATTCTGGGTCCATGTGGTTGGATGTGAATTTGCCAATAATTTTCCAATCAAGACCGTGGAAGGGATATACTCTGATAAAGCACGTGAGATTCTCTAATTTTATTTTGAATAATATACCAAAAGTAAAGTGCCAGAAAAAAATTAATTTAAAATGTTGAAAGCAGAAAAGAAAAGAGCTTTTTTTTTGGAGATTTGATTATAATATTATACTTTAAAAATTTATTTATCAATTTATTAGATTTTCAGAACTATTTATCTTGTTAGTATATTTAAAAAAACAAAATGACAGCGCATGGATATCATCGAACACGCTGCATGTGGTAGGTTCGTAGTCAAGTCTCTTTTTTGCCACACCTGCAACTAACGGATCAAAGTAAACATGTCGTATTTCATGTAACATATTTAATGGGGACACATTTCATGGGATGCCACATGTTTTGTAGAGCCTTTACATTGTCATTTTGTTTTTTTTGTTTTTTTAAATAAAATATAATAATTGAATAAATAATTTTAAAAATATAATAGATTAATAAATATTTTTTTTAAATGTAATAGTAAAGTCAAATAGAAGAGTTTTTCCACCTAAGGTTTTTTTTTTTTCTTTCCTAAGGAAACTTGACAAAATTAGTTAGGCGGTGAAACTTTGATACTCAAACCTCTAAACTAAGCTACTTATAAACGCACACTCATCTCTAATGTGGGACTTGAAGATCCACCCTCGGAGGGAGGGCCCCAAGTATACTTAGTAACACCACACTTACATTAACTACACATAAAACAAAAATTATGTTTATTATTATAATTTTATTATATGATTAGTGAACATGACAAGTAAAACTTTCAAAATTCTAGGGGAATAAATAAAAAAGGAAGAAAAAGAGCTACAAATAAGCTTAACTTTGATGCTTCAGCACTAACATCAACATTATTTAGATGTTTGAGCGACAACAAAAATGTAGAATTATGCAAACAAATACACTGTATACAATGGTTTAAAATTGACAGAAGAGTTTTTGTACCTCACCTTTTTTTTTTTTTTTAATTACAGTTAAATTGGTTATGAACAACCAAAGAGAAAGTCAAATGCTATCAGTGAAAAGAAGAAAAAATTGAACAATAAACTTTAAAAAAGAACTATAAAATATTTTTTTAATAATTAGAGTATCTTCTGAGCAGCTTAAAAATAAAGTTAAAAAATATAGTTCATTGATTCATCGTACTTTGATACAATTAAGGTTTTCACCACATCAAGATGCAGCAAATAATTACACCTAATGAGTGAAGTAGTGTCTCTCCCGCCCACCGTTCAAACAAGTGAAGAATGGTAGCTATAACCAATATCAAATTCTCAACTGTCAAATCAAATCATATATACCTGGGATGGGAACTCTTCGTTTATTTAAATACCAACAAAGTCCCTTACTGTCAATTTGAGCAATGCATCATTCTCTGAACGTTTAGCTATACCCATTTGATATTTGGTACTATCTTTTAACAATGAACTCTTCTGCCATTGCAGACTGGGTAAGAAGCCATGCAACTCTGCGAGTATTTGGTCTGCTCCTTCTGGGTCAATTTGTTTCTTTCACTATGGCCATTATGGGCCTCACTTCCTCTCTCGTATCTGATCTGGGTATCCTTAATTTTGCTATTTTCGATTTTTTATGAATTTTTTTTATCTGTTTTTTTTTAACTTTTTTTTCTATGTTGGTGACCGTATATAGGTGTTGATGCACCTCTTAGTTTGAGTCTTTTCAATTACACAGCCTTAGCCTTAGTTTATGGAAGCATTTTGCTTCACAGACGTCAAAAACTTCTGGTATATATGCTTATCTTTGTCTCATTGTTGATTTGATTATTCCATAAACTGTATAATTTGTTCTCTTTTGAGTTGTGTGCATTTTCTATCTTGAAAATGGAACATGAAAGTGATTTTTGAGTATATATTGGGATTCTCAAGTTGTGGGAATATATATCTTGTGGGTTTTGCAGGTTTCTTGGTATTGGTATTTGCTTTTAGGTTTTGCTGATGTTCAAGGGAACTATCTAGGTAAATTGTGCTGGTCTATCCCTAATTGTTGTATTTGTATATTGCTGATGCATGCAGATTCCCTGGACCCAAAATTATAATGTGAATTTTTTTTTCTTTTTTTTGAGTAAAATACATTTTTTGCTATTGAATTATTTCTCAAATATCACTTTGATCCTTAATTTATTTTTGGTATCACTTAATCTTCGAATAATCACATTGTCTGCCAAATCAGTCATTTATGACACAAAAAATAATTACTTAAATGACTGATTTTGCGGGCAAAATGGTTATTTGAGAACTATTTAAGGAATAAATCAGGAATGAAAAATGTATTTAACCCTTCTTGTTTTAACAAAAATATGTGGTAAAAAATATTTCTTCCAATCTTTGGACATTCATGTGAAACAAGGACATTAATTAAAACCCTACATTTCTGAATTTACAATATGGTGGGTTTGTGAGAAATTTACTGTGAAAGGGTGTTTGATATATGAATTTCAGTTTGATTTTGATTTATTTTGCTGCAGTTAATAAAGCATTCCAGTATTCATCCATTACTAGTGTGACATTACTGGATTGTTGGACAGTACCTTGGGCCATTATACTTACATGGATCTTCATCGGCACGCGCTATTCGCTATGGCAGATAGCTGGTGCAGCACTCTGTATCCTTGGCCTTGGTTTGGTGTTTCTTTCTGATGCAGGGGTTGGTGGTGGAGGTGACATTTCTTTTACACTAGTTGAGACTAAGGTTTTCCATTTTTGGGTAATAATTATGCAATAATTTTTTCAAAGCAATGATTCTTGTCTTCAAATCATTTATTCATCTTTCAGATGATGGCTCAAGACCTCTTTTGGGTGATATACTTGTAGTTGCAGGAACACTTTTCTATGGAATAAGCAATGTTAGTGAGGTATGTGAATCATTTACTACTGTTTTATATGCATTTGCGTTAGAGACAGTAAAGTTTAATGTTGGAGTACCATAAGGGATAGCTATATATGACTATAAACCTTAAGATTACAATTTTGGCTTGGTTATTGATTTGAAATCCCATATATCAGAATCTCTAATCACATTTTCTGAATTTATTGGACTTGGTTGGTTTCTTTCCTTCAAAATGCAGGAGTTTTGTGTGAAGAAAAAGGATCGTGTTGAGGTAGTTTGCATGATTGGCGTTTATGGATTACTAGTAAGCATTATTGAAGCGTATCCTTCTTGTTTGTCCATATAGTTTACATTTTATGGCATTGAAAGCCTATCCTATTCAAATATAGTTTACATTACTATCCTGAAACCTTCAAAATGTTCCTTAATTCCATGATCTTTCAGATCTATACTAGAATTGAAGACTCTTGAATCTGTCAAATGGACTGCAGAAATAGTAAGTAATCAATTTCATATCATTTTACATACTACATAATTTTGATGTGGTTTATCTTCTCACCTTCTTCTCTGTATATGTCCATTGTCCAAAATCTGTCACGCTCCCACCTGCAGCGTGACCCTTGATTAGAAAAAAAGACAGCAGAATATTTTGATTATGGCTCGTTTTGATATTGACAGTACACAACATAAGTTATGAGAAAATTAAAAAATTAGAGCCTGATATTTCTACAAATTCCTATATGTGTGTGCAGTGACAATGGATCCAAAAATAACCTAATGGGAGGTCAAATTATAAAAGTGGGAGGCTAAATTACAAAAGTGTGAAAATATTAAACATTTCTCTAAAAAAATTTAAAAAAATAAAAAATAAAATTGGAACATGAGGGGGCCATTGCCCCTGCTGCCGACCCCCCTTTGCATCTGTCATTGTGTGTGAGCATGCTTGGAAAGCATTCCAATTCACAGTTCATATATCTTTGTACTTAAGAGTATTAATTGAAAAGGGCTCAAAATTGTCTCTAACCTTAATATTTATTACAAAATTATGTCTGCATATTTGACAATGGGATAAAGAAGCTCCTTGTTTTGATCTAGACATTTGAATTGTTGCTCAGGTACTCGCTTATGTTGGCTACGGTCTGGCAGGCTTCCTCTTTTACACATTTGCTCCTTTTGTTTTAAAGGTCAGTTTACTTCAATACACTTAAATAGTACAACTCCTTTTGTTGGACAAAATACAGATATTTGCAGAGGAAAATTCCTTACATTGATGTAGCTAATTGAGAATTATTTTGTAGGGACTAAAGTAATACTAAAAATTTTTCAGGAACTAAAATGACCGTGCTTGTATTTTTCAGAGACAAAAAAATGGTTTTACTTTATGATTTTTAAGTTTACTCCAAAAACATCGTATCTTAAAATTGATCATATTTGGCTAAATAATTGTTTTTGCTTAATAATTCGTAATAGATTAACTGACTCTGAGGGGGGAAGGGTTTTGTTCCATGCAGTTGAGTGGAGCTGCAATGTTCAATCTCTCTCTTCTAACATCAGATATGTGGGCAGTGGTGTTCAAAATCTTCTTTTACCACCAAGAGGTATTCTTTTTCAATTAAACAAATAGACCTTATAAGTCTACTTGAGCATTCAGTTATCATTTGCAAGTATCATATGCTAAAGCTCTTAGTGGTTTTAAATTTCACCACAAGAAAATCGTTGTTTTCTACCGGAATTTTTTATAATACAATTTGACCAGTTGTTAATATGCAATTACAGGTGGACTGGTTGTACTTCCTCTCTTTTGCCATTGTAGTTATTGGCCTCATCATTTATTCTACAACGTATGTATAAAACTTTCATCTTATGATCTGTTCCTTATTTCACTATGTTTTAGATGGAGGCCAGGTTGCTTCATCTTATGTGTGTTTAACTCTTCATCTGTGTGGGGATGCTTGTGTGCCAAGATATATGAGTCTCTGGTTTTTTACTTACGCTTAGAACAATCTGTGATTCATGCTAAGAATCTGATTGCAAGTTTGTGGAAATCTTTTGGATGGTTGCTTCTCTTTGCATCTTTTCACTTAAATGATTCTTTGCAAATAGAATTAATTCATTGTCTGAATGTACCAGCTGTTACTAAGTACTAACCATGTGGTTTTTTCTACCAGAGGAAAGGATTATGTTCCTGCACCATCTACTGAGGATACAGAATACCAAGTGCTTAATAGTGAAAGCACAGCATCTGGAAATGATTCTTTGGCTTCATGAGAGATATCATATTTTGCAGTTGAATTGCGCTGATGGAAAATTTCACTAAGCTTTGAGTCTTTAATGTTACTTGAAAACATACTTGTTATATGTAAAATCTATTTCTAGTTCTTCACCTAATAGTTTAAACTTTTAGGTTGATTCATTTCTTCAGCCATACACATCTTAATTACAAATGCTGTAAAAAGAAGAGAATCATTATTCATATTGTAATATCCTTGCCCAGCCTGAACTTGAGTCTTCATCTACAATGAACACAGAGCTGGGGGTAGCTAGTATAATGTACTAGATTGCACCCAATCCAATATCCAAGCCTAACATGCAGATTGGCCCAGCAGCTAGCCACACAAGAGATGGATTTACCCGCTAGACACCCAACTCAGAATATGATATCAAAGGGGCCACAATTTGTTTGTCTCTGGTATTGCTACCTCAATAATGACCCTCAAGTATTAAAGATCATGGGATGTGGGTGTTTGGCTGTTGAGAAAAAAGTGCCACTAAGGCAATGTAATGTAATATCTGAGAGCTATAGAGAACTTCCTTCGAGAAGAAGATATTATCTTGCCAATGAACCTCATTCGTTGCAGTAGTCTTCAACTTCATCCTTGCAAATTAACGGCTCATTTTATTCTGGCATTATTGCCTGCCTCTTTTTTCCTTGTACTTATTTGGAGAAAAAGATAGATATCTCAGAATCAATTACATCATATGATTTTTATCATCCAAATAATTCTCGTCCCATACTTTTTATTTTTTTATAATCTAAAAGTTTTTTTTTATTTAATATAAGATGTCTGAAAAATATATATACATTTTTTGGGTTGAGTTTCTAATTTTGTCATTGTCATTGAAACATTATGAATAAATATATAATGACCACTAGTGAGTATACCATAATCACTAGCTATGAACAACAAAATGATTATTGTTAGAGTGTTTGGTAAAAATAATCATGTTCTTTTTCCATTAGATCAATGATTATGCATGTTGACTAGTAATCATTTGAGTCTGTTCATAATAATTATTAAGAAATACACAAAGACAATTTTAAGTGAACAATGAAATTAAAAACATAACTAAATTCTTTTTTTTTTTGTACCCACAAATTAATATTAATTCATTTTTCATGCAATAAACAATAATTCTATCTTTTTATTATTATAAATAAGGTATATTATACCAAATTTTAAAATAATATTTGATCTCATCTTGTTAGTTATGCATATCAATATTCATGCCCAAATTTACACTATACACTCAAATCTCCTCTCCTCCTTCAATTGCCTAGCTAATTGAAATTTTAATAGCTTTGAATCTTATTCCCTAACTCCAAATCATGACTTAAAAAACGAATGTAATTCAGATTTTTTTACTAGTAAAATAAATTTTTTAAAAATTTATTTAATTAGTGGCCACTAGGTTTCATTGATAATACACTAAAATCAAGTCCATTAAATCAAAGAGTTAGTCTCAATTCTCAATGTGCAAAAAAATAGCTCAAGAATACTGTTCTCAATTCTATTAAAATTAATGTTAATTCATGCAAGACAAATTATAAAACCAAGAAATAAAAATGGAAAGCAAAAAAAAAAAAAGAAAAGAAAAAAAATCTATTATTTGGTTAATGATAAGGACAATCTACTGATTCTGATCCCTCCAACCGCCAAACCTGAAACTGGCAAATTCGCCATAGCGGCGTACGGAACTTTGTTTCGTCGTTTTTGTTCACAAAAGATTGAAACGAGCGGTTGGGAAGCACAGTCAGCTCTCCTACCTTTCTCTCGCGAGCCACGTGTACTTTTCAAGTCACCACGCCAGAAACGTAAGCAGTACAAAAACGACGTCGTTAGAAGTTGGGCGCCTTATTTAGCTCCTGCTTTGCCATTTCAAGGCCGTCTTTGTCTCCGACACAATGATGTTGGTTGGAGTTGGAGCTTTGGAGGTTGCAATGTAATGAACCCATAAATAAAAAAGAAAGCTTTTAGCTCACATGGGAATCTCGAAAAGCCATGACAGAATGATTGTGAATCTTGCTGAATCCTTGCTGGGTTTTCGATTTCAACTCCAAAACTCTTCTTAATTCTTAGTTTCACTTGGTTACCTTCTCTCAAATCCAGGTTCTTTATTGCTTCCTTATGAACTAAGTTTCCGTATTTTTCTTTAATAATTGAAGGAATAGACGTGAATTTGCAGTCCTAAGTTACCACCGACTTCGTAGTATGAGTTTAGGTTTCTTCTGATCTTCGGGTTTTAGCTTCTCCAAGGTCTTCTACCGACTGATTTGATCTGAATTGTGTGTTAATGTAGCTTATTCCTTTGCGGAATTGTGGGCATGGAGAATTTTCTATCTGGGTCGGTGAAAAAGTTCTGTTTTTGCTTTGTGAGTTCTATTTGTTAAGTTGTTTTGGTGATTGTAGTGGTCAATTGCTTCATAGTACTCTCTGGAGTGTTCTATATTGTTTGTTGCTTTCTGGGTACTTTTGATTGGAGAATTTGCTATTTGGGTTGGTGAAAATTTGTATTTGCTTCGTGAGTTCTATCTTGGGTTCCTTCTGTTCCTCTGTTTGTAGCTTTTCGAAAGTCTTCTAGCTTTTTTGCTTTATGGGTATCTTCAGTTGGAGAATTTTCTATTTGAGTTGGTGCTTGTATTGGTCAATTGCTTGTTAGAATTCTCTGAAGTATTCTGGGATTTGAGCTCTTCAGAGAAGGATGGCTTTGCAGGAAATTCATTCTTGGACATTGGGAGGTCTTATTGGAGCTTTTATTGACCTTGTTCTAGCTTATTTCTTGCTATGTGGATCAGCCATTGCTTTCTTAGCTTCAAAATTCTTGAGAATTTTTGGACTTTATTTGCCATGTCCTTGTAAGGGGGTTTTTGGGTATAAAAATAGCCAGTTGTGTATGCATAAAATACTTTCTGACTGGCCATCAAGAAAGATATGTTCCGTTCAAGTGCTGGCAGTGAAAAGGTTTCCGTTTGATCTGGTGTGGGTGAAGAATCATATATGCAATTCAAATGAGAAAATGACTACAGAGAAAATATCTGAGAATAGGGTTGTTGAATTGGAAGATGAGGCATCTTGCAGTTCATGTTCAGGCACGCGCTTGCATTCCTTAGTTGATAGGGAATGTGGGTATGATGCTAAGGGAAAGAGAATTGCAAATCTCAAACGAAGGTCTGGAATTCGGCGTAGGAGGAGGAACATTTATGAATGTGGGAAGTTCTCTTCTGAAAATCTCCAGTCTGATGATACCCATGGTTCCAGCTTCGCATATGGCAGGATGGTTAGAGGTACAACCAGTGAAAGCATAAATCCTGCATCAGGGAAAGAAGTTACTGTACTGGGTAAGTGAGATCTGATCCATGCTTGTATTATGATTCATTAAGTGATTTATGCTGAGACTTGCAAATTGCATATTCTTACTGTGAATTTTCTTTCTTTTACTTGAATGAAATATTGAGCTGCCACATTTTAGTAGATTTTTTTTTTTTTTTTTACTGAAACCCGATTTTAAGTGAAAGTTAAAATTGACATCTTGCGATTATGTTGATAAATGATAACTTACTTTACTCTCAACGGGGCAAAAGATGAAATTTTTTAACTTGAGTTACAAAAACTTGTGAATCTTATTCAACATCTAATCTCTATGTTCTACTATTCTGCACGTTGGATATTGGCTTTAAACTTGCTCTCTTTTGTTATCCTGCCATTCAGATGTCAAAGGTTCTCAAACTGGCTGTGATATGGATGAAAGAACATGTCATAGTTATGAATTTAGCGGAACATTGATTGATAGTCCAACACAGGACAAATATTCATCTTCATTGGAAAGCTACATGAGTAATACACAAGACAAGATGCAGATGGTTGGAAATGAAGTGAACCACATCAAGTTGTTGGAACAGGCACTTGAAGAAGAAAAAGCTGCCTATGCTGCTCTTTGCTTAGAGCTAGATAAAGAAAGAGCTGCAGCTGCATCTGCTGCTGATGAAACCATGGCCATGATATCACGTCTGCAGGAAGAGAAGGCATCAGTAGAATTGGAAATTAAGCATTACCAGAGGATGGTAGAAGAAACAGTTGCTTATGATGAAGAGGAGATGAATATTCTGAAAGAGATCCTTATGAGAAGGGAAATAGAAAATCACTTTCTGGAGAAGGAACTTGAGACTTATAGGCAGATGAATATTGGAGGAGCTGAGCAATCAAATGTTGAGGCAAAGGTGCCGCTCGATGAGTGGGGAAAAATGCCATCATTTTCACTTGAAACACATGACGATCCACTACATATTGATGGTATTAAATCTAATGTCAAGAATGTTGAAATTGCAAATCTTTCCTCAAGTTATCAGGTGGCTCAAACTTGTACCAGAAATGATGATGGAGAAGAGCTGGAGAAAAACGAAGAGCAGAAGGATCAAATTCAAGTCAATATGCATAGTTCCTTTCTTAATACTGAACCAGATATTCTTGATGTTCATGTTATTGACTATAACATAGAACTCAGGAAAGAGGAGAGTAAAAAGATGAGTGGCTCTTCGTTTGATAATACTTTAAATGAACCCAGAGATTGTGATCTTGCATTTGGAAATCTTGGAGTTCAAAACAGTAATGTATTGACTAACTGTTCAAATACAAGCAAGGAAGAAGGTCAGACTATTGTTGGTGGTCTTTCTAATCAGTTATTAGTGTTTAGTAACTCAAGATGTAAAGTTTTTCCTTTTGATGCAGGAAGGGAGTCTTCATATGCAGACAAGGATGAAAAGTTTAAAATTGGAACTGAGATTGAAATGCTCAGAGAAAGGCTGAGAATGTTACAAAATGAAAAAGAAAAATTGACTTTCTTTCCAGATAATGGAGAATTTGTAAATGGTCAGTTGAAGCTTCTGGGGGAGATAGCAAACCAGCTTCAAGGGATTAAACAGCTAAGAAACCCTGTGCGTGGGGCTTCCTTGCCTCCTTCATCGGCTAAGGTATATTGTAAGGCTTGTTATTTACCGTTGCCTAAATTTTTATGAAAAGTAAGTTCATCTTTGGTGACTTGTTTGTGCAGTAATTCCATAGTCATGGCAGTATGCTGTTAGTGATTAGACGTATTGGGTAAAGTTATTGATTAGATTTGTATGATGATTTTACCTTCTTTCAAGCCCATGTTGATTTCTTCTGCATATGTCATGACTCAAGTGAGACAATGTTTATTTGAGTTAGCATTTCATAATTAGAGAATTAATATCGGGAGAGTCTTAAGGTAGTGGATTACCATTATGGCTGTGAGGGATGTGTCTTTTCTTGATCACAGAGCTTGGGAAAGATCAAATTATCGTTTCTAAAGGTGCAGGATTTAACCAAGAACGAAAGTACCTTTATTCCCTTATTCAATCAAAATGTTACTGTTGGCCATTGTTGTTTTGCTTAATGACCATTGGCAACCATTCACCTTATTTTTCAGGTGAGCTTGAAGAAAAGACGCTGCCAAAGTGAGACTTGGAAGACCTGTGAAAGTTCCTAAGTGCATGTTTGCCTTTCAGTTTGCCAGCCCAAAAGCTCCAACCAAGGTTTGCAAGGGGATCACAACCCAAAACATGCACTAAATCATGTATAGTAACACGTAAATGGTAGTGAGGTTTGTGCCTTAGAATGTTGGCCTCGAGTGCATTGCCAGCATTTTTGGGAAGGGAATATGTAAATGGGAACTTAGCTTTAGCTACCTAGATTTTTACCTGTACTTATGTTTTTCCAGTTGCATGTTTAGGATGTAAATAAACATAATTAGTGCACTATGTTATGTTGGTCAAAACAGTTTTGAAGTCTTCACTGGTGAGTAGCATGTGCCTCTGCAGAAAGGATGGAATATCAACTGTATTCAGTCCTTGATTCTTTTTCTCTTTTCTGTAGCTTTAGGTATCATGTCTGTAAATCACAGACGATGCATGTAATTGTTGTTTGGATTTCTTTAAAGTAGTAATGATGTGAAAGATTTTGCTTTCTAAAGGATGTTTATTTTTTTAGAATTTTTAAATAAGAGCATGATTAGTCATATATTATTTTCTAATATTCTTGCTTTTAAGTGTCATTAAGGTTTAGGTGAATCCAGTTAAACCAGATATTATTATGTTTCAAGTTTTTTTTTTTTTTGGTAAAAGGGCAATTTACACTATTGAATATAATCTTAGAATTGGTTGGTTAAGTTACTCTGATTGGGTTTTCTCTTGTGTATTTGTGGGTCTCATGCATGAGTCATGAGTACTATTGTTCACACTTCACTTCTGCTTGGTTGTATACTTTTTGCTTTTTCATTTTTCTAATTTTTATTTTTAAATTAATATTTAATTAAAAATAATAAAATAACTATATTTGGGCTGCCTATTTTGTAAGGCTGAGCTCAGGATAGCTAAATTCGGTTCGGTTCGTTTAATATTTGGACTTTTTGGCCTTGAACCGACACTAGTTTAGTGGTTTGATGCAAAAACTGCTAAANTGGCCTTGAACCGACACTAGTTTAGCGGTTTGATGCAAAAACTGCTAAACCGATCCGGACAACGAGCCGGGTTTATAGTCAAACTGATCGGTCAGTCCAGTCCAATTTTTAGAACCATGCTAATATAGATGTCTATGTTCTAATATTGTTCAAAACATGGGAGAGTGGGGTCTAGATAGAATTAAATTACCCTTGTTTTGTAGCCTAAGTTATTGTAATGAATGAAAGAAAAAGAAGAGTTTATTCTAACAGATCATATTCTAATGACTAACAATGCTATTCTTTAGTACCATTTAAGAAAATTAATAAGCACTTGGATTTTCAAGAAATTAAGGAAAGCTTAATGATATATTAAATCTAACAGCTCAGTGGCAGAAAGCCATACTCATCCAGTGGGGGTAGGTAACAACTCATTATGGTGCCAANTATTTTTTTATAAATGATAAAGAGGAGCAAAATTCTCTCCAATCTGGGTATGCTAATATAGATGTCTATGTTCTAATATTGTTCAAAACATGGGAGAGTGGGGTCTAGATAGAATTAAATTACCCTTGTTTTGTAGCCTAAGTTATTGTAGTGAATGAAAGAAAAAGAAGAGTTCATTCTAACAGATCATATTCTAGCGACTAACAATGCTATTCTTTAGTACCATTTAAGCAAATTAATAAGCACTTGGATTTTCAAGAAATTAAGGAAAGCTTAATGATATATTAAATCTAACAGCTCAATGGCAGAAAGCCATACTCATCCACTGGGGGTAGGTAACAACTCATTATGGTGCCAAATTAACCATTTTTCTTTTTCTTTTTGGAGATACACAGCTCATGGATAAAATATCTAGATCATTTGGAGAAACATTATCTAAACACATCATTGTAAATGATCATCAAAATATAAGATAGGATCAAACAATTGGAAAAGTGAAAGATAATATATTTTCTATAAAACAAAAAATCTAAGCATGGGATTTTTCAAAATTGGATTTGCTGCCATATATTGTTTCACCAACTACATACCACACTTTGTAAAACCATTGAGCTGTTAGGTGAATATACATGAACAATAAGGATGATCTCTCTCCGCTACATATTAACACAGTTGCACTTTTCACAGCAAAAAGAAAATACAATTGAAGTTTGGTTCCTTCTGTACCTCAACTACTATTAGGCACATTAGTTTAGGTTCACCAGATGAGAAGTCCCAGAAACCAAATGGCATGGGAATCACAACCCTGTGGCTTGTGAGTTGCGTCATCTTTCTGAATTTCTTAAATGAAATGGTACACCGGCGACGATCACCGATGCCTAGGGTTAATTCCGGTTCCACCCTGAACGTCATTGTGTTATTATAACAAGGCACAATGGGTGAATCACCATCATTGAATTCTGTCAAGGACCTGCGGCTTAAGGCTTATACCTCATCTCTTTATATAGGTTGAGGAATACGCTTTAAGCACTGAGTCCTCGGCAAACATCAATGATGGTAATTCACCTTCGCTCGGTGCCTTGTTATAATAGTGCAGTGGCAGAAAATGGACCTTTGTGATGGCTGGAACAGGAGTTGCCAAAAGGCATTGGTGATCATCGTTGGTGTGTCACCGTTCCTCAACAGTGATGGAAATTAACTACAGGCGTTGCGTTTGTTCTTTCTATGTAGAAAGAGGCTAGATTCTTTCGCTCTATTTGCTGCTCCATTCATGGAATGAATTCATGAACCTTAAGTCGTTATAATTGATTTGTCTTATGTATCCCACATTGATACATACAACAAGGCAATTATAATGACTGAAAGTTTATCTGGAACATCTGCAGAGGTAAATAAACCACAGAGGCTTCATGACTTACAAGTGAATTCAGTGACTTGAAAGGAGCTGCTGGGAATAGGGCAAAAGATTCTAGCCGCTTTCTACATGGATAGAATGAACGCAACACACTGTTGCTGATTCCCGATTACTGTATATGTATAGCCATTCATCTTGTTCTGCATACACGTTGTTTACTCACTCACTTTTGTGCCTTTAATTGCTTTTTGTCTGTTAAACTATGCGTTCCACGTTCCATGTATGGAAATGGGTTCTTTATCAATTTTTCTTTTGGTTAATTGTTGTTAGCATTTCTATTAAGTTTTGACAAGATTTAAAAGGAAATGTTAATAAGTTAGTTTCCTTTCATCGAAATTACTCTTGTATTGTACTCGTGTGGTTTGGTGGTGGAAACTTCCATGCGATGCTGGAACATGGTTTCTTGTAGCTAAGATTGAAACTGAACATAAGTTGCTCATAGTCAGAGTCATAATAGTTCACTAAGATAAATTGAATGATTGCTATATAAATTCTGCTAGAATAGCCTAAGTTAAACATCTATATTAAGTAGTACACCTTAATTAGGTAGCAAACAATTATACATTTGCATTTGCATTTTTTAATTTAACAATGATAGTATTCTTGTGCTAAATTTTTCATATTGAAACTAAGTTCATCTTGAATGATCTTAAGAATGCACTTCTCATATTAATTTTATGCATTTAGAATAAAATTCTCCGAGATGTTAGCCCTAAATTTTGAATCTTAATAAATTAGAATATGATAATAAAAGCTTGCAAGGTCTAAATTTTGAATCTTAATAAACTAGAATATGATAATAAAAGCTTGCAAGGTCTTACCGAATTAGATTTTGAATTTACAGAAAAATTTCTAAGAATGTTCATATTTTTAATATTATCTACCAATCACATCTAAAATTATTTGTTACACTAAAGAATACTTATTATTTATCGAAAATAAAAAAATACAAATGTTTCTTCCTCGATTTAACATAACGGAAAAAAAAAAATCACATACATAACAAGCGTAGGAAATTTTACAACACATCAGTAACAGAAAGTATCTAAAATGAAAAGAAGAAAGAACCACAAAATGTATATACTATTGATGGAGTATTAGTTTTTTTTTTTGGTAAGTTGATGGAGTATTAGTTTATGTTTGAGTTGAGATTCCTTTATTTTATTCTTGGTTGGGCAAGTATAGTTGACTATGGGTTAAATACTCAAAAGGACAAATTAATAAGGGGTTACTTTAGTGAAAGTAGGTTGAGTTTTAAAGTGTTTTAGGACAAAAGTTTTGTATTCGAATCTTTAAAGTCGTATTTGTTGAGAGAGATTTACTGATTACTGTTTTCGTTTCAAACATAAATTAATTTTATATTCAAAAAGTGTGAGAATATTTTAAGTGTAAAAAAAAAAAAAATACTCAAAGACAAAGGAATTAATTCTTTAATAGAGGAGCTGAAGAAAAAAGGGCAAGTTGGCTCACAATCTATACATTAATAATCATCCAACCTTTGATGGATGTGGATGAGCTGTGATAGGAGCTTTCAATAGCCATTTGTTCTAATTCAGTGGTTCAGATTAAAACACTGAATTAGTTACTGCCTTTCTTTATAAAATACTATACAGCTATGAGGTAGCCCTGCTATTTTGCAACTGGACTGGGTATCACTACCTACACAATTGATAATACAACCACGGGATTAAAAAACAATATCGGGGTCCTCTTGCAATTTAGATAATAAAGTGCATTTTAGAGGATTAATTTTTTTAAAAAAATTTATAAATTCTCATTTAGATATATATTCTTTATTAAAATCTTAATCATTTCAATGATTATTCTTTTATATTTTACTATTTAAAATACATTTATAACTTTTTTAAATAAGATTCATTTCACAGTTAAAATTCAATTAAAAATATTCATAGTATTAATAAAAAAGAAAGTACATCTATAACTTTAAAAGATCCCAATTGAAAAAGTAAGTGGTGCCCCACCAAATCGAGTTGGGTTATTATATATTTTCCGTGTTTACCCTTTCTCTTCAACTTAGCTTGAATCGTTTCTCTCTCAACCTTAGACAGTAAAGCTCGAGCTCCCCTGGAGATTCCTGGGCTGTTCATCGCCGATTAGCATCACCTTCTGTAATTTTTGGACCTTATTTCACTTCTTCCTTTGTTAGTTCTGTCATCTGTGTTATCTCCTCTTCTTGCTAGTACGCCCGGCCACCAGCAGGATCTATACACACATAAATCACTAGCGTCATTCAAGGTGAGTCGAATATCATTCTCCAAATTTCCTCTGATTCCAATGCATATATATCACTCTTCGATTTTATGGAATTCATAAACATTATAAACAATAAAGAACAAGAAGATTTTAGATTATGGCTTTGATCTTTCCTTCTTATTGTTTTGGAATTGAAATTCTATGCTTTTGCTTTTCCTTGTTCAACTTTGTTTGATATCTAATTGAAACCCACTTTATATGGCGGTTAATTTGGATTCCTCATGCACTGTGATCTGTGAAACTATGTATTTTGAACGTTTCTGTAGTTACATGCATATATCCTTTTGTCTATGTGGGGCTACAGTTGCATTTTATTTTCTGAAAAGAATCACTTTGGGAAGGAGAAAAAAAGGAGACTTGACAACTTGAGGGGGAAGCTCAATTAGGCCAAAGGTCGAATATCACTTTCGGTCGAGCTTCTCAAGTGTTAAGACTTGATAACTTCTATATAGAGAAAAACAGATGATAGAGATGAGGTAAATATGTGAATGCCCCAAAGAAGAACAAGAGTGAGTACAAGAGGTAAGTAGAGTCCCTGTGGTTAGATAATGAGATAGACAATGGTCATGTCAGTCTTTTAACGAAGGTTTTAATAAGTTCTCTCATAGCTAATGAAAAACTTACCTTGCATGTAGGTCTTCTAGTGTGATCAATAAAAGACTTCTTTAATAACTTTTACATCAATCCAGGCCATGTAATTGGGAAGCCAATTCAGGTTATATAACATTTTTGTACCTCTATAAATATTTGCTTGTGTTTGTGGCAAATCTTCATAGTTGCTCACATATATTATCTCTCTGAGTTCTTTGGATATCTAAGGCAGTTTCTCTTTTCTCATTGTTTTTTCTTACTGTGGGTTCTGCAGTATTGTTCACATGCCTTCTGAATAATCATGATGCCCTCCATCCCTTTTCCTTGGGTACTAGTTTGCAATTTTAAGGTATCTATATTCAAGACAGAGATGTAGTTACCCTAAAATTCAAAACTTGTACCCAAGTGGAAGGGATTGAGGGATTAAAATTATTGAGAAGGGATGTGCATAACACAGCAAAATCATAGCAAAGTAAAAACAATGAGAAGTGAGGAGATAAATTAGATATCCAAAAACCTAAAGAGATAATGTATATAAGCAACTATGGATGTTCACAACAAGCATGAGCGGGTATTTATAAAGGAAGTAAAATGTTCTGTAACCTAAATTTGCTTTCGAATGACAGAGCTTGGAGTGATGTAAAAGTTACTAAACAAGGCTTTATTTTTTAAAGTTAGGGTGCTGAAACACAGACATATATTAAGTGTTATAATGAATTATGTGCATTGTTTCAATAAGTAGAGTTTAGATGATAACAATATTAATATGACTATATATTACGATAAATAGATTTCAAAGCTTTAGAAGATTTAGAAGAATTCAATTCTT
Organism: Cercis canadensis; assembly: GCA_003255065.1. NCBI lineage: Eukaryota > Viridiplantae > Streptophyta > Magnoliopsida > Fabales > Fabaceae > Cercis > Cercis canadensis. Next base: position 132,532 of record QAOA01006202.1, on the reverse strand, counting down.
ACAGTAATTTTTGCTCAGTCTACTAGTTTGAGTAGTGCTCTTGAGTGTTATCACACCCTCTTTTATATCCTAACTACCTACTATTTTGATTTAGATTTTTCTAATCTGTAAGCACTTTATCTCAATAAAGATCATCTACCTTTGGGAAAATATACTATATATTGGAGGAGTTGAACTGTTCTATGAGTGGTGCCTGTATACATGAGAAGTGCATGCACTCTCAACATCATCTGGGATATGTGAGTCTACATAAGGATTTCATGATCTTATTGTTAAATTACACGATGAATTTTAATTTTAATTTTATATTGGTTAATGATATTAAGTTATTAATAAAGTGCATGAGATGTATTAGTTTACCCTAGTCCAAGTTATTCTGAAGCAGCTGGAGAAATAAACCACTTATTTCATGGTGCTTGAGCTTCAAATAGGAGCGAAGAAGTATAAGGTAGGATTATGCAAATAAATGATATTACTATTTATTAGATTTAAATCTTGCCTTATTAGATGAAGCATGATTTTGTCTATATAATAAGTTTGTAATGAATAAGGTGTAGCATTAGTAATAGTGAGTGTGGAAATAACAATTCTCTTAGGTATTTATAGAAAAAAATCATGCAAATTTGCACCCCTCCTGCCCCCCCCCCTCCTCCTCTTTCTCCCCCAAAGCTTACAATAAAAAAATTCAATCCGTGGTAGTTTGTTTTGTGGACATGCTCCATTAAAAAATCACTACCCATGTAAATTATTGGTTGATGAAATGAAATGATTGAACCACATGGCCAAAAAATTTAACTCAGTTTATCTTAGTACATCCAATCTCCGTCCTATCCAATGCAGAAGTACTAATATCACAAATGTCATACATAAAAGAAGTAATTAATATACATATGTGGAGGAACCAACTCTTCTAAAAACTTAATTTGTTAAGAATAAATTTAGGAATGGTGAAAAAAGTTCTAATATCATATCAAAAACAAATTTATTCCATAAGCTTTGAAGTAGCCCAAACATTATTTTAGATATGGAAGGAAAGCTAATCTTTGTATGCCATACACTTGATAGTATCATAGTAGGATAGGAATAGGACAGAGGCGTTGTATATGTCTATCCTTGGATGAGGTAAGCATCAATGTCTTTGACCATAACAGCTGCCGGTTTTATCATTGAGTGAGGGTCAGGAATATGGTCATGTAGCTTCTCATATTTCATGGTCCAGTGCACCACGCTGCCCTTATCCCTTGGACTAACTTGAACTATGAACTTGAAGCTCTTGTAGAGCTGAAGTAGATCTCCCTCTAACACTTTAAAGTTATTGAATTGTTCTCTTTGTTTATTGTTTCGACCACCTCTTTGGCTACATAAGCTTTCCCATCTATGTATCCACAAAACAAACCATTAATTAATTTAATCTAAAGAGCATCAATCCAAGAAGCAGCGAGCAAACTGATTTTGTTCGATTCAGGGTCTGTTTGTTTCACTAAAAAAATTTCTTAAAAGAAAATTTTTCTATGATAAAATTTTTTCCCTTGTTTGTTTTGTTGGAAAAAAAAATTTGATAGAAAATTTACACTATTTTTCAAGAAAATTTTTCTTTTAGAAAACAGATTTTTTTTTTTTTTTCCTATTTTTCTCAACCCCAACCCCCGATACTCCAACACTACACCTCAACCTTTGATACCAGAGTTCTCTGTTCTCTCATCTCATTCGAGTCATTGCCTCACCGCCGTCGATTCTCACCAGTAACTTCATTAACGTTCTGAGTTAAGCTCCCTGCTGTCTAAGCTTTGCTGTCATTGGTCCTCCGCCTTAGCACCACCGTCGTTGAAGCTGTGGAGGTCGCTGATGTACCTATTGGAAGAGCAAAACCCAGCTTGAACACCCACTTCAGAGAGCAACTCAGAGCTCCAAAACACAAAACCAAGGCTTCGACCTGGAACCCCATGCTTTGGAATCTAGTCCGAGGAGCCATCGTTGAAGCTCAAACCAAGTAGACTTGAGGAATCCATTGAAGGTATAACTTCAAGCTTAAATGTTAACTGATAATTAACCTTTGCTAGGCTTTTGAAATTCCAACTGGGTTTGAAGATTCATTCTCTTGTGGTGAAATTGGGTTTTGATTATAATGAGTTTGTTAGCAGCACTAGTCTGGTTTGTTCAATGATATTCCTGGATAAAAATGTTGTTTCTTGGACTGCCATCATTTGTGGTATATTGGGTGTGGCCGTTATATTGAAGCTATTGATTTGTTTCGAGGATTGTTGGAGATGAGTGTGAAGGCTGATATTGGGACACATTTTCAAATAATTAGAAGCAGAACTGATGCAGGGGCATCGATACCCCTGGTGAGCTGGAAAGCCTTGTGCGCGGGGTGGGGAGGACCCCTGGTGAGCTGGTAAGCCTTGTGGAAGTCCCACATCGACCAAGGGGGCCATGCTGGCGTTGGATATAAGGGCCCGAACAAACCTCACCTTACGACCATGGTTTTGAGGATGAGTTAGGTCTACTCCCCTCATGTCCACGCTGCATCAAGAACATATAACAAATTTTGTTCAAGTAATCTTTTAGGTGTTAGGTCCTGTACTTGGTGGTCTTAGAATGAATCTGTTCAATTAGGTTCTTTTCTGAAAATATGATTGTGTCGAAATTCTAAATGAGGAACCAAATGTTATGTTATGTCAAACATTGTTTCAAAACTTTCAGAGTAGATTTTATTGTGTATAGACTGTAGAATCAATTCTGGAGGATTTTCAGCTCTTTGACAACACAACAGGCAAAATTGATTTGCATTGGGAAGCTATAAAACCCAATTCCATGAGAAGCTGTTGGGAGTAGCTTCTCTGCAAAATCAGATTTTCCTTTGTGTTATGTGTTATCTGGAAACTATATTGAAATGTAAGTATCACTGCTATTATGAAGCTACAGTATTTACATTGCTCATTGGCTTATTTTTGTGGTTGCCATGCTATTCTTGTCACTTTAACAGTAAGAGAGCTGACACTAAACAAGTAGAACTGCAGACACTAAAGCCAATTACCAAATAATACCACTGAAAAATATGAATGGTTTTTAAATGAAAATTACTGAATAAGTACCTCTTGTAACATGAGAAGTAGCAGATTGGGTGAGCATCTTTAGCTTTAAGTGCCTCCATCATCTTTATAATCACCATTTTCATCAGCCATGGCATCCTGGTACTGCAGATACTCAGTAATAAGATGATTCATTATACTCTCTGCTTCAGTGAATTCCATCTCTAACAGTGCTAAAAGACCTTCCATCCAAACATGACCATGAACTGCTCACTCACTCCCCTGGAGATATCCTCTGTAGAGTTTGAATTACCAACAAAAGTTGATGACTGCAAGACCCTTTAGGGGGAATGTCACAGACGCTAGATTTAACATTGTTCTGAGTCCAATCAAGGAGTAGGAAGAGTTCATTTGCACGTTTTTATCATTTGTTCATCTACTTTTGTAATAATCTTGCCTCTGAAAGTTGCTGAGGCGATGGCGTGAATCAGCTGCACAATCAATGCTTCTGGCATTCCCAATCACTCCTGTCAGTTCAGGGGCAGAGAGTGCATGATGCTGCTGTGATCCTCAAGATGTCAGAGGAGCAAAAGCAACCATGAAGAAAAGAAGTAATGGAAAAGTAATTCCACTCATAGTTGCTGATCAAAGGCTTCAAGTCTCCAACTGGAAGAAAGAAGATAGATAAACAAGCAAATTAAAACATGAAGGCCCAGCAAACAGGAAAAGAATTAAGCCTTACGACGCATTTATATCCATATGGGAGGAATCAGTCAGCTCATAATCCATGGGGATCAGCAATCTTTCATGTATTACATGCAGAACTTTTAAATTTGGTTGCTTATAAGGATCCAACATGGTTTTTCATGTAACTTGATGAAGATCTCTTGCTGCAACTTACTATTTTGGCATGCATTATCAGCATGAAGATTTTGAAAGAGTTGCCAACAGCTGAGATTTATTGGAAACTCATGTTATTGTAGGAATATGGTGTAAATATATGATTTTCAGTTCAATAACATAAGTGAGAATGGCTTTGTATAAACAATTTAGGTAGTTGATATTGTATCATTTTATATTTTCAGTTTTAGCATAAATTTGCGAATCAATCATTTTTAAGTTGTATTGGAATAACACTGTATGATTCAAAGGTCGATAATAAAAGACTAACCATCATGAGTAAAGAAGAATCAGAGCCTGTTTCTTGCTTTTCTCATGTACCTCAACTTAAATTGTGAAATCCTTTGAGATTGAGTGCAACTTTTGATTGTCATTAAGTTGGTGATACCTTGTTTAATAGTATAAATGAACTTAATTGATCATATTTATTATGTCGATTATGTTATAAATGTACAGCAGTTTCTTTATATTTGATGGTGGATATATCAATCTTGCCCTTGCTCCCAACTTCATTATTGCTTAGGAAAGGTATTAACAATCTCACTTAATAGAACTCACCAAGTAAACTTTCGTCACCATTTGAAATCAATTTCGTATNTCCTTTGAGATTGAGTGCAACTTTTGATTGTCATTAAGTTGGTGATACCTTGTTTAATAGTATAAATGAACTTAATTGATCATATTTATTATGTCGATTATGTTATAAATGTACAGCAGTTTCTTTATATTTGATGGTGGATATATCAATCTTGCCCTTGCTCCCAACTTCATTATTGCTTAGGAAAGGTATTAACAATCTCACTTAATAGAACTCACCAAGTAAACTTTCGTCACCATTTGAAATCAATTTCGTATTAAAAAGAAAAAAAAAAAATGACATTTGATTTTTATTCAAAAATTTTAAAGTGTTTTACCTTATTAGTTCACATAAAGATATAAAATCAATGTAAAACTTTCTGTCAAATTTTTTTGTAAAACAACATTTTTTTTTTCTAAGAATTAAATTATTTCTAGGGAAACATACAAGAAAAAATTTCTTTTTCTATAAAATTTTTCTTTTCCGTACACTTAGGGTAAAATAAAAGGAAAATGTCTACCATTTCAACAAGAGTGAGTTAGTGTAAAAAATTTGAGTCCTATAGAAAACTATCTCAGATACTACTAATTTTGCTTGTAAGAATTAGTGTAATGTGTACTGGCATATAAGTAGCAGTACTTTATAGATTATTGATATACAAAAGATATTTAAGTGGACATTTAATCGCTGAAAACATTATGACAAAATTACTGAATGATTACTGAACACCAAACTCGAGTGTTCCTATGGAAATGGTAGAACTAGCTGCATAAGAAACTTTAATATATAGAATGATAAAATTTCAACCAATTTTCAGTTGCTCATAACTTTCTGAAAGTGTCGTATGGCAGAAAAGCGATAATGAAATAAAATTACCGAAATTCACATGAAATGATCCATTAATCTGGAGTTATGTCATAACATAGAATATACTTGGTTGAGTCCCTCCGAGAAGAGGTTCTTTAACAAGTTCTCCAAAACTATAAGAAGCCCTACTATGTCTATTGTTAATTTGTCAGGAAAAGGAAAAAGAAACTTAATTAAGAACTAATCTGATCTCAAAGACTTATCCATACCAGAAAGGAAGGATAGCAAGTATTCTAATGCCTTCAAAATGTATTAATTAGAGTATCACATGTAAATAGCAATTGACTTTGTTAACAACAAAGCAGAGTTGAAGTTCCCTTATCAACGAAAAATTTCCAGACGATGATGGAGCCTTCAGTGCCCCATTCACCTTCATGAATATAAACACTCTGAACAATTTTAGCGCAGATATTGGCATTAATTTGAACTCTTAAGCCAAACATAATAAATATTTTTGGTTTCTGTTTGGCTTTGTGAAGTCTATTTGTTATTTTTAGTCCAGCATCGTGGACCCTTTTTGTGTTGTGTTAGATCTGAACCTTTTCTGAAAACTCTGTTGGGCATGTGGAGCCAGTTACTATATTCGCTATTACGTATTATGATGCCAGTTTCTATGTTCTGTTAGGATTATGAAGTTGGGCAATATGAAGTATATCTCTATGTTTCGTTATAATCTACTGGGTATTGAAGCCACATGAAAATTGAAAATCCCAAGTGGTAGCTTTGGAAGTGGATATATGGCTTGTTTAGGAATTCCAGCTTAGGCAGCCAAGGCCCTAAATCCAATAAAAAAGATCCTCAGTAAGAATTCCTTTAATTAAGAGTTTCCAAAATAGATTCTAGCGTTTAATGATGTTTTAGATTCCTTACTTGAACTCACTACCAAAGACAATGCACAAGTGAACTGTCTTATTGTGTTACGGCTATTTGTGGTGAGTATACCTTTGCTATCTAAGTAAATTAAAAGTCTTACCGTACCATGTTATAGTTATAAATTATTTGAGCTTATACGTGAGTTGATCAAGAGCTATACTACGCAAAATTTCATTATTCTTTCATATATACATTGCGGCCAAGTTAACATCAAATCGTAGAGATGGTAAAAGTGATTGCCTAACCCATAAAGGTGAATAAAATAGTCAAAAATTGATCACTTTTCCTCCTTATGTTTATATTGAGTTTCATTTTCGTCCTTTCACTTTTGTTCTTGTTTTTGTTTAAGTCTCTTATATTTTAAAGTTGTTTCTTTATCAGCCCTACCTCCCACTTTTTACTTCTCTTACTAACCTTATTCTTTGCTTTTTCTCTTAGAGAAATGATTGTTACATATATTAAATGTAAGGCGTAGAAAATCTAAGTAAAAAAAAAAAAGTTGAAGTGGCTCCATCATTCTAATATTGATATGTGCATGTGTAGTTGCGAAAAAACACAACTCTTTCCATTGCAGACACACCAAGTGATACAGTGTAGTTGTGACTTGTGAAGCAGCTGGCTAGCATATGTGAACGATGATGATTGAAGTGAAGAGATAGAAGTAAACAATCATAGCCTAAACTGAAAAAAGGAAAGCCGAAAGTAGAATGTGATAGATACCAAGTAAATTCTAAATTATGATTATTACTTAAAAATAAAGAAAAGCTGTTCTAATTTCTACACGCCACCCAAATTTTTCCATTTAACTGCTAACTCAGAAAGCGCATTCGTAGAGGACCCACTTTCTTTTAGGGCATCAGCAGCCGCATCCTTGAGCTCTTTCACTTTCTTGTGAATTTCTTTACTTTCTTCACCTTCCATTAGACACTTTATGACCTTAGCAATTTCCTCTCTCCCAACTATGCCATTTTCGTCAACTTTTGGCCACAACGCCACCTTCAAATCCTCAGTTAGAAGTACTGCATTCATTCTTTGCTCAGCAAAGAGTGGCCATGCTATTAAGGGTACGCCATTGACAATGCTATCAAGGATTGAATTCCAACCACAGTGAGATAGGAACACACTTGTTGATCCATGACTAAGGATTTCAATTTGTGGTGCCCACGATGGAATCACTAAGCCTTGCTCTTTGGTTCTTTCCAAGAAACCTGGTGGCAAATAATGTAGTGGGTCCTCTTTTTGTCCACTGAGGTAAATTGAACTAAAAGAGACATCTGGGGCTCTCACAACCCATAAAAATTTATGACCACTTAATTCCAATCCAAAAGCTAGCTCATTGAGTTGATCCTGAGAGAGAGTCCCACCACTTCCAAAGGAAACATACAAAACAGAGTTAGGTAGCTGCTTGTCCAACCATCTCAAACACTGATCCGACCCGCCAGTGTGACTACTTGACCCGCTTTGTATAATGGGTCCAACCGCATAAACAGCTGGGTTCTCAGCCTCCTGCTCGTGCAAACCTCTATTTACTTCAGCTTCCATCTGTGTGAAGCTATTGATTATGATACCATCAGCAAGACGCAATCGGTTGAAGATATGCATGAATGATTCATAGAGCTTGCTCGACCGGTCTTGAACCGGAAGCGGCAAATCACTGCCATGGATCGGTACACAACCCGGAAGTTTGATGGGTTCAGATAGTTCTTTGAACTGAGAGGATGTAGTCTCATGCAGCTTTGGCAAATATAGAACGATACTTAGAGTGAAAGCACTTGCAGGGAAAAAAATGTAGGACAAGAGGTTAAATTCCTTAGCAAAATCAAGTGTGTCAATAGCAAAAGGATCAGCAACAAAAGCAACAAGCCGAGTACTAGAAATTAATAGCTTTAACGCTTCATGTATAGAAGGGAGAGAGCGAGAAACGGTGAGGTGCAGTTGAGCTGCGGGATCATCGAATTGTGGTAGGTCCTCAGGGTTCACTGGGGGAAGAAGGATGAAGCTCATAGTTGAAGGAAGAGATTGGAGGGTTGCTTTGATGGCAGTGGAGGGAGGTCCTAATGTTGGAATGATGAATTTGACACGAAACTCAGGGTGTAATGAGACTAGTCTCTTAGAGAACTCAATATGTGGGATCACATGGCTGAACCCAGGACAGGGAACTATGGCTACATAGGGTGCTTCCTCCATGCTATGCACCTTATGATACTTCCTTGGAAAGATGACCTCGTGTGACCTTTTAAAGCCTAAATGATTCTCGGCAGTTGGACTTTTCTAAACTAACAAATTGCTACGAAAGCTCAAGTCTACCTAATTTGCTTTGGGCTGGAAAGTCTACTTTATCTCTGAATGGTAGCCAAAGTTCGTTGGACGTTACAAAATTAATTAATTGGTTTCCTATAGGACGTCCGATGAATTTTATTTTTAGATAGAGTCAAACTTATTAAATTTGAAGTACTTTGCTTTAAGAGTTATCCTATCAAAACACCCACAATTTTAACTAGCTTTGTGTTTTGTCAACGTGAGACATCGAATACAATATAATCTTCTTACAAGGAGAGCCTTGTGATCAAATTGAATTTTAAACTTTGGATGAGATTGCTTGTATGGTTGCTGATGTGGAGTTGTTTTCTGGAGGAGGCTTAGTCCTACATATTTAGTTTAAGTTCATATATATTTTGTGTTGAAATTTCAATTTAATTGAAAAAGTGAGAGTATAAGAATTTGATCTCCTGACCACTTAGTTGAACAGACTCTAATATTATATAAGAGAACTATTTTTTCTACCAACTTAAATTATTAAGTGAAAATCTTAAAATGATTTTATATCTAATAATTTTGAAACCCTATAATAGTGGCATACTACTTTAAGTTACTTCAAACTTGCATACAGCCTAAAATTTTAATCTAATATCTCATTATAAAACCTACACGAACATAGTGTGGCTAAACTTTTTTATATAACAAGTAAAGGTAAAATATGATAACTTAAATTTGATATCTATTCACAATGTCCATTACGAAGGTTTTAGACTTTTACCTATGCAATTATCCTTACTATGTAATTTCGAATATTATGGTATTTTACCATAATATTTTTGATGACCAGGAATTATCCTTACTAAGGAAGTATTTTCTGATGACCAGGAATCACATAATAGCAACATAGCATATATTAGCGGACGAGCTTGTGTTAACACCGTGGTATATGCAGCAGAAACATGGCAACCCATGTCAAGTACTTGATTTTTTTATTTTAACAATAAGGATATTTTCGAGTCTAACAGTTGGCCCTGTGCGTTCAAGTAAAAAATTCAGAATATAACATAACAATAGTATCAACACAAAGTTAGAAAGCATTTCCATTATTTGGGCATGGGGAAAACGATTAATCCACGATTGCACAAAAACTATTATGTGGATGAATCAGATTTTGTTATTTTAGTTTTATTCATCTTTGTTAGAGTAAGTGTACCATATGCCATGATTTTTTTCTCAAAGTTTTTATCCTGTTATTTAATAGGATTAGTAATTATTTCTTTGTTAGTCAAATCTCTACAAATATAGATGTTGGCTTATGTTTTGGAGTAAATCATACCTTTTAGTAGTTTAATCCAAATTTAATTGGAACCCTTTCTTCTTGTTATTTTCCTTCAAGATAGAATCAGAAAATAGGTTGCATAAGGATAATATAAGTGTAATGTTGTCGGCATAGGTTCCATAGATAATATTTCTAATTAAAAAAATCTATTTTTTTTTTTATCAAAAACAATAAAAAAGGACAAAAAAAAGACATAGAAAATTTTGAATGTTTACTAGCATAACACATTCAATAATTGTTGCTGAAGATAATGTTAACTAGAAAATGAATTTGAAGTGGCCTTACCATGGACATAATTCCAGAATATGATTGAGCCCTTCACACATATATGAAGTATTTATGATTATACGAAATAATTTGTAATTGAGTGATACTAAAGTTATATTCAAGATTTGTGAGTTCTGAATTTAAAATGAAAAACTTTTCTATCATAGTAAAAAAGTATAAATTTCATCTAGAAAAGAGAACTTTTTTTTTTTAGTACTTTTGGCTATGAAAAAAAGAGTTTAGATATTCATATAGGCAATTTTTATAAAATAAAATAAAATTAAAGTATCGATATATACCTAAAGCATAAGTCCATGCCGTGACTGAGCCGACAGTCTCTCCATCACCCTTAAGCAATTGTGCATCCTTTATAATTTGAGCACTATTTTGGGTAAGAGATGAATCTTACGTCGAAAAATTTCATAGAACTCTTGAGCACCTGACTTTATCTCTGTTTTAACTTCAGCTTTTATCATTGAAGCCATTCTCTTTCTCATACCAATTACTATAAATGTCAAGAGCCCTTTCCTGGTATTTATAGCTACAGAGATGGCCACCAGTTACAAAAGGTTAAAATTGCAGTACGTGAGGAATATTTTGGCAACGATATTGCACTTTTTTCGTACCCACTGTTTTTCGTCGCATCACTTTTCTTCCTATTCTATTGACTGTTGCTGCCTCCACGATCTTCGTCTTCCTTAATGTATTCGTTTTGCTCTTTATGTATGGAGTATGGACCAGTTCCTTTAACTGTAGTGGTCCATAGAGAACCATATACTAATCATAAGGAGAAGAACTTTATCATGGACAAAAGAAGAAGAATTGGAAAGGATATTCCTTAATTTGTTTGATCTCAATTTTAACAAAAGAAATAGATAAAGCATAAATAGAATATAACATGTTTGGTAAGCCGGTTTAGCGATTTACCTGTATGACTATACCTTTAGTTTAGTTTTTCTTGGCTATTATATATAGCTCAGTTGTTGTTTCCAAACAACTAGAAGCAGCAAGAGCCACGCCTGGTGGTTTATTGTTTACGAGTATATAAATCTCCTTCTATTTCATATCATTGTCATCAGAGGTAAGGAGAATGAATCCTGACCCCTCAATTTTGCATGAATGGTAAAGATTAACTAACTGTATATAAATAAGATGAAATCAAAAAATTAAATTAAACGTCATTGATTTTTACATGATATGCACTTTTTTTTTCTCTTCTTTTGGTGTAAGTTGTGAAATGGATTTTTAACATAATATATCTTTTTATCAACATCAAGAATTATTCAGAACACTTTGTCAATAAAGTCATCCGGAATGATTCTTGTTCCTTTATTACTCTTTTCTTTAACTTTCCATTTCCTTCCAACAGACAAATTATCAATTCAGACAGCCCTTATGGAGGAAATAACTGTTCCAAAAACTTAATTTGTTAAGAATAAATTTAAGAATGGTGAAAAAGCTCTAATATCATATAAAAAACAAATTTATTCCATAAGCTTTGAAGTAGCCCAAACATTATTTTATATCTAATACCATATAGTTGGTTCAAGAGAAGGAAAGCTAATGTTTGTATGCCATACACTTGATAGTATCATAGTAGGACAGGAATAGGATAGAGGCGTTATAAAAGTCTATCCTTGGATGAGGTGAGCATCAATGTCTTTGACCATAAGAGTTGCCGGTTTTATCATTGAGTGAGGGTCAGGAATATGGTCATGTAGCTTCTCGTATTTCATGGTCCAGTCCACCACGCTGCCCTTATCCCTTGGACTAACTTGAACTATGAATTTGAAGCTCTTGTAGAGCTGAAGAAGATCTCCCTCTAACACTTTGAAAGTGATTGAATTGTTCTCTTTGTCTATGGTTTCGACCACCTCTTTGGCTACATAAGCTTTCCCATCTATGTATCCACAAAACAAACCATTAGTTAATTTAATTTAAAGAGCATCAATCCAAGAAGCAGCAAGCAAACTGATTTTGTTCGATAATTAGGGTAAAATAAAAGGGAAAGTGTCTACCATTTCAAAAAGTGTGAGGTAGTGTAAAAAATTTTCCTATAGAAAATTATCTCAGATACTACTAATTTTGCTTGTAAGACTTAGTGTAATGTGTACTGGCATATAAGTAGCAGAACTTTATAGATTATTGATATACAAAAGAAAAATTGATGTGAAGAGTGCAAAATTTAAGTGGACGTTTAATCGCTGAAAACATTATGACAGAGTCAAATGGCAGAGAAGACATGACAAGATGAAATTACTGAACACCGAACTCGAGTATTCGTATGGAAACGGTAGAGCTAGCTGCATAAGAAACGTTAACATATGGAATGATAAAATTTCAACCAATTTTCAGTTGCTCATAACTTTCTGAAAGTGTCATATGGCAGAAAAGAAGAAACTTAAAATTTGAAACAAATCAAGAACTAATCTGATCTCAAAGACTTATCCATACCAGAAAGGAAGGATAGCAAGTATTCTAATGCCTTAAAAACGTATTAATTAGAGTATCAAATGTAAATAGCAATTGACTTTGTTAACAACAAAGTAGAGTTGAAGTTCCCTCACCAACGAAAAATTTCCAGACGATGATGGAGCCTTCAGTGCCCCATTCACCTTCATGAATATCAACACTCTGAACAATTTTAGGGCAGATATTGGCAATATGGTGTGTCCTGGAGCAAAAAATTTCATAAAGCTTCTCAGCAGGAGCATTAATGGGTATGCAAGTTGCCACCTTACTAGCCATCTCTCTCACTTAATTTTGCATATGAAAATGGGAACAGGTTGAAACTTGGAATGTGTTTTAAGGATAAAGCGTTTATTGTGCCAAAATTGTTTTGTATAGTGGCCCTTATATAAGGAATTCGTCAGCACTCAGAAGGTATAGGTTTCATTTCAAATTGAATATTCTTTATCATTATTTAATCCATATAGGTCTAGGTCAATGTCAAGTCTAACTCATATTTTATTTTTTTTCTAAAATTCGTTTCGTTCGTTATTGTGACATCTTACAAAAGTCTTCATATTGTTTGGCTAGGCATTAATTTCAACTCTAAGCCAAACATAATAAATATTTTTGGTTTCTGTTTGGCTTTGTGAAGTCTATTTGTTATTTTTAGTCCAGCATCGTGGTCCGATTTTGTGTTGTGTTAGATCTGAAGCTTTTCTGTAAACTCTGTTGGGCATGTGGAGCCAGTTACTATATTCGCTATTAGGTATTATGAAGCCAGTTTCTATGTTGTGTTAGGATTATGAAGTTGGGCAATGTGAAGTATATCTCTATGTTTCGTTGTAATCTGCTGGGCATTGAAGCCACATGAAAATTGAAAATCCTAAGTATAGCTTTGGAAGTGGATATATGGCTTGCTTAGGAGCTGAACCAATAAATAATTTGACTTTTCGGGATTACTATTTAATCCCCTTTTAGAATAAGAAAATTCAATTAGTGGCAGTTCATCTCTACCCTCATCTCCAGCTTAGGCAGCCAAAGCCCTAAATCCAATAAGTGGAGGATCCTCAGTAAGAATGCCTTTAAGAGTTTCCAAAATAGAATCTAGAGTGTTCAATGATGTTTTAGATTCCTTACTTGAACTCACTATAGAAGACAATGCACAAATGAACCATCTTATTGTGTTACATCTATTTGTGGTGAGTATACCTTTTCTATTTAAGTAAATTAAAAGTCTTACTGTACCATGTTATAGTTATAAATTATTTGAGGTTATTACATGAATTGATCAAGAGCTATACTATGCAAAATTTCATTCTTCTTTCATATATACATTGCGGCCAAGGTTAACATCAAGTCCTAGAGATGGTAAAAGTGATTGCCTAACACATGAAGGTGAATAAAATGGTCAAAAATTGATCACTTTTCCTCCTTATGTTTATATTGAGTTTCATTTTCGTCCTTTCACTTTTGTTTTTGTTTAATTGAGTGTCTTCAATTTTAAAATTGTTTCTTTATCAGCCCTACCTCCCACTTTGTACTTCTCTTACTAAGCTCATTCTTTGCTTTATTCTATTAGAGAATTGATTTTTACATATATTAAATGTAAGGCGTAGAAAAATCTAAGTAAAAAAAAAAAAAGAAAAAGTTGAAGTGGCTCCATCATTCTAATATTGATATATGCATGTGTATTTACGGAAAAAACAATTCTTTCCATTACAGACACACCAAGGAATACAGTATAGTTGTGACTTGTGAAGCAGCTGGCTAGCATATATGGAGTATGGACCAGTTCCTTTAACTGTAATGGTCCATGGAGAACCATATACTAATCTTAAAGAGAAGAACTTTATCATGGACTAAAGAAATATTCATGTATAAATTTACATCTTACAGAGGAAAGAATCTGTTTCGTAATTATAAACTTAAAAAGGCGAAAAAAGAAAAGAATAATTGGAAATGAAGGATATTGCTTAATTTGTTTGATCTCAGTTTTCACAAAAAAAATGGATAAAGCATGAATAGAATATAACATGTTTGGTAAGCCGGTTTAGCGATTTACCTGTTTACAAAAACCCCAGTTTGGTATTTCTTGGCATATATAGCTCAGTTGTTGTTTCCAAACAACTAGAAGCAATAGCTGATCAACTTGTAATTTGCTCGTCTATGAAGTTTGGGAATTTATGAGGAACAAGATCAAAACTTGGTTGGTCTATCTTTTATTTAGTGTTAATTTCTTGTGTTATTAGTGAGTTCAAGTCTATTCTTTCCTATAGTAGAGTTTTAATTTCTGTGTGGGTCCAAGATCGATGTCACATTGAGGAATGGTTAAAATCGACCTTAGAACTGAAGAATTGCTTAAAACTTAAATAAATTTAGCCAGCGAAAATAAATCAGCTGTATCAAGTTTCAACAAGATTATGTTATATATTCTTAATTTTTCTCTTTACATCATTGTTGAAACTTAATTAATTATATCTGTAAGTACTTATAGCTAGATTCCATTTAGTCAAAAGGGAGATTAGAATTGCTTAAATTGATAACACTTTAAAATTTTATATTACGAATTATTTTGTTCTACTAATATATATATATATATATATAGAGAGATATAGAGATCATGTCATGAATGCATGTTGAAGTTGAAACTTGAATAGAAAAAAATCTGGGATATATTCAATAAAGAGCGTACATGATAAAAGAACTCTCAAATCTTTTATGCTTCCTGTTTTCTTCTCTTTAGCAAGCAAAAACAAATTGTAAAAGAAAAAATGCAGTATTGTTTACAAGTTTTTTTTTTTTTTTTTCCACAAGGTGGTCTCCATATTTTTTATGTGAGACTAATTCTTGCTCGGGTTTTGACATGCCCTGACCACTAGTGCTTTTAGCGAGGCTCGAACTCCTGACATGACTTTAAAATTTGTCTTACATAAGTTCAACTTAATAGCTGAGCCACATCTAATGGTTTATTGTTTACAAGTATATAAATCTCCTTCTATTTCATATCATTGTAATTAGAGGTAAGGAGAATGAATCCTGACCTCTCAATTTTGCATGAATAGTCAAGATTAACTAACTTCATAAGGTAAAATCAAATAATGAAATTAAACGTCATTGATTTTTGGCTTAATTACAATTTTGGTCCCCCTATTTTAACCACTTGAACATTTTGGTCCCCCTTCTTTAAAAATGAACTATTGAGTCCCTCTATATTCATAAAATGTACAATTTTTGTCAATTTATCTTTAAGTCAAAATTCCTAAGTTTATTTTAAGGTGTAAAATTCTTTGATTCATAACCCCACCGTTCAGATTGAAGGGCTACATCTTATGAACGTCCTTACTAAATTTTAGCTCGATCTAACGGTGGGACTCAGCCCAAAACATCAAAATCATAATTTTTCATCTAACAGCAAAATTTAAATTTTTTTACCGTTAGATCGAGCTAAAATTTAATTGGAAGATTCACAAGACGTAGCTCTTTAATCTGAACGGTGGGGTTATAAATCAGAGAACTTTACATCTTAAAATAAACCTAAGAATTTTGACTTAAAGATAAATGGACTAAACTTGTACATTTTATGAATATAGAGGGACTCAATAGTTCATTTTTAAAGAAGGGGACCAAAATGTTCAAGTGGTTAAAATAGGGGACCAAAATTACAATTAAGCCTTGATTTTTACATAATGTTCACTTTTTTTTTTCTTTTTTTTTTTGGTGTAAGTTGTGAAATGAATTTTTAACATAATATATCTTATTATGAACATAAAGAATTATTCAGCACACTTTGTCAATAAAAACATTTTTATATAAGCGTTTAAATAAATTATTTATCTAAATACGACTTAAATTTCCTATTTTCTTTGTGTAAGAGTTTTAATTTAAAAAAAATGAAAGAAAACAAGAGTATTAATCTAAATATTCGGAGTCTTTTTTTATTTAATTTCCGTGTTCCTCCTAATTGGAGAGGCTGGAGAAAAAATCTGTCTTAATGACTATTATACCCTTTACTTTTTTCAAAATTCCTCTCCCATGTCCCACACAAACTCGATACTTTCCTCTCTTCTCTTTGCATCTCTCTGCCACGCCTCCGCCTCCCTTCACTCCAGAAACAACCCAACCTCGACGCCGTCGATCGCCGTCACCGATCACCGTTGCCGTCACCCATTGCCTTCGCAGTCCACTTACAGGTAATTTTTCTTCTACCCTCAAACCCTTCTCCCCATATACATTTTCTGAAACCATCTTCCATTTAGAAGATGAAATCGGGATGTCTCTGTTTAGGTGCCCGAAACACGTACCTGGTAATTTCACAGTAATCCCCGGTTTATTTTGTTTCATTTGTTGTTGCAGAAAACTCCAAATAACAGATTTCAATTCCAAGTTCCTTTGGAAAGTTTCAAATTATTCTTCCAAATTTGTTGTCAACCCTTCATTTGATATCTTGTTATATTCAGCCTATCCATCAATAGCCACCTCATGGGTCCCTTCTTCATTTTAAGCTTCTAACTCTCTGCAACTTTATGGATTATGGTTCAGAAAAAGAATAACTGTGAGATTTGCTTCCTCTTTAATCTCAAATCAGTAGTTGGTAGTTGAGCACCATTGAAAAAATATCCATTTTTACTTTAGCCAATTACACAAAGTGGCATTTCTTCTTTATACTGTTGTGGATAACTGAAATTGACTTCATTTTGTTTCTTTATGCACAATGGGTGGCTGCTGCTGCTATTCTTGTTTAGCCNCTTCCTCTTTAATCTCAAATCAGTAGTTGGTAGTTGAGCACCATTGAAAAAATATCCATTTTTACTTTAGCCAATTACACAAAGTGGCATTTCTTCTTTACACTGTTGTGGATAACTGAAATTGACTTCATTTTGTTTCTTTATGCACAATGGGTGGCTGCTGCTGCTATTCTTGTTTAGTCGCCATAGGGTCAGAGCCTAAGTTGATAATAGTCAATTTAAGCCTTCCTTTACTTTACAATAGATCATCACACACAGATTAATGAATCAAATACCTTGCACCAATTGGTTTGCGTAACAATGTATTATAGATAATATGATGCCTTTGTGTCTTCTCGTCTCTTTTGCATGCTTTTTCAATGCCACCACCAAATTTTCCAGTTACATTTTCTCCCAATGTTCATTTTCTTTGTTGATCAACTTTTTCCCTTTTCCCCACCTTCTAACTCTAGTTTGAGTTCTTGGTTCTGCATGTAATTATCTTGGTAATCTTTGGACATGCAAACTGGTTGGGTGGCAAATTTGCCATTTCAAGAGGCATATATATGCTGCTGCGCTTGTCCATTGTGAGCTTGATAGAGTTGACCAACAGCGGCTTATGGTAGCATTAAGAAAATGATTTGAAGAGAGTATATGTTGCGTAGTTGCTCACAAAACCATGTTTTAAAATATATTTGGGGCTGTGAACATTGACAGCCCTCCACCCCTTACAATGTTTTGTATTTTGTGGAAGAAAAATGTGGCAATCAAGGACAAGTAGGGTGATTGAACAACTTAAAGAGAATATCTTAATTATTGTGTTCTGTTTGTTTTCATTATTTAAGATGGAGGAATGCAAAAGTTGTTGGAATCTTAAGAAAACCAGAGCCTCAATTTCTATGTATAAACACCAAGTTGGGGCCCATTTATCATATTGATTATCCTTTTCTTTACACACTCAAGCTCATTCTTTCTTTTACGTATTGAAGTGCTTTTAGCTGAATTTTGAAGTTGGTTTTACTGATTAGTTGGTAGAAAGTTTGTAGGAGATGAGTTCTGCTGGTTAAATTGGATTACAACATATTAATGATTTTACATATGATTAGTTTGTGGTACCTATGGAAAGGGTCTATTAATTTGATGCAATTTATGTGGTGGGTGGGACCAAAATTAATTGGCTTGAAATTATGTGCTGTCTTATGTTTATGCAAATGAGTTTTAACTTGTGATAATGTTTGAATTCTTTTATTGTTTGAGAAATTGCTGGAGGTTGAGTTCTGGTTTGTTTTTATGAAGACTTTTTTAAATACCTTAAGATGATTTATATGATTTCTTTTAGATGGATTTAGAATTTGTCCTGCTTTGATTACTTTCTTGTGTCATGGTTTTATATTGTGTTTTCTGGCTATAAGCTACAAAAGAAACTATCAACAGTGTTTTCTGATTTGAAATTTATTATTATTGTTGTTCAGAACTGATTCAAATAACTGTTTATTGTTGGAATCAGTAGTTATAAACTTACAAGTAATGAGTAAATTTAGTTTGTTTATTTCTTCAAGTTTTAGCTGAATAACTTTTAGCATCACATGTCCACAGGATTTGGATCCAGTGACTTCAACTATTGAATACTGTTGCACAACAACTGGTATGTGTGCAAATCATTTTTATTTCCTCTGTTGGTCAGCCATTTTTGTATGATTCTGTTTGGCATCTATGATATTTTTGCTTTATCTTCTGATCTGTTTCCAGTTTCCTTTTAAAATTTGGAAACTAATCCACTTGTGAGAATATAGCTGAGTTGCCCTATGTCAATTTCCAGTGAATGCTATTTGTTCTGACATTTAAATTGCTTCTAGTTCGTAAAGGGTAGATTTTTTATCATGTATGTTTCTATTTGAATACGGCCATTTTAGATGAAAATCTGGTATTTGCACACCAAGTTGTTGGATGTTGAAAAACTATTGTAAGAAATTAAAATATTCTCTAAGGCCCCAAGCATTTTGGCTTATCAGGTCTATATCCTCTCCTAATAATTCATACTTCTTTTGTCAGCCATGACCAAATTGTTCTTCAATTGCTTCTCTTAAGTATGCTAGCATGTGGAATTTATTAAGGAATCATGATGCAGGTTATCAGAGGGACATTGTCCTGTATTTATAGAATTTAATGAAAATACTCAATTTATTAAGTTGCTTCCAATTTGTCAACTCCTCTGTCATCTGTTCTTTCAGTGCTTGCATTTTATGCAGTACATGCCTTTTCTGCAGCAGAGAACCTTCCTTAAGTGGTGTTGTATAAGTCAATTGAAGGCTTAGCAAACAAAGAGAAACCAATTAATTAATGGTAGGCGTTGCTAGCCAGTAGCCTGCCCGGTGGAATACCAAGGGAATATAGATTTTAATTATTGGTAGCTAGGAGTTGTTATGAGATTACATTTTCTTACTGGATTGTTATTATGCTTGCTACTTTATACAGAAGCTGATTTCACAGAGAATTGAAAAAAATTTTTTGAAGATACTTGTTGAAGGAGTATTTGTTTAGTATGATCTTTATTTTCTGTAACCTCTCATGAATCCTTATTCTTGAATGAGTAGGAGGTGCCATCAAGCTCAATTAACATTTAGGGTTTGTATGGGAGTTTGAAGTGAGGGGAAAGGAAAGGAGAGGAGAGGAAGGAAAGGAAGGGAAGGGAAAGGGAAGAGTTTTTCTCTCCTTTGTTTGGATGATTAAAATGAGCAAAAGGATAGGAAAGGAAAGGAAAAGTACTATTGTAAAATATTTTTACTAGTTTACCCTTTAATATTAAAATAGACATATGTAATATAAAATTAAATAATATAATACACTTATTTCTTAATAATGGGGTGAGGAATTTTTAAAAAAATAAAGAGGTATAATAGTCATTTTAACATATTTCCTCTCCAAACCCCCCAATTTGGAGGAACACAAAAATGGACCAAAAAAGAAGTGTGGGGGTTGCATCTTATCCGCCATTCTCCTCTCATTTTTTAAGATAAATCTTCCAAACCAGGGAGAGGGGAGCTTTATTCCTTCCCTCTCCTTTCCTTTCCCCACCAAAGTAACTCCCAAACAAACCCTTAGAAGAAGTGTAGTTTAGCAAACCCATGTTTGTCTGCTTTGAATTGGAGGAATTTAATCCAACTGGGTCATACAAAGATGGGTTCTGATTCTTTGTTGTCCTAAGAAATATGAGGTCAACCGGTCCAACTGATCCAACCGGTCTCCAATAGCCACACCGGTTCTTTCTCCGGTTCGATTACCAGAAACCACTTCAATTCACCTTTTTGCTCAACTCTGGAAGCATACGTACTAAGCTTTGTTTCTCTTTGCACTCACTTAGAGTCCCAAGTCCAACACCTTACGCTTGGTATCTCTTGCACTTAACAGAAAACACGTCTATTTAAATTTTATATTCACTAATTTCATAGTTTTATGGGCTTTTTATGCGCTTCCTCTGCAAAACAATGGTGTTTATTGAAGAATTTTGAAGAAGCAGAAACCAGTTGTTTCCCACTTGTTCAGCTTCTTTTCAGCCAGAATGGAGGTGGGTCTTGTTCAATTTCTGCAATTGGCTTGGATTGCTGGGACATTGCCAATAGTCGTTGCTTCTATCCCCATGTCTAAGCTCAATTGGTTCCGTGAGGCCTTGTTAGGATTTGCTAAGAGAGGAAAAATCATGCAATCTTCTTCACAAGTAAGATTAGATTATCTGTTAGGCATTTACTTATGCAAACTTTCAATCCAAATGATGGGTCGAGTCTTTTTTTTTTTTTTNTTTTTTTTTTTTACGACTCTAGATTCGAGCTTACAAGTCCCGACGACAATCTCAGGTCACAGGTCATTTGGTTCTCTAGAGACAGAGAAATTAGAGGAAAGAAAAAGCTGTGTTTCTTTTCCTCTCACATTTATGTTATTATGGCAACTTCAGTGAAAATTTTGCACTTTGCTTATGAAAAGTGGAATTTTGAATTTTGTTGGGTCCAGAGTCCAGAATTAATATTTTACACCAAGTTTTGTTAAACTTTCTTTGCTCACACTTCTTTGGAATGTAAAGTATCTTAAGTTAGTAACAATGAAATGATTCTAGTTCAAGAATAGATCCCAATTAGAGTTTCTATTTATCAGTATCTAACTGTCCTTATATCATCGCTGTTTAATTGAAATGAAAAAGACTAAGAGGAATTATACATTTATCTTACTATGAAATTTCATGGTGTGAATTAGAAACTTATGAATGGGGAATTGTCAACTAATACCAATATTGAACTGCAGAAATTTACCGTTCCTCAAAGCTTTTTCTTGCACTTCTATGCTGTGGCTTCGGTATGGACAACATTCCTATTAGTTACAACTTGGATGTATGCATATAGAATGGGACCATTGGTTGCAGAGCCATTTGCTTACTCCACTATCACCAGCTACTTGACAGGGGGTTCAAGTATCATAACTGATTCAACTAAAATAGGTCACAGATATGTAGTCTGGCGAGCAATTTTTCTGCTTTTGCTGATGGAAGTTCATGTCTTGAGGCGCCTTTATGAAACAATATACTTATTCAACTATAGCCCTTCAGCTCGCATGCATATCTTTGGTTATCTAACTGGATTGTTGTAAGTTTCTTGAAAGTCCCTCTCATTCTACTTCACTTAGAAAGCTTCCCCCCGCCGCCACCCCCTCCCTGCTTATATTAAATTTTTAAAAATATGCAACTATGGAATTCTAATGTGTAAAAGGCTTACTTCTTCACTGACAATGCAATTTTGGTTGCGTGGTTTTCGTATTAGATCTGTTGCTTCATATTAATTACCTTAAATAAGTCC
Organism: Cercis canadensis; assembly: GCA_003255065.1. Lineage (NCBI taxonomy): Eukaryota > Viridiplantae > Streptophyta > Magnoliopsida > Fabales > Fabaceae > Cercis > Cercis canadensis. Next base: position 110,402 of record QAOA01006202.1, on the reverse strand, counting down.
TGAATTCCTGTTTGATTATTTTGGAAGTGTACTGAACCTTCTGTTTTGTAAATGTTGTGTATGTTACTTAATAATATTTGCTAAANCTTGAGGCGCCTTTATGAAACAATATACTTATTCAACTATAGCCCTTCAGCTCGCATGCATATCTTTGGTTATCTAACTGGATTGTTGTAAGTTTCTTGAAAGTCCCTCTCATTCTACTTCACTTAGAAAGCTTCCCCCCGCCGCCACCCCCTCCCTGCTTATATTAAATTTTTAAAAATATGCAACTATGGAATTCTAATGTGTAAAAGGCTTACTTCTTCACTGACAATGCAATTTTGGTTGCGTGGTTTTCGTATTAGATCTGTTGCTTCATATTAATTACCTTAAATAAGTCCTGAATTCCTGTTTGATTATTTTGGAAGTGTACTGAACCTTCTGTTTTGTAAATGTTGTGTATGTTACTTAATAATATTTGCTAAAATTAAATGTCTATCCTATTACATGTTGTCATGCTCTTTTTGAGGATGGCATGCCAAGGTCCTAGGAATGAGGCTATCCTAGTCTGTTGTATTTGTTAATTTCAGTTCATGCTCTGGGGCAAAAACCTTTTTATTCTTAAATAAAATAACATGCATATGTTGATACTGGATGTGCCCATTGGAATATTTAGAATCTTTTTTTGGAAGATATTTTTAACCTTGCCTATTTGAGTTGGATTAAACATGTAACATCCTCATGCCACTGTATGTCATGTCCTAGGATCAAGACGGTTCTCATATCTAGTAATGTTTATGGATATATATTTAGATTTTAGAAAAAAGATGAAATTAGAAAGCTGTTGGAGGCTTTATATTTGAATGTAACTAAGGCCCATGGCTTTGATGCATTGAACTCTAAAACATAAGCAAATGAATAATAATAGGTGGATGGGGAAAGAGAGGCGAGGGAAAAAGTTGAAGACTGCAATTGAAATAGCTTATTTGATTTCCTCTCTCACTTGTTAACTCCTTGTTAGGTTATCTATTTATAGATGAACATAACATATATTGGTGGATTTGAAATATTACTTGTTGATGTGGGTTCTAAAACGAAATATTGTGTAACCTTTCCAATTATCCGAAGTGTTGAGGGTCAGAGTTCTTGCTGTTTCTCTTGCTTTCTTAGATGATAAAATTTCTTATAAATATTAATTGCAGTCTGTGCTCAATTTGGAATTCTTAGTTTACATTGGTTGTACTTATGCAAATACTAAATTGGAGATTATTGATTTTGTTACTCTTTTGGAGCCAGTTTCTATGTAGCAGCACCAGTGTCACTTTGTTCCAATTGTGCATTAGAGGTGTATGAGTTTACAGCAAATCGAGTAGCTGAGTTCATTGTCAAAGGCAAGAGTCAGATGCCAGTAACTGAGTTTGAATTCTGGCATGTTTTGAATCCTCTCCTTAAGCTTGGATGGCAGCAGTGGATTGGTGCTGCTGTATTTTTTTGGGGTTGGATTCATCAGCAACGTTGCCATGCAATTCTTGTATGTATCATCTACTTGATTGACTTCTAAATTTTAGGTTTGTGAATAATTGATATCAGATGATTTGGCCATGCATTTGATGCTAATACCAAACAGGTTGTAGTTGAGTGGCACTGAGGACAACCTCAGGGCTTGTGGGTTCTCTAGTCGTAGCCAAAAATACCAAAAAATACATTTGATGCTAATTGTCACATTTTTTTTTTTTTGTTATTTCACTTTCATTATAATGCTAATGGTAACAAGTCACTGTAGAAAATGAAGTTGGTAAGTGGAATTAAAATTACAGATGAAATTATAAATGCAGAGATTGCATATTATTTAGCAGTTCCTAATGGTAACAAGTCACTTTCATTAGATTGCATATTATAAATGCTAATTTGTATTGAATTTGATGTGGTCGTATTAACATTCTTGCAATTCACTGTCATGGTGTGGTCTGAATTTTGAAGTTTTGCCAGGGCTCCTTGCGGGAAAATTCTAAACAAATAGACGAATATGTAATCCCTCGGGGTGATTGGTTTGAAGTTGTTTCCTCTCCACATTATCTCTCTGAAATTGTAACTCTCTATCCTTCTCCCTCTTTCATCCAGTATTGAGGCTGGAATTGAGTTAACCTAGTAGTTGATAATAATGAAGGTTATATATGCTGGTTTCGTGGCCGCTAGCGGAGGAGCAAACCTGACAATCTGGTTACTTTTTGTGTTTGTGGTAATACTTTCTTCACAGATATAGATTCAAATAATTCAATGTTATAAAGTAACATTTATGTGATTCTGATTTTCTTCTTGTATGTATTGTTTTTGGGTGATGTTGGGTGCAGGTGGCAAATTTGACGTTTGCAGCTCTGGAAACACATAGGTGGTATCTTCAGAAATTTGAAGATTATCCAAGCACTAGGTTTGCCATAATCCCAATTGTTTTGTGATACTATGTAGCTAAGATGTACTATTTTGAGTGGTGTTGTGGTGTGTGTAATTATTATGATGGATTACAATAAAGAACTCCATAATTTTTTTTTTAAGATTATGTTGAAGAGTCAGCTTTCTGGCAAGAGTCTTGTGGTGATAAATATTTCTTATTGGTATTTTTATCATACTAGTTCAACAACCAGAATGCAGTTATCAAAGTGATATCAAGTCAAGTTTTGAAATTGCCACAAAGGCTTAGTTTATTCAGTCATAAGAACAGGTGGAAGCAATAGAGACGTTTTAGACATGCAAGATACTAGTGTCAAACATGCATGAGGTAGTTATTGAGAAGTGTTACCGGCTGAAGGAAGCATAATGGGGTATTATCTTTCAGAAAGACAGAATATTCAAGTCAATTTATCTTTTATGCATTTCTTTGACACGTTTCTTTAAGTTGTAATTCTTTCTTTGGTTTTTAAGTTTATTGTTATCTTTGTGAATTTATGACAAAAACACCAAAAATATGTATCTCTCCTTTAGAATTGAATGCAATGATCAGCATTCCTCTTTTAAAACATTCTTTTGAAGTATTCATTTTGATGCTGAATCAAGTATCAAATTCTTTTGAAAGATCTAGGAACCCGTAGTTGGAAAATATCTTACTCCAAAGTAAGTAAAAAAGGATCAAGTAAAGTGAAAGGTGAAATTGATAATTCAAGTTGTATAATTGTTGAAATCCTTACAATTTTCACTTGAAACAAGTTGATTCACACTTGAATGTGTTGATTCTATATACATAAAAACAATCATTAGAAATTGGGAATGAGATAGCAAAAGATTGAGTACTCCAAGATGATCTGAAACCAACAAAGAGGATCAATGGAGCAAAGGGGAACAAAATACAGAAATCGCTAAATTGGGAGTTAATTATTTCCAAATAATTAAAAGTTCCTTAAAAGGTGTAAAACTAAAGAACTAATATGTGATTGCCGTATATAGGCTACCCAATAACTTTAATTCTATTATCATAAGAAATCTTAATAGGAGTAGCCAACAAATTCTTAAGGGTCTGTTTGAGAGTTATTTTGGAGGGGAGAGAAGAGGAGAAGAATAAATATCCCTTCTCCTTTATTTGAGAGTTTTAATTTAAAAAAGGAGAGGAAAGGTGAAGTTATACATTGATTAGAAACGAACGGAAAATGTTCCCTCAAATCTTATTAGATATAAAATTATTCATGAGTCTTCACTTAATAGCTTAAGTTTATAAGTTAAATCGGTTCTTAATATGGTATCAGATCCTCTTTGACCAAAAAATTAAGAGATCAAATCTTTTTGTTTCTAATTTCTCAATTAAATTAAAATTTTCACACAATATTTATATGAGCATGTGTTTTATCTACGCTTCAAGCCCAAAGAGCTTTCACGTGATTAAACTTTTAAGTTGAATTGGTTATCGATAAATCTTTGGCCAGCTTCACCTAATCAAGGTATGGGGCAACTTGCCTTCTTAATCCAAAAGAGGTCATTGAATGCAACCATTACGTAATCTGTTAATGCAATTAGTAAATGCTATGGTGCCCATATTTCCTTGTCGGCATATAAGGGACCAAAGTAATGGATTGATAAAATTTACTCAAGTTGCATGCTGGTCTTTATTGTTTTGTTTTATTCAATAGTTACCAATAGCTTGTGCATGCTCTAACGTGGCACATCTACCGTTGACAGTTGCTCAAATTATAACTNATGTTCCCTCAAATCTTATTAGATATAAAATTATTCATGAGTCTTCACTTAATAACTTAAGTTTATAAGTTAAATCGGTTCTTAATATGGTATCAGATCCTCTTTGACCAAAAAATTAAGAGATCAAATCTTTTTGTTTCTAATTTCTCAATTAAATTAAAATTTTCACACAATATTTATATGAGCATGTGTTTTATCTACGCTTCAAGCCCAAAGAGCTTTCGCGTCATTAAACTTTTGCCTTCTTAATGCAAAAGAGGTCATTGAATGCAACCATTACGTAATCTGTTAATGCAATTAGTAAATGCTATGGTGCCCATATTTCCTTGTCGGCATAAGGGACCAAAGTAATGGATTGATAAAATTTACTCAAGTTGCATGCTGGTCTTTATTGTTTTGTTTTATTCAATAGTTACCAATAGCTTGTGAATGCTCTAACGTGGCACATCTACCGTTCACAGTTGCTCAAATTATAACTCACTTTATCCCTATATATCCTAGATGCTTTTTTCAGAAGAAAAAAACAAAATTCACTCTGCAACAAGACAAACAAATCATCTTCTCCGGTAAGTTGTTCGCCTTTTGCAAATTCACTATTGCAACTTGCGGAGCAAAAGCACTCAAAGCTTATGCGGCAGCCCCACCCGCCATTTACCAAGTGCAATTTTATATTTAATACGCGTCCACATGCAAATTTTTTTGAATTTGCAAGCATGGACAAAGCAAAAGTGTATTCATATCTTGTATTAAAATTTTAATTTAAAGCAAAGCAAATGTTCAAGGTGAATCTAATTGTCTCTTTTCTTTTCTTTTTTCCTCTAACTCCAATTACATTTATATCATGTTTGATTTCATGAAATTCATATTATAAGACGATGACAAACAAGGATTTAAATTACGGTGTTGACCTTCAATACCGATTGTTTATGAATCGACATTCTGCATTTTCTGTTTTTCTTGTTCATCTCTGTTTGTCATCTAATTCAAACCCATTGTGGGGTTATTTTGGATTTCTCATTATCATTATGTAGACAAGGATGAAGAGGATTGCACATATGCAGGCATTGGTGATGAGTTTGGGAAGGGAAATAAAGATAGGCATAGATATCACAAATACAACCCTAGATATGCATGGAATTTAAATGGAAACTTAGCATGGAGTTCACTACTATGGAGCAATTTAGGACTGCCATGTGTCACTCTTTGCAATATGAAAATAAAAATCTCCAATGAAATTATTTAGAGACATGCATATCATAACGTTAATAATTTTCTTCAATATATGGATCACTAAAGTCAACGGTGTTATTACATCAAACCGGTCCCGTACAATGTTTTGTTTTATTTTTTATTTTTTTTGGTTATATAGGAGCACAATACTAAGAAAAGGGGACGAGAGTACATGGTGAGAATAAAACCATAAGAATATCAAATACTCTAGTTTCTAGGACTAGAGAAAGTCCTAGTAGACTCACAAATCATTCACCCATTCATACAATGTTTCACTATAAAATATGTTATAGTTCTTTGTCAAGATGTTGTTGTTGGACATTACGTTTGAGTTTTTTGTATCCTTGTATAAATCATTTGGTAGAGAAGATGGTATAAATTATAGGATATAATAATAGAGTATATCATGTATCAACAATACAGCGTCAGGGTTCTGGGGGAAATTCAAGGGACTTGATCATCTGCACCTACTAATAATGGGATTCAACTTTACATGCAAAACTGGATTCCCGTCGTAATTGACTTCAAAGAAACAGAATCTTGAATATCTTTCTTAAAAAAATGTAGAGGTATTACAGGTGGAAACATAACAGCGATGTTCTAAAGGGGCACTTATGATTCCCCCCGCGGGATCTAACATCTAACAGCTCTTTGATTTACCATTTTGGTGTTGCTTGTAACTTACAAGTTTAGCAAATGAGCATAATTCAAATTTTATACGTAATAGACATGATTGCATGAAGATAGAAAATACAAAAAAAAAAAAAAAAATCTCCACTTTATTTTCTTTTTTCTTTTTGGTGGCTTAAAATTTAAAAATCGATTAGGTCATGCCAAAATCAAAGGTATGATTTATGTTAGATGTCTTATCAACCAATTCTCACCGTCTCGAATTAATGTTCGATTTATTTTTATTTCAATTGTGAAAGTTTCATAAAATAAGTTATATAGAATAAATTTATATTATTATTTTATTTAAAATTTTAAAATTTATATAGTAGAATAATATATTATATTTAATGAACCGTCCATTTTTCTGTTATTTTTGAGAATAAATTAAGTGTAAAAGAAAAACCGTTAATAAAAAATTAACAGTCACAAAGTACATGATTTTGAGATATACAGCCTAAGCAAGCCAACGAATAAATGGGAGATAAGTTTCTGTCAAAAATTCAGCCCAAATAATGTGGCAAATGAATCAGTGGGACTTTTAACAGTGCGGAGAGTGATTAAATATTATTATTTTGTGGGTATTTTTGACTACTACTTTAGATTTGAACGTAAAATTTACAAGTTGTAAAAATAATCTTAACATTTCTCCACCACGGAAAAAATTTCCACAAGCCATTTGGTATTGCACATTGTTTTCCATACATGCTGCATGTAGGAAATACAATGGTGCCACATAAAATCTTTCTAAAGAATATTTTAACTATTTACGAGATTCCATTTCCAAGTGATTTGCAAAAATTCTGAGTTGAATCTAGACTACCAGTTTCTTACTCTCTTCTATACCATTTAACCAAATTATTAGGTTCTTGGATTTGAAAGTAAGGAAAGCTTACCTAGGTATAATATCTAACAGCTCAACCCTATACAATCCTAAAATATCTGGACCACGTAGGATTACAATACATTATTTGGCCTTAAGGTAACAATACATTATGATGCCACAACAACCATTTTCCATAGCTAGTACCCATTATAGCAAATGATAAACNTCTGAGTTGAATCTAGACTACCAGTTTCTTACTCTCTTCTATACCATTTAACCAAATTATTAGGTTCTTGGATTTGAAAGTAAGGAAAGCTTACCTAGGTATAATATCTAACAGCTCAACCCTATACAATCCTAAAATATCTGGACCACGTAGGATTACAATACATTATTTGGCTTTAAGGTAACAATACATTATGATGCCACAACAACCATTTTCCATTGCTAGTACCCATTATAGCAAATGATAAACATTAGTCTCAACCAACTAGGAAAATAAAAGATAATAAATCGTATAAAGAAAAATATCTGAGTAAGAGGTTTATCAAAAATATATATTTCCTACCACATTATTCTCTAACCACAATCCAAACTTGAAATTTTTGGAGTGAGAAAATCAAAAGATTACAAAATCATGGATTATCATTCTATGAATCACCCATTACATAAATGTACATGACAAATAAGAAAGGATAATTTAGTGAATAGTAATGCTATTATTCCAATAAAAAATATTCTAACAAAAAAGAACATTCTATTTTTATTATGTGATTGGCAATAGTTTTGAGTTGAATCTGGACTACCCTTTTTCTCTTATTCTCTTCCTTAGTATTTAAGCAGATGGATGTCAATCGACCATATTCTGTAGCCAGCCCTTCTTACCTAATTATCACCAAAATATTAGATAGATTCAACCAATTAAGAAGGTGCAAGGAAATAAATCAGATAAAGAGAATATCAAGAAGGAATTTGCTGCCACAATATTTCTCCATTTACTATTATGTGAAATTGAAATTGGACAGCTTGTAAAACCGTGGGCTGCCGTTCTATGAGATACCTCCTTATGTCAATGTACATAACCAATAAAAAAACCATTTCTCTCCACTATATATATGTGTCCAATCTCTTGCTTAGCCTCCAGTTGCAATTCTGTTCGTGTTGTACCGCAATTACCAATAGGCAAATTAGTGTACAGGTTTCTCTATCTTTATTTCTCCAAATAGAAGAGTGTCTAGCTTCAGCAGAAGACAAGTCCAAAAGCCCTACAGAGTGGAGGAAAATCATGGCAAGGGAGACAGAACCGTGAGTGCCAAAAGATATAGTGGATAGTCTTAGAGGGAATGATTTGCACAATCAACTTTTCCATCCTCAGAGAAATGGCCTTGGTAAGTAAAGCAACCCCTTGAACCAAGTACTTGTATATGAGAGAGAGCTCTAAGCATCTTATTTCGATTTGCCACCATGTTCTAAAAGGACAGCACTTTCATTCTTTTATAAGACTAGACGAGATTAGGAAAAACCATTTCAGTGTTTCAGCAACTTAATTTAACAGTATTATGTGATGTTGTTTTTTATAGGATGCATGTACCAATTGAAAATTTTGTTGGAGAAATCTGTGTTTACTATTATTTAACATTGCAGGTATTCAATGTATTACTGTCAAGAAAGATCAGAACAAACGTTTCAATCTATCCCAACAGATATAGAAAAGACAAGGAAGAGATCCTTGAATATAATCTGGTGAGCAATTTATTTAGTTATACCGCATATGATTGGCATCAGGTAGAATGTAATATTACTGAATGATATTGAACTTGACCCATGACAAATTTTATCATCACAACCTTTAGTAGGATCATTGATTGACCTAAGAAACATAAGTTATGAGCTGGTAATGAAAAAGAAAGTCATCTTCTAATGGTGTTTGGTGAAGAAAGGAGGAAATGGACAAACAAATGGGTAAGAAATTCTTTGATGATTCTTGTCACAAATATTTCATAAATGCGGACTAGGAAAGGGATCCTGAAGATAATGATGATGAGAAAGACATGAGGTGGGAATATACGGGATCATCAATTTGGGATAGTAACAATAAGAAGGTAAAGGATGAAATGTATGAGGAGATCATAGGTAAAGTGTACAATGCTCTATCTAAGATTTCCTCATCTATTTCATTATCTTTCTTCTTGTTGTTGCTATTCCAAATTGAATATCCCTTATAATCCACGCACATCATATCTTTCTCATCATCATTATCATTAGGAGCACTTTTTTGGCTAGCTAGTTGGCATTCATGAAATTTTGATAAGCATTCTCTAAGAATTCTTCAGTTTTTGTGTCCATTTTTTTCCCTCCCTCCCTCTCTCCCTAACTCAATTAGAAGCAGTTTTTGACCAAAAATTTAAACTTGAGAAAGATCTGTAACTAAAATTGCAGCCATTAATGACTCTCTTACCACACCCCAAACCGAGATGCCCACAGTCACGTAGGCAACCATCAGAAAAAAATTGTTTACCCATAGTGAATGATATTGGTATCCTCTCAGTTGAGGAACATGTACTCTAACATAGAAGTCTAGAGTCAAATCACATACGGAATATGGAGATATTGGGATCTGAATTGGATTAATTTACCCTCATCGTCTAGTAAATTTTAATTAAAAAATAAAACAAAGTATTTAGTTTAACAATTGTTGTGGCCTTACTATAAATTGGCGAAGCCATATATATGTGTTTCTGTTACCATGCATATTATCTATTAGTCACCCTAAAAAGATTTTAGTGCATTAGTCCCTCGTGTAATTTTTGTAGAACTATTACTAGTTGTTTATTTTTTATAGGACGTTTCTTTTTCACAATATCGTCTAAATCAAATGTAGAGTTAAAAATAATTTAAAACAAATACTAAAACTGTTAGGATATATACATGATAAGAAGAAAGTTATCATAATTGATGGTAGAGATAAAAAGGAATAAGGAGCACTATCGTAACAAAACATAAAGAAGAGAAATGAAGAGAATATGAAACACATAATATCCTTTTGTTAAAACTTAGTTATTCATATTGAGTGGGAAATTGCTCAAACTTTTATTTTAAGTTCAATTGTTAAGAATCACAAATAGGTCTTCTAATCAGGAGGGCGTAAAGACCATTAATGGTCTCATGACATTAGAGATATGGTGCATTAGAAGGGATAATTGTGAACTCTACTTTATCACCTTATAATTTCATTTGCTGTTGAAAATGAGGTTTTGCTGTCTTCTTCTGTCTCTCTGTACAAACTACTATATTCTACAAGCAAATCTTAGAGAGTAATTTTGTACCCAAAAAAAAAAAAAAAATCAGTGTGTAATTTGTAACTGTTTATGTGACACAGAAGAACACCCATAATCCGTAACTTTTTGTTAAGGAATACGTTACAGTTTCTGTAGTTATAGAAATAAATAAACTTTTGGTTCATATCTTGTTTGACAGTATGTTGAGTTTATGACCCTACGTCAAAGATAAACAAACTGAAGGGAGTGAAATAGAAGATTTTATAATCCTCTAAGTTTGAATAGCTTGCCTCTAAATAGTTTAACACAGTTCTGCGCATGTGCGTCAGGTTTGGGATATCTCAACTAGCATCAACAACAGAAATGAATTACATTTCTTGGCGAGCTTACTCTTGAAAGTTGTGGTGTTTGTTCTTTATAGGAAAGTTTTTTGAAAATATACATTGTAATGTAAATATCCTATTTTTAAGAAGAGAAAAATCTAATAGAAGATAAAAAATGGCTATAAAAACTTCATGTTTCAGTCAAGATTCGAGAAATTTTTATGTACTTCTTGAATTTTGTATACGGATCCTACCAATAAAATAACTTATTAATTTGTGTCGAGATGTTATAGTGTTATGAGAGTACTTAAGAATTTCTAGATGAATTCAGCCCAAGCAAAACGCTGCAAATGGATAAATGGGAGATAAGGATGAGGTGATATATCTGGCAGCTCATGCTTATGAAACCCTAATATATCTAGACCATTTAAATGATGCCAAATTAACCATTTGCCATAGCTAGCACCAATTATAGCTAATGGTAAATATTAGCCTCAACCAACTAGCAAAATAAAAGAATAAATCTTATAGAGAAAAGTATCTGAGCCAGAGCTCTTTCAAATTGGTATTTCCTGCCACATGTGATCCTCCAACTACTACAATCCAAACTTGAAAAACCATGGACTATCATTCTATGAATCACCTCTTAGGTGAATGTAAATGACCAATAACAAAGGATAGTTTAATGACTAATGATGCTATTGTTATTTAAAGAATATTTTACAACTAACGATGATGTTCATCTAATAAAAGGATATTCTAACAAATGAGGACATTCTATTTTTATTTAGTGATACTGGAAAAAGTTCAAAGTTGAATCTAGACTACTTTTTTCCTTTTCTCTTCTGTAGCATTTAAGTAGGTTGTTAAGTACTTGGATTCACAAGAAAGTAAAGCTTAATGAGGTATATAATTCACCAAACAGCCCATCCTTATAAAATCATATTTATATATCTAGACCATTAAGGTAGCAAAATATTATGATGCCAAATATTCATTTTCTGTGGCCAGTACACATCGTAGTGACTGATCAACAAAATATTAGATAGGCTCAACCGATTAGGAAGGTGCAAGATATTGAATTAAATGTAATTGCAAGGTGATGAATTAAATGAAATTAATTGCAAGGTAATGATCAACAAATATTTCTCCATCTATTGTCATTCACACTTGAATTTTTCCCTATAAAACCATGGACTATCATTCTATAAAGCATCTGCTTAGGTGAAGGTACATAACCAATGTAGAACTCCTTCTCTCCATTATATTTAAGTGTTCAATCTCTTTTAGCCTCCACAAGATAATTGCATTTTCCTTCATTTGGTACCCTAATTACCAATTGGCAAATTAGTATACAATTTGCTAATCTTTATTTTTCTGATAGAAGATTGTCTGGTTGACCAAAAGACAAGTCCTAAAATCCCTACTGAGCAGGGAAAACTCATGCCACGGGAGATATAATCCTATATATGCGCCAGAATATATGATGGATATTCTTCAAGAGTATGATCGGCAATATCAACTTGTTCATCCTCACAGAAATGATCTTGGTAAGAAGGAATCCCTTTTTCTTTCATGTTATTTTAGAAAATCAATCACTTCAAGTGAGGAAGAGCTCCAAAAATATCCTCTATGGCAGGCAAATGAAAGCATCGACATATTATTTCAGCAATACTTCGAGCGATGTATTGGATACAATCCCAATTTCTACTTAAAGGTCAGAAGATATCACTGTTACATGAGAAAGCTAGTCATATATATTGTGACACTTGACATGGCAAGTTCATTTGGCTAACTTTTATAAGACCAGTATATATAAATTAATTTTTTAGGCTGCACGTATAATGAAAGTTTTGTTGGAGAACTCTGTTTACCCTCACAGATCCAGAAAATTGCCTTGATTACATAGTTCATAGACACTGGCAAGGCAGCTTAATATTATGCTATCAAAATTTCTTTGCAAAATAGGTTTAACATAGTACAAGTAAACTGTTATACTTTTACAAAATTGCACCGCTGTATAAGATCGTAACAACTACAGCAGCTACCACATAAGGAGAAACAAACTAGCCTTAGCCTTATACTATAACTGATTTGAAATCTTTAGGTTTGAAGTCTTATTAGAACTAGGCTTTTTACTATCATGGACTTAGTAAAAGAGATCTTGAAAGCTATTTGATTGGTTTGTACATGAAGTTAAAATGGTATGAAAACTATATAACTTTTATTTATCACCATAGCCATTACGTAGTCTTCGAGTGCACATAATAAGAATAATGTCAAATATATCGACAGATATATATAAGGACAAAACTTAGGTAAAGTCTCATAGGTGTTGGTAGTGCTGTTCTCCTATTAGAACATTACATGTGTATTAATTTTACAACTCAGCACCATCTCATCTCTCTTTTAATATTTCTCAAAATAACAAATTCACCCTAATGCCTAATTTCTTTTCCACCAATGTCCCTATTTCCTTCTGGAACAATGGCTGCCACTAAATCCAACTTAACCCAAACTAAAGCATTTTTCGGTGGCGTAGAAGAATTACAAACAAAAGCATTAGTATTAGCATTAGCCCTGTTCATCTTCATCTTCTTCTAATTCGTCGTCTTCATGCTTTGACTTATCATTAAAACTTTGCTGGAAATTGGATTCAGTTCTAGTTGAATCTTCTCTGACCTTGGCGGCTTTTCTTCGAAAACTACCCATTCGAAAGAACACCCACTTATGCCAAACCGGTTGGCAAGGATTGGGCTTGATTCTGGCGGCGAAACGGTGACAAAACAAGGTATTTCGGATCCACCAGCATCGACATCGGATTGGAGTTAGGTCCCTCGCGGGTCTTCCTCTTTTTGGAGTGGCTTGTTTGGATGACCTTCTAACTCGCACTTTCCCCATGCATGTGACCTTGGGAGAAGAGGGTTCTTGGGTTTCAATGACAGTGCTCTTCTTCCGTACAAACATAGGGCTGGAGTGTGACCTGCCTCTGCTTCTACTCCCCACATTACTTCTCAAGAATCTCATCAATGGCGGCGGAAACTTCTCCGTCCGACCTGGACTGGAAATGGGTTTTGTAGATAGCTTCATGTTCATGTTGCTCACCCACCCACTTCTACTCTCTTTGCTCTTCTCTATCCCTATCTGGTTAAGTGGTTATAAGTGCGTCCTTTCTTTGTTCACCCTTTTATCGGGGTTTGGGTGAAAGGCGATTGATCTGTAATAGAGTCGGATTTAGTGGTAGCCATTGTTGCAGAAGGAAGAAGGGACACAATGGTGGGTGAAAAAGAGAGAGAAATTAAGTATTGGGGTGAATATGTTATTTTAAGAAATATTAAAAGAGAGATGAGGTAATGCTGAGTTGTAAAATTAATACACATGTAATGTTTTAATGGGAGAACAACACCACCAACACTTATGAAACTTTACCTAAGTTTTCTCCTATATATAATTAGTCTTTGATATTCTAATTAGTAAGACTCTATCACTGATATATTCAACTATTACTATGATTTCCCCCAGAAAAAAAACAACTAGGTGATCAATGAATACAATCTCTTGAGCAATTCATTTTGTTATACCACCTATGATTGGTATCTGATAGAAGCCGACTTCTCTTTTCAACAATTGAAGTTTCTGTTGTCACATTACAGGCTGTATAAGGCTTCCTGAAGATAATGATGATGAGGAAGACAGGAAGTGAGAACATAAGGGGTTCTCAGTATGAGATACTAACAATAAGAAGAAAGAGAATGAAATATATGAGGAAATCTTAGAGTGTACAATGCAATATCTAAGAGTCCTCATCTATTTCATGATAATTCTTCTTATAGTTAGTACTCAAATTGAATATCCCTTATAATACATGCACATCATATCTCCCTCATCATCGTTATCATCAGGAGCCCTTTTCTAGCTAGTTGGCATGAATGAAATTTTTCTTCTTGAATTTCATTTCCATTTATTTTGTCCATTTCCTCCTTTGCTTGTCCTAAATACAGAATTAGGATCCGGGCTTCTATTTTCAACAATTGAAGCATTGTTGTCACATTACAAGCTATATAAGACTTCCTGAGGATAATGATGATGAGGAAGACATGAGGTGAGAATATAAGGGGTTCTCAATTTGGGATAGTAACAATAAGAATAAGTAGAATGAAATATATGAGGAAATCTTAGGTAGAGTGTACAATGCAATATCTAAGACGCCTCATGTATTTCATGATAATTCTTCTTATAGTTAGTACCCCAAATTGAATATCCCTTATAATCCATGCACATCATATCTTCCTCATCATCTTTATCCTCAGGAGCTCTTTTCTAGCTAGTTGCCATATAAGAATTTTTCTTCTGGAATTTCATTCCCAATTATTTTGTCCTAACAGAATTAGGAGCCGACTTCTTTTTTTAATAATTGAAGCTTCTGTTGTCAAATTACAACCTATGTAAGGCTTCCTGAGGATAATGATGATGAGGAAGTCATAAGGTGAGAATATAAGGGGTTCTCAATTTGGGATAGTAACAATAAGAAGGAGAATGAAATATATGAGGAAATCTTAGAGTGTACAATGCAACATCTAAGACGTCTCATCTATTTCATGATTATTCTTCTTATAGTTGGTACCTCAAATTGAATATCCCTTATAATCCATGCGCATCATATCTTCCTCGTCATCGTTATCCTCAGGAGCTCTTTTCTAGCTAGTTGGCATACATGAATTTTTCTTCTGGAATTTCAACCCCATTTATTTTGTCCATCTCCTTTTTTTGTCCTAACAGAATCAGGAGCCGACTTCTTTTTTTCACAACTGAAGCTTCTGCTGTCATATTATAATACCATAGATGATACTGATAAATTGACAGTAATGCTAGTATCTAACCTTGGAAATAATCCATGTAGTATTACATTCATTCAATAAACAATCCATGCACTAGCATAACAGAAAGATGTGAAGCTGAAAAAAATTACAAGGCACGGTTAGTGGTGCAGTGCAAATATGGATGTTCTTTGTAATTGAGAATTAGTGTGGTAGTTGGCCCAAACTATTTTTAAGCGAGAGCATTTTAGGCCAATCACACTTGTCTAAAGAGTTTTACAAAAGCAACAAGATTATGAGCCAAGAAATTTATGGACAAGTTTAGGAAAGAACCAGGTGTGATAACCAAAACAATTATCACTATTGCTCAAGAGAAAAAGAGTTCTAAACAATCTGACAGGCCTACAGAGCTAAGAGGTTGGCAACAAACATGGTTGAGGGAGCTAGCAATATGCTAATCTATGGAGTTATGCAGAGACATTGAAGAGAAGTAACCTAGGCTTATCTGCGTGGATCAAGGAACAGAGTAGCTAAAAATGAACCTCCATAGTTTGAGAGCAATCTCTGGCCATTAACAAAGAATGGTGAAGCAATTAATAGGTATAGAAGAGTGCTTGAATTTACCCATTATTGGGACAACCTGAAAGAATGCTTTTATTATAGCTTGTTTAGAACTACAAAGAACGACCCATTTAGTTGCTTCTATAAGAGGCAAGGTAAGTTCTGTGAGCATGGCTGAAATTTCCTCTTTGAGTAATATTGAAATCCTCAGGCATTTGCATAGAAGCTATGCACTAAATTCATTAAAGTATTTCATATATGTTTGTGGTGGATCCACCACCTTAAAGAGGTTTTTTAATAACTTCTACATGACTTGGAATGGTAATTAGGAAAGCATCTGGATTACATAGCATTTTCCTTCCCCAGCAAATATCTATTCTTGCTTGTAGTTGACCTCGACAATTGGTCATATATATTATCTCTGTAGTTTCTTGGACATCTAATTTATCTTCTCACTTCTTCCTTCACTTTGGTTTTGCAATATTGTTAACATCCCTTATGAATAATCCTGATGCTCCACCCCTTTTCCCTCCTTAAAAGGGATCGAAGCATTAGGATTTTTCTAAGAAAACCCATAACTAAGCAAAATAAGAATTGAGAGGTCAACTTAAATACCTAAGAAACTAGAGAGATAGTTATATGAGCAACTGTGGGGGTTCACCCCTAGTAAGAATGCATATTTATAGAGGGACGAAAATAACTATTTAACCTGGATTGATTTTCTAATTTCTTAGTCTCGAGTAATGTAGTTATTTCAAAAAAACATTTTTAAGGTTGGTGGCCCCATCACAAACATATATAAAATGTTATAATAAAATATGTGATTTGTTTCTATGCAAAAGTCTGAATATTTGCAATATTACTCAAAGAGGACTTTTGATAATGAATTAGATATTATCCCATTGTCTGCTAAACAAAGTTCAGAAGATGTCGTTGTTATACCAAAAGGTGTTGCGGTTACACTACCTATAAGAAATTCATTGTTTGCCATGCAAATTCTTAGAATGGTTAATGTAGTGGTGATGAGTCTGCCGACTAGATTTTAAGAAACTAAGCAATTATATGTAATCTAGTAATAAGAGGTCTAAGTAGTTTTTAGCAGATCAATGATCTAAACCTCTATGCCATCATATTAAAAAAGAAAAAAAAATAAAATATATACACACACACACACGCACATATATATATATATAAAGAGACCATTTCAATTTTATAGAAATTTTAATGCTATTTTATAATGGTGTTTTTCATAGGTTGCACATTAGCAAGCATCAAATGCTGAGAGCTATGTCATTGGAGAACTCTTTATACATTGAGTTGTTATCATGTAATGTCTTTTAAGTTTTAAGAATAGCAAATGAGTAACGTAAAGAAATCAAGGAAAGAACAAGAAAGTGTTCCAATTTCAAGCCCCAATTATGTGCCCCTAGATGCAACAGAGTAGTAACAGAGGAGGAAACCTAAGAAAGTAGTTCGCCAACTTCAAGTAGTTAAAGAAAATCTTGCACTACTGAAATAAATCTAGTTAAAGAAGTGCAACCAATACTGATAGAGTTTAAATTTGATCCGTATTGGTTGCTTCTTTCATTCAAACTCGTGTCATTTGAGCCTTTCAGGATCTTGTTGACATCTTTTAGATCATTTTCCATTTCTACTTTTTCTTTAATTTAATTATTTCTTAGTTTTCATTCCTGCGGTATTTTCTCTATTGCTATGGGAATGTGAAGTTTTATGGTAATAAGAGGAACAGAATAGGGGCTTGACATTGTACTACATGCAGAAAGATATTATGACTAATAATATAGTGAATAGACTACAAATGTTAGTATCACATGTATTATGAAAAAATTAATTTACATATTGCTAAAAGGAACAATTTATCTTTCTCCGTTCAATTTATTTATCTCCCTTTCCTTTAAAATTCCAGAAAATTGTTTCATTACCACCATAGAATTGACAAGGTAGCTTGAAGCTTCCAACATTTCTTTGTGACATATCTCTAACTTAGTACTATCACTGCAACTACCAATTGTGGAGGAACAAAGTATGCCCTAGCCCTATCCAACAATTTTCATTCAGTGAGAGATTACATGGTTGGGGTATGAACAAGCATTTGTTGCAGATCAGGCTTCTTCTCGTGGTCGTGGCCGAGGAAGAAGACGTGGTAGAGGCTGTCGTGGTGGTAGCAGGGGACAACCTTATCAGAATCAATCCCAAGGCCAAAACCTTAACTACGGTAACCAAAAGTCCACCAATACCAACACCACCTCCCAGTACTACTATCAAACCCGTCCTCCTTCTCAAATTCCCAAGGTCCTACTTGTACCCTCACCTTACTACCAGAATCCATATCCCTGCTCTATCATTTGCCAGATCTGTTTTCAACCAAATCATTCGGCCAGTACCTGTCCTATGCGCAATTACTCACCTCAAAAATGCTCTCAACCCTTCGTATACTGCTTCTCATATCCCTGAACCCACTGACTCTCTTTTGTACCCTGACATGGTGCTTCCTCTTATATGACCCCTTATTCAGGTAATCTTGTTACCTCTCATCCCTATCTCATATGTGTTAATACTTATATATATATATATATATATATATATATATATATATTTCATGCCCAGCTTGAGGTAAAGTAGTAGAGTCCCTACTCCTTAATATCTCATTAACCTGAGCTATTTGTCAAATATTTTTTTGTACATTAGAAATCATAACAACTTGAATATACGATTTTATCCAAATTGTAACCCACTGAACCACCTGAATTTAAATCAGGTAAGTGAATAAGCCAAATTTTGGAGAAGAAAAAGAATGCAAACATATTCAAGTAACAATCGACTAGTACCAAACTAGGTAACTCAAGTGCCAAGAGAAGTGATCAGTCTCAAGTTCAATTGTCGTGAAAGTTTCTTCTGTTACTATTGAGCGGCATATGACAACCAATCATTCATGCACTGCGTATTTTCTAGGCTGAAAATAGAAACTTGAGCAACGAGCAATCCAAAATTATTCACATCATAACATACATCATGAAATTTAAGCTTGTCCTTATTAGGAAAACAAAATACAAGTACAGAATTCAATGCATCATGGAGTATGCACTATTTTCAGATCTTCCCCATTTGGTGCGGCGGCTTTACAAGGAGGAACTGAAAGACCAGTAAAGGATGTCATGAGTTTCAACCAAATCACCAGTGGCAGCAGAGAAACCTATTAGAACATATTGCGGCAGAACAGAGCTTAAATCAATGGTATGTGTTAAAAGAGTACTCTCCTCATTCACAATCACAGAACCACCAGGATCAGGATAAGTTACAAGGACACCTAATTGTTTAATGGAGGATTCATAATGTATGATCGCCTTCACTATTGCTCCATCCGGTTCAAAGTTACTCTTCCATTGCGCAGTAGCCACTGACTTAAGAGAATTGATGTTGATTCCCACATGAGGAAACTGAGACACTGGAATGGGATCCCATTCATTTGCAAAGCTATCAAACTCAACACTAACAATTTCATTTTTGGTTGTGTTAAAAGCTGTTTCGGGACTGAAAAGTCCAAGCATCCCACCAGTTGAATTGCTTGGAATGTTAATGTCAAAATGGAGAGGGATCATGAAAAAGGACATTCCATCACCATGATTTTCTGATCCTTTAGGGTTCATAACAAAGTTGAACTCAGTGGTAAAGTCTGCTAGTTTTCCTCTTCTTCCATCATAGATTCGCACGGGACGGAAATATATTGCTCGGCCAACACTGTGTTTGAGTGGCATGCCAGATTTATCTTTTCTTGTCAGTTTTATAATTCCATCTGATGAAGAGGCATCACCCAAGAAAAGCATATTTTGCAGATCAAACTTAGAAGAGGGTATGTGGAAAGAGAATGAGTTGACATTGTTAAGAAACAAGAGAAAAAAGATGAAGACCATACGAGGAAAAGAGAAGGCGATTGAAGTTCCAAGAAGAAGAGGGTTTGAGCTGGTGATTGCCATATTTGTGAACTGCAATTTGTTATGCATAGAGGACAGGGAGAGTGCACCTATATATAGGCATGTGTAGGACATATTAACAATACAAAATAGGAAAGGCTGCAGGAACATAAGCCAAGCAAGTTACATAGTATGAGAAAAGCAAGAAAAATTCTGGCATCAAAATTAAAAGAAAACATAGTCCAAAACGTGTTCAACAAGATGTTTTTGAATATCTGATTTAGTTTGTTACAAATATATATAGCTTTCCTGAAACAACAAAAGCGAAGATGTTTTCAATGAACCAAACTGATCTAATTATAATGTTAAATCATGTTCCTTCATTTGGTAAATATGATTCCAACTTTTTGAAATGCACATATAACAAATAAATAGATTATTTATGTCCTTCTTACCCCAAGAAATACTTATATGCACAAAAAATATTACTCCCATAGATACATAAAAGTGGATCCCACACTTGTGTGTCTTACCGAAGTAATACTTGTGGTCATGCTGTGTACCTAAGAATTTCTTACTCCAATTTAAAATTGATCATTATTGGAAAAGGACCATCAGCAATATCAGGATTCTACAATAATGAAATCACCTTATGTATTTCTTCCTCCCAGGAGATAAATTAAAGTCCATAACATTTTACAGTACTAAAGTATCATAAGCAGACTTGACAGAACATTCTCCACTTCCAGAGAATTTCCAAATGTTATTAGGACTATTAACAACGGACAAGAATCTTAAACTCATTCTTGTTTAAGTTTCGTCATATTTGTCAAGAGGTTGTTGGACGTTAGTTTTGAGTTTGTCTCAAATACATGTCACTCTTTGAAACCAACAAAAAATAGATAGTTTCAATGAATCAGATACAGTTGTTTTGCCACAACTCCCATCAACAATGGAATATTCGTATATGTGATATATTGTGTGATTCCTGAGAGTGTAGGTATGCTCTTAGAAGAGGGTGAGTCGGAGATAAAAACAATTATAATGCTAGATTAAAACAATTTTTAGAATAACTAGTTTATATTCAAAACTTGTTTTGGAGCTAAATTATTATAAAACCTAAAAATAATTTAACAAAGATTAATCAGAATATGAGTACTTATAATATGAAAACTCAGAATATGAACCAGATAACCATTTAGATCGAAAATATAAATTCTTGCATATATGAATATAACAATTTATAAGGCANTCCAATTTAAAATTGATCATTATTGGAAAAGGACCATCAGCAATATCAGGATTCTACAATAATGAAATCACCTTATGTATTTCTTCCTCCCAGGAGATAAATCAAAGTCCATAACATTTTACAGTACTAAAGTATCATAAGCAGACTTGACAGAACATTTTCCACTTCCAGAGAATTTCCAAATGTTATTAGGACTATTAACAACGGACAAGAATCTTAAACTCATTCTTGTTTAAGTTTCGTCATATTTGTCAAGAGGTTGTTGGACGTTAGTTTTGAGTTTGTCTCAAATACATGTCACTCTTTGAAACCAACAAAAAATAGATAGTTTCAATGAATCAGATACAGTTGTTTTGCCACAACTCCCATCAACAATGGAATATTCGTATATGTGATATATTGTGTGATTCCTGAGAGTGTAGGTATGCTCTTAGAAGGGGGTGAGTAGGAGATAAAAACAATTATAATGCTAGATTAAAACAATTTTTAGAATAACTAGTTTATATTCAAAACCTGTTTCGGAGCTTAATTATTATAAAACCTAAAAATAACTTAACAAAGATTAATCAAAATATGAGTACTCATAATATGAAAACTCAGAATATGAACCAGATAACCATTTAGATCGAAAATATAAATTCTTGCATATATGAATATAACAATTTATAAGGCAATAAACAGTAAGCTTAACAATATCACAACAGCTGAGCTAGTTATGCAGCAAATTTAAAGACATATAACAGCTGAATAAAAGATAGAAGGGTAGGGAGATTTAGCCCAATATTTATAGTAGTTCGGCCAATAATAGAGCCTATGTCTACTCTCCCAAGTCTAGGGTTCTACTATCAAGGTTATTTGTTCAAGCTTCTCCAAGATTTGTTTACAGCATTGGTTTTTACAACAAGTTTAACCAGAAAACTTCTCTTCTTAGTTTCTTTATAGAGCTCACTAGAAATTATCTCCTTCTGTCTAACAAAGACAGAAGTCACTCCTCATATTTCCTAATAAATTTGTTACAAATTCCTAGATTTGTATGACACCCAATTATATATAACTCTCTCAAAGAATTTATACACAAGTAGTATGGAGTTGATAGAAGAGACAAATAACTAGCTTCGAACACAGCTTTTTCTTTTACTAATTCAATGGATTCTCTTCTCTTATGTTCTAGACCTTAGGTCTTCGAAATTTATAGCATAAGGTTAAAGATGACCGTTGCCAATGGGTTGGGCTTCTGCTTGCTTGATGTTAGTCCTTAATGACCAGATTTGAGATCATATATTTGATTGAGAAATAATTTCATCTTTTCAAAAAAAAAAAATCATTTTATAGCACTTGTTTCCTTTCTTGCTGCTGATTCTTCCAATTTCAAATTTTTCAAATGGGCTTTATTCCAACGTCTCTGAGGTCCAGTAATTGGTCCAAACGAATTGGACTTTAGCCTTGGTTGGTCCACAAAGTTGAGGCTTCCATAACGGCACAAATATTCAACTCTTGAACTTCAACCTAATTCTTTGAACTAGGAAACTAGTTGTGCTTCAGACCATCATCTAACATGTTCACTTAAAATAAACACTTGAACAAACATATCAAGGTTAGTGATAAGTAAAACTATTTGTTATTATCAAAACTAGGGTTAGGAGAACCATAGGGCCAACAATTCCTACATTATGGGATAGACAATTAGAAGCGTTTGAGCATTGTGTAGTTAAAATATTCTGTTGTGGATTCTAATTCAATATTTTTAATGTGTGAAAATGGAAAAAATTATTTAAAATGATCTAGCATGATACATTTTCAGTAGATGATGTGACAATATATATATTATGTCTACATTTATTTTAATTTTTTCCTATGATTTTCCTTTCCTTTCTCATTTGTTTCCCAAATGGAGCCAAAGGGATATAGGATAAGTGAACATATAATTAGGCTATTAGGTGTGGGATTTTTGTCTGGCTATGATTAGTGTTGATTATTGATGAGAATTTTGTGTATAGTTTAATTCGTAGGCTGTCCTAGGTATAAACCTTCAAGGGCATGCAGTAAAACAAAAACCAAAAAACATATATTCAATCTAAAAGCTTCTTTTTTTTTTTTCTGAGTCTAAAACCTTTAATATAACGATTTCATAATCAGATGAATAGTAATTTATATAATTACTATTTGCATCCCATGTCAGATTTTTTTAGGTTAGGACGTTCAGGGACAAAATAATATATATATATATATATATATATCACAGACAAAAAATATATCATATTTCTCAAAATATTACATAGTATCTCCTTTAAATTAAATAAACATTAATTATTAGTTATTTCACATAAAAACTAAGTGTATAATGTTCTAAATGTATAAATTGTTGACAAACTTTTAGATGGTCCGATTTTAAATTTTTTGAATAATTTGTGTATTCACTAAATATCACAAGTATGACTCATTCTTTGGATCAAATTTGGTTTATCTGGGACATCATTTTTTATAGTTTCAGCACTCATTATTATCATAGCCCACGTGGTCACAACCCCGCCCTTTTTAGGTATATGCAGTGAATTTGGAGTCACGGTATCTAATCCCTCTCTAACCTACAGAATCTAATGCATGTGTGACCTCGTTTAGTGATTAGAACTTTCTCCGAAGCACTATTCTCCCTTGTGACCCAAAAATAGATCTACAACTTTCATACAAATTCTCAAATAGCAAACCAAGCCACGAATGAAGGTGAGTTCTTCTTTGTAGAAATAAATTAGTTCAAATTTTATATGAAATATTTTGGAGAAAAGCAGAAAATAAAGTAACATGCAATCCATACTTAATTATAGATTTAAAGTCAGAAGCATCATGTTTAAGCTTCTCGTTATTAGGAGCATACAATAGAAGTGTACAATCCAATCAATTCATGGAAGCCACAAGGATGAAGTGAAAGTCCATGAAAGAATATCATGTGTTTCAACCACGTCACCATTGGCAGCAGAGAAACCAACTGCAACCCATTCCGGTAGAACAGTGCTCAAGTCAATGGTATGTGAGAGAGAAGCATCCCTGTTTACAGGACTACTAGGATAAGTTAGGAAGACACTTAAGGTTTCGGTGGCAGATAGATAGCTCGAGCCTTCGCTATTGCCCCGTCTGCTTCGAAGTTAGTTTTCCATTCCACAGTTGCCACTGATTTAATAGAGTTGATATCAATTCCTATATGAGGAGTACCAGTACTTTCAAACAGAATGTTAGCATTTATATCCCATTCATTTATAAAGCTATCAAACTCAACAGCCACAAGCTTATTTTTGGAGGTGTTGAGCGCAGTTTCAGAACTGAAAAGTCCAAGGAATCCACCGCCTGAATCTTTTGGCATCTCAATGGCAGAGAAGTATGGGGCCAGAAAGAAGGACAAACCATCACCACGAAGTTGCACTCCTTTAATTGGATTCACAACAAAGGAGAACTCAGTGGTAAAGTCAGCTTGTTTCCCTTTGATTCTATCGTGGATCTGAACTGGTTTATAATATATTGCTCAGCCTACGCTGTTTTGGAGTGGTAATTTACTGTCCTTATCTTTTCTTGTCAGTGCTATAACCCCATCTGATGCACTGGCATCTCCTATGAAAAGTATACTTTTTGAATCAGCTGGGAAAGTAGGGATGTTAAATGACAATGAGTCTGATTTAACACGGTTAAGTAGCAACAGGAAGGAGATGAAGACCATAAGAGGAAAAGACAATGGGATTTGAGTTGGAAGGAGGTAAGGTTTTGTGTTGGAGATAGCCATAGTTGTTATGCATATGGGATGGAGAGAGTCCAGCTATAAATAGGAAAGACCACACGAAGATAAGACAAGCAAATCACATAGAGGGACTTTTTTTTCATTTTAATAAAATGGAGACTCCCAACAGAAATCAATGGCTACAGGTAATTCAATGACACTAGGTCATGTTTATCCAGGCGATGTTTCCTGGGCAAAGAAGCATTTTTCTAGTCTGAAACAAGTTTGTCAAGATATTTTTGGACATTACTTCTGAGTTTGTTTCATATATATGTCACTCTTTTGGAAACATGAACGTAGATATTCCAATGAATATTCACAAACAGCTTATCATAATCTTAATTATTTTCTTCCATTAGGATCACTCAAGACAAGGGTATTATATCAAGCAGGTGCGCACAATGTTCTACTATAAAATATGTTATATTTCAAATCATGTTTGCCAAGATTTTACTGATGTTTGAATTTTGTATCAAATATTTGTCACTCTTTAGAAACAAATAGATAACTCCAATAAATCAGATAAGAGCCACTAATAAACCGATGCTGCATTTGGATGGATGAAACAGAGGAGTAAGAGATAGAATGGAAGGGGAAAAAGTAGTAAATCATCGTTTGGAAGATTTTTAAGCAAGATGAATGAATGGAATGGAAAAGGGACTCAATTCCACTCTCCCCTAAAACCCCCCCAAATTTCTTTCCTCCTAAATCGGAGTAAGGCAATGAAATGAAACATATTTTTAATTAAAAATTATAAAATTATTAATTTAGCCTTTGTCGAGTCGTGCATATGAGGAGACCTGCATGAAGTTTGGTAGTTTCTTCCCTCCATTTGCTATAAATCTTCGTGTCTCTTCGATATCTTCTCTGCAGTATATGTACTCCCTTTGTGGATTGTGAACCCTAGAGAGGTATATCATTATGTGTGTTTATACTGTGAATTGAAGAGTAATGACAATTTTGAGATAAATTTACGCAATCTGCAAGAAGCAAAACTTGGTTTTGAGATAAATTTACCCAATCTCACACTGAAATTAAAAAACATATAATTTCCTGTCAATCCTGCTTAAGAAATTCACCCTCTTAAAGTTGCAAGAAGAAAAGAACAAGTCGGAATTAACTTCGCATTTTCCAAAAACCAATGAACATAAATGGAAGAATAAACACAAACCCATACAAATTAACATTCATCTTACTCTAGCTAAATAGCATTACTCATACTCTATTGACTAACAATTTCAGTCAACTGGTAATAAAAATATTTTAACAATTAACAATCTCATTAAATATGTAAAAGAAAATTTTCACCACTAATAGTGTTATTATATTCTTTTTTCTTTTTCTTTTGATCCAATTAAATTCGAATTAGCACAATTATATCAATGTGCTAGAACGAATGAAATTCGGATTATATCAATTAACTATTAAAAACATCACAGTCAATCAATATCATATACAGACAATGGTTTGTACCAAATCAAAAATATACAATGGTATACAGTATACACCAATTCCCTTTTTGCTTCCTTTATTTAGCCTCCTTCGTACCCTCCCTTGTCTCGCTCCACCAACCCCCACCCTCTCTCTCTTCTTAGGAACCCATTTCAACAAATTCCCTTTTCCTTCTTCATTGTGTTGGTGAACACAATACTCAATTCCCTTTTCCTGCCACATTATTCTCCAATTACTACAATCTAAACTTGTAATTTTCCCACAATTGAGAAGCTTAGGAAACCATGGACTATCATTCAATGCCCATTATGGCTAATGATAAATATCAGTCTCAGTCAACTAGGAAAGTACAGGATTAAATCGTATAGAGAAAAGTATCTCAGCAAGAGATTTTTCAAATATGTATTTCCTGCCACATTATTCTCCAACTACTACAATCCAAACTTGTAATTTTCCCACTATTGAAAAGCTAAGGAAAACTTGGACTGTCATTCTATGAACCACCTCTTAGGTCAATGTACTTGGTCAATACTAAAGGATAATTTAATATCTAAATGTCCTATTAATGTTCTTTAAAAGAATATTCATACGGCTAATGGTGCTATTCCTCTGATAAATTCTATTCTAACGGATAAGAACGTTCTATTTTCATCAAGTGATTGGTAAAATATTGGATTTGAATCTACACTTTTTTTGCTTCTTATTCTCTTCTTTAGCATTTAAGTAGATTATTAAGTTCTAGGATTCACAAAGAAAGCTTAATGAGGTATTTTATCTAACAGCCCATGCGTGAAAAACACTGAATATATATCTAGGCCAACTAAGGAGGCAATACATTAAGATGTACCCAGAAACAACAATACATTATGATGTCTAATAATCATTTTCTGTATCCAGTACCCATCATAGCGATTGATCACCAAAACATTGGATAGGCTCAACGAATTTAGGAAGGGAAAATGTAATAAATCATATAAAGAAAAATATTTGAGCATATGACATTTTACAAAAATAAATTTATTGCCACATTTTATTGCTCCAACTTTATCATAATCCACACTTAATTTTTTCCAATTAATAGGAAATGAAATTGGAAAGTTTTATAGCTGTCTTTCTATAAGGCATCTCCTTAGGTGAATGTACATAACCAATGAAAACCCCTTCTTTCCACTATAAATATGTGTTAAATCTCTTGCTTAGCCTCCACAACACAATTGCATCTTCCTTCATTTTGTACCCTAATTACCAATATGCAAAGTAGTATACAATTTGCTCTATCTTTATTTTTCTAGGAGATTGTCTGGTTAACCCTATGCGCCAAAAGATATGGTGGATATTCTTCATGAATATGGTCTGCATATATAATCGACTTGTTCATCGGCACAGAAATGGTCTTGGTAAGAAGCAATCCCTTTTCTTTCATGTTAACCAAGAATCTAACCATTTACTTTTCTATGGGAAAGAGCTCCAACAATTTCCTCTATCTTTTCATGAGAATTAGGTCAACAAATGAAAGCATTGGCATATTACTGCAGGCAATACTTCCAGTAATGGATTGGATACAATCCCAATTTCTACTCAAAGTTCTGAAGATATCACTATTACATTACACCAGAAAACCTAGTCACAGATATTGTTACATTAAACAAGGTAAGTTCATTTTGCTTTGCTATTCGTGCTCTTAAAAAAGAGAGAATTTTCATTTGTTTTTTTTATTAGATCAACAAATTTCAATTTTTTGGGCTGCACATATAACGAAAGTTTTTTTGGAGAACTGTCTGTTTACATTCACAGATCCAGAAAATTGTCTTATTAACCTTGTTCATAAAATACTGACAAGGTAGCTTAATATTGAGAGTGTAGCATTGGCTGCGAGGGGTTCAGATGGAAACAATCAGATGTTTCCAACATAGCATTTGCTGTGGTAGATCGATGATGAAGTGAAGGAATGGTTTTTAGAGAGGTTGTTACTTTGAGTGTGTAGCTGAGAAGAATTGGCCATATATCTCAGACCAGCAGAAGGTAATTACTAAACCAAACATTATGTGAATTGTGTTTTTCCATTATTATGTGAACTGTCTTGTGTTAATAGGCAGGGTTTGAAAAATGTCACCAAGAAATTTGGTCAAGTGTTGAACACAGAAACTGTTGTAAGCACATTAATGAGAATTTTCTGAGAAGTGGCAAGGGAATAGATGACCTTGTTGTGAAGACACAATTATTCTACACAGCTAGAGCCACACAACAATGGAGGAATGGGATATGGAAATGGTGGAGGTGCAAGAAATGTCTCATGAGTGTTATGACCACGCACAAATTCAGACCTCAGTTGGTGGCAGTGCCTCGTTTCAGTACATTCAGTAAATGTGATCTTCAAGTAAACAACATGTGTGGAGCATTCAACAAGGCTATTTGGGAGCATAGGGACAAGTCAACTGGATGTACTGAAACGAGGCAGTGCCCACAATTGAGGTCTGAATTTGCCCATGTGGTAGCACTTCGGAGATATTTTTTTGCAGCTCCATCATTTCCTTATCTCATTCCTCTACTATTATGGTCTAGCTGTGTAGAATAAGTGTGTCTTCAACATCAAGGTCAGGTAGTCCCTTGCCACTTCTCACAAAATTCTCATTAATGTGCTTACAACAGTTTCTGTGTTTAACACTTAGACCAAATTTCTTGATGACATTTTTCAAACCCTGCTTATTAACACAAGATAGTTCATATAATAATGGAAAAACACATTTCACATAATGTTTGGTTTAGTAATTACCTTTTTCTAGTCTGAGATATATGACCAATTCTTCTCTGCTACCTACTCAAAGTAACAACCTCAAAGCAATTCTAATGGTGTTTGGAGAAGAAAGGAGGAAATGGACAAACATACAGGTGAGAAATTCTTTGACGATACATACTACAAATATTTCACAAATGCAAACTAGAAAAGGGCTCCTGAGGATAATGATGGTGAGAAAGACATGATGTGGGAATATAAGGGGTTCTCAATTTGAGATGGTAACTATAAGAAGAAAGATAATGAAATATACAAGGATATCACAGGTAGAGTGTACAATGCTCTATTTAAGATGTCCTCATCTATTTCATGATCTTTCTTCTTATTGTTAGTATCCCAAATTGAATATCTCTTATAATCCATGCACATCATATCTTTCTCTTCAACATTATCCTCAAGAGCCCTTTTCTAGCTATTTGGCATTTTTGAAATTTTGATAAGAATTCCTTCCCCATTTATTTTCTCCATTTCTTCCCTTTTTTTCTTCCTCTTAGAAGCCGACTTCTATTTTAAAGTTGATTTTTAGGGATTAATTGGCCAGTGAATATTTACAATTGTCATCAAATGCTCTATCTGAATCTATGAAGAAGCTGTTTTACGTGGGTATATATAACCTCTACAGTAATAATTAGTTGTACTCATTATGTAAAACATCTAAAGGAGATGTTATTTAAACTAATGCTTGTATTTAACAGTGTAAATATAGGAAACCCAACATAGTTCAACTTGAATCCAATCTGGTGATTCTTATCAGAAAGAATTCTTTGAATGCGACCAGAAGGGAGCTCCTGAGGATAATGATGATGAGGAAGACATGATCATGGGAAGATAAGGGGATTTCATCTTGTGATAGTAACTATGAAAAGAAAGAAAATGAAATATATGAGAAGATCTTAGGTAAAATGTACAATATTCTATCCGAGATCTCCCCATCTATTTCACTGTCTTTCATCTCATAGTTAGTATTCCAAAATGAAAATCCCATATATTCCATGCACATCATATCTTCCTCATTATCATCATCCTCAGGAGTCCTTTTCTAGTGGGATTCATTAAATTTTGATAAGAATTCCCATCATCATCATCTTGGGAAGCAATTGTATTGGTGTAGTATTTGTTTACTCTAATATCAGTTATTATTTGTGGAATCCATCAACAGGAGACTATAAAACTCCTATGTATAGATGTTTCGGTTTGATCCAGTGATAGATACAAAGAGGGGCCAGCAGGGGCACTGGCCCCCTCATATTCCAATTCTTTTTTTAATTTTTTATAAATTTTTTTAGAAAAATGTTTAATATTTTTACATTTTTGTAATTTAACCCCTCACTTTTATAATTTGACCTTTCAATTAAGTTATTTCTATATTCATCACTGGTTTGCTCCTAACATGGATGAATATAAAGTGGTATATATAAGACTATAACATCAAGATGTGGTAATATTTTTGGAACAAAAATTGATTCTTACGTGGAGAAAGATAGAAAATCCTGCTATCAATGCTCTCTATGTTGATAGAGGGTTTCACATATTGCATGGATTGGAAACCCACTTTGGAAGGTAAATTTTACACAATCATCTAATCATATTATTCCCAAGACAATCATTAGAAGAAAAAAAATACACAGACACATTATAATGGGAGTAGGTAAGAAATAATAGTGCGTCCCATAACTTTGTTGCAGCCCTGCATGGATGTGGTGCAATCATGTAACCAAGCAATCTTTGCATTGCTATCATGGCACTGATACGATAGTCGGTTTGTTTGTCGTTCAATCGATGTCGTTGATCATTCCTCTTTGTAAATTGTGAGATGATTTGTCGCTGATAAGATTGGCAACAATAATTGCGGAAGCAGAGATATTTATTATTCACCAAATATCCTCTAATAATTTTCCATCAAAAAATAATGTCATCTAATAATTCATAGAAAGATAAATTTGAAATGCTTGTTGTACATTAATATGACTCGCAATAATTTATATTATTTAATTTGGTAAAATCTTTGATCATACAAAAAAAAAAATTTGAATGAGTCCAATTAAATATAGATTTTACCAATTGTGCCAATGTAAATTAGTGGAGTCTTAACTAGTATATAAACAATATTGCTCTTTACTTCACTTTATTATTAGGTAATACTTTTTTGTTTTTTTTTTTTTTATAATTTTGCTATGACTCCAAGTTTGATAGAGTAAAATTTTTTTACAAAAAGAATATATAAAATAAATGGTTCAAATAGAGGTATAAAAGAGATGGGACTGGTACTTTTTTTCTCACTTTTTTTTTTATATATTTTTGTCTATGACTTTAGCTTTGAACACAAAATTTATAAATTCTGAGGACAATTTCAATATTACTTAGCCACAAACTATTTAGTTTTTTTGACATTTTCTGTTCACTATAAACTCAACCAAATATGCATCTTATAAATTTGATTAGATTCAGTTTTTAAAAAAAAAAAAAAAAAAACTTGAGGGCTTATATTAACTAGCCTTTAGAAGTGAGATTTTGTTAAATAGCTAAAAGTTTATTTACCATTTCTTTGGGAAAAAAAAAAAAGGAAAGAAAGATGCAAAGTATCATTCCTTGAGGAGAAGTGGTGTTTACACACGTGTACATTTAAAAAAAAAAAAAAATTGATAGGTGCATTATAAGTTCACTTAAAATTTAAATCTATCTAATTAAAATTAGATATCATTGTGTTTTCATATAAGTTAGTCAAATTTTAAATTTTAGGAGCTGGGGTCAAACTAATGCAGTGGCACCTAGGGACCTAACTTGATTTACAAAAGCTAACTTAAGAATATGTTAACCGTTTGAATAAAAGAAAAAATAGATGCCACTAGGATTTGGAGGTGGTCAGATTACATCACTTGTGTTAAGGGAAAATGCTAATGTGGTACAATACACTGTCAATGATTCAAATGAGCATTAAATATTGAATCCAAATCTGATACAACTTTGTTTATATATGTAAAAATATATATTTGCATGTATGGGAAATAACAAAACCCTTAAAGATGTTGTTTTTTTCATATCCCTCAACGGTTGGATTCTTAGATGTTTTCCAACTTTGCCAAAATACGACTAAGTCTGGTTTGGTGTAAACCTTACTTCATCCAATCTCTTAATATCCCTCACCTACCTAATATGATTACGCCTCTAATAACCTAATCACACACGCTAGCTAGGACTAGTGTCATTGACCAACGTAGAATAATACACTCAAGTTAGGTGATTTATAAAAAAAAATAGAAATGTTACTCATACATATCAAATCTATACCATTTTGTATACTTAGACTTCAATTTAAGCTGGGTCATTCAGAAAAAAAATATTGAGTATGTCATTAGTATAACTCAAGCCAATATGGTTGACTTCAATCCGGACAACATATCTTAGGCATTCAAGGTAGGCAAAACATCATTTTATTTTGAGTAAAACTACTTTTTAATTTGTCCTTAAAAAATGGTATTGGTGACAATTTAGTCCTTCAATCATTTTTAGTGACAATTTAGTCATTGAATGTTAATTTTGTACGTCAACTTAGTCTTCCACTGCTTTTTGTCGCTGAGCGCTAGGTAGGCCAAAAAACTAAATTGACATACATAATTAACATTTAAGGACTAAATTATCACTAAAAATGATTGAATGACTAAATTATCACCAATGCCATCTTTTAAGGACGAAAAATAGGTTTTACTCTTTTATTTTTCTTTTTCTAGATAAATCCTTGGTAATTAAATTTTTTTTGGTGATGCTATTGGAAATATACAAAATTTTAATCAAATTTAATTCCAACTCTAATTTCTTCCCCGTTCTCTACAGTCCTTGTTATTTAGATGCTTCCGTGAAGAAAATGAACAAGTATAGCAGATTGTTCTACACATCAACTCCCCTCCCTTTCGTCTATTCTGCATAACCAATTAATTCTACCCCTTAAATGACTTTATTTTGAGGTCTTATATATGAACTACGTTGTCTTCATCTCTTGTGATAAGAGACAGCATGCATGGGACTCTAAAACATTGATCATGAGAGATCCCTCGAGTCTCTAGCACCATCTATATGATTTTCAGTGCACAGAGAACAAATTCTTCTGAATGGAAAATAAATTATGGAAAATATATGGGAATGTATTCTGTGGCCAATCATAGACCATTTCATTTGCTTCCATGGAAAAACCTTTCTGGACGATTACCATTTTGTAATTCTCAAAATAATTGAAAATTTTTCCAAACACAAATAATGATTATTCGACTTGATCTCAATATGATTTAAATACGAAATTTATGATAAATTACTTAATACTTAACTACTATAATTTCTCCTTAAAAACTGTTGGCTGTATATTTGATGGTGTGTAACTATGCTACCTATATAGCATCATAAAAATAAAGGGTTTTTTTTTAAAAATTATTTTTCGATTGGATAGAGGAATCTAAATTTTATAATTTGAGATATTCGAGAAATGTGCAATTCAACTTGGAGATGGACCTAATACTAGTTATTTAGTGTGTAATATGTATTGTATTAAAAAAGAAAGTTTGATTACACACATGTTGATGTACATTATAATATCATGCCTTGTGTAGTATATGTCAGTATTAAAGTTTTAATAAAGTATTTTGAGTCCAAATAAACTAGGAAGGTACAAGTGGAACAATGAGAGTAAAGTAGTGTTTTTATTTTGTCTACGAATTTAAGTTCAAACATAAAACTCATAAATTTTAAGGTCAATCCTAATAGTTTTCTTCAACAATAAAATAATATGTACAATGTAAATTGGTTGTGACACTTTTACATATTATTTAGACTCACACCGTCATTATGACCTCAAGCAATAGTTCAAATGGTTATGTACCCAACTTTTAAGGCTTAGGGAGGTTTTCAAGTCCGATGATCAAATTTTGGTATGTCAGCCATTATTAGTTGTAGTGGTAAATGGTAATATTGACAACTTAAATATGCTTTCTCATANATACTAGAGTTTTTTTTTTAAAAAAAAAATGTAAAATATAAATTGTAATTTTAATATGTTATTTTTGGGAAAAAAAAATCATTTTGACATAATTAATGCAATATAAGTTTTATTGCTATAGTCTCTATTTATTTGTAGGGAAAAAAAAGGACTTAGATAAATCCAATTAAATTCAAATCAGCACTATTATATCAATGTGCTAGATCCAATCAAATTCGGATTATATCAATTAAATAGTAAAAAACATCACATTCAATCAAATATCATATACAAAGAATGGTAAACAGTAGACAACTAGACACCCATTTCCCTTTTTGCTTCCTTTATTTAGCCTCCTTTTTATACCCGTTTCCGCAGTCTACTTAACTGAAATTGAATATACTTGTTTGGAGAGAGCAACTCCCTCCCACCAACCTTGTCTCGCCCCACCAACCCCCACCCTCTCCCTCTTCTCAGGGACACCAACTCATTTCAAGGAATTCCCTTTTGCCTTCTTCATTTTGTTGGTGAACTTCAATACTTAATTCCAATTCAACAACCCACCTAGGAAATCGCCCTTCTGCTCTCCCTCTCGACTCTAATTTCCATGGCCAACACACTCTACAATGCCCCCGCATGCGGAATCGGGCTCGGTGACCAATGTCTCGGTGCCCCTCCGGTTCCTCGAACCGCCTTCAGATCCATGTCCTTTTCCTCCCAATTACCCACTCTTACTATCAAGTAAGTTCTTTTTTTTCCCGCCCTCTCTCTCTCTCTCCATTTCGTCGATTTTGGCTTTTGTTTTGTTTTTTGGTCCGTTTCGATTCTGGGTTTTTTTTTTTTCTTTTGTGCCATGTTACTAATTGCTAGTGTTTCTGGAATTGATTGGGTAGAACTTTGGAGACTGGAAAGCAAGTGCAACTGAGTAGAATGGCTGTGCTGGTGAAGGCAGAGAGTAATTTCGATCAAAAAGTAAACATTGATATCTCTCTGAGCCCAAGAGTTAATTCTGTTAAACCTTCAAAGACTGTGGCCATAAGTGACCAAGCTGCAGCTCTTGCACTTGCTGGTGTTCCCGTTATTCGATTAGCAGCTGGAGAACCTGATTTTGATACACCTGTTGTGATTGCTGAGGTTGGTAACCTGGTTCTTTGGAATCCCATTTTTTTGCTTGCTACTTTCTACATTTCTGACACAAAAATCGTTTTTTTTTTTTAACTTGGTTTCTTCTTTTCTTTTGTGGGTTTGTTTAGGCTGGGATAAATGCAATTCGGGAAGGTTACACGAGATACACCCCTAATGCTGGGACAATGGAACTCCGCAAGGCCATTTGTCATAAGCTAAAAGGTTAGTGTAGTTGCTGAACTAGTTCACATGCTTTGGGATTTTGTGAGGTGAGGATTTTCACATTATGCTGGTAATGTTGTTATAGAGGAGAATGGAATTACTTATACTCCTGATCAGATTGTGGTTAGTAATGGAGCCAAGCAGAGTCTAGTTCAGGCAGTGCTTGCAGTCTGTTCCCCGGGAGATGAGGTGAATGGCTTTTATACTTGCCAGAGTTAAATATTGGATTCATTTATCATTGAAGTTGTTTGTGATTATCTTCAAGTGATTAAGTTGCATTATGCTCTTAAAGCTTCTGGTGCTTTTTTTGCTTTTTGCAAATTCAAATTTTACTTTTATTCTTTTATTTGGTCACTGTAGCAGCTGAAAATGTTTAAGGATCTTAGAAATTTTAATTGACAAAATTCAAGAGGGGACAAGAATCTTCTTGTATTTTTTTGCTTTATGCAAATTTAAATGTTATCATGTTTTTTTTTGTTCTTTTAATTATTATTATTTTCTTATCATAGCAGCTGAAAATGCTTAAGGCATTTTATTGACAAAATTCAAAAGAGGGTGTACTACGAATTTGTTTGATGATAGATCCAGCTTCTGACCTCACTCTGTTTCCAAAGCCTTGTTGCTATATCAATAATCAATATGTCATACCGACTTGCCTTTGTTCAGAAAATTCTGCAACTGCTATCTCGTTTTTGAATCCTTCCCTTGTTGTTATTCTTGTCAAATGTCAAACTTAATTAGTGATTTGAGTATTGTATGTTCTGGGTCCAGGGACTTTGATGCTGACAAAGCACAGTTGAGTTAAGCAAACAAAAAGTCACTGCATCATGTTCACGTTTCTGGTTATTTAATTAAAATATGCTTTTGTTCTAAATAAAAAATTTTAAGTGCTCTAGACTATGTTTCTTATGTGATTTAGGACTACTGATTATATAAATGTGTTCCTTTTGCATCTTAAGGTTATTATTATTTACAAAGTTGTGAATGATTCAGGTTATAATTCCAGCTCCATTCTGGGTGAGTTACCCAGAAATGGCAAGGTTGGCTGATGCAACACCTGTGATTCTTCCAACGCAAATATCTAAAAATTTTCTTTTGGATCCAAAGCTCCTTGAATCCAAACTTACCGAAAGATCGAGACTGTTGATTCTTTGTTCACCATCTAACCCAACAGGATCTGTATACCCTAAGGAATTACTTCAAGAGATTGCCCAGATTGTAGCAAAGCACCCCAGGCTTCTGGTACAATTGTGTTTCTGAGCTAATCACATGTGCTTGGATGTGTTGAACCCAGATGACTGAATGCATTCTAAGATGTCAATGGTTGTTTTTTACAGGTTCTCTCCGATGAAATTTATGAACACATAATCTATGCACCAGCAACTCATACAAGCTTTGCATCTTTACCAGGCATGTGGGATAGAACACTAACTGTGAATGGATTTTCTAAGGTTAGTCTGTAAGGATGCACTCTCATGTTGGTATAATTTTAATTTGTTATACCCAAGAATTAAGAAGCTGTCATGGTTATGGTAATTTTTTAAATACTTTATTGCTGATTTATTTATTCTTTGTTTATTAGCATGTATAAACTATGACATGAAATAGGACCTAGGAGGTGGTTTTGATGTTTTAAAAGTGATTACTTGTAGGCATTTGCAATGACTGGATGGCGACTTGGATATCTCGCTGGTCCAAAGCATTATGTTACAGCATGTGGAAAACTCCAGAGTCAGGTGTGCTATATTTTATATTTGCCACATCCATTAGTTATGTAAAACTCAAGCGTCATATTTCTTTTGGTTTCCTTGTGCTCCAAGATATCAAATAAATTTAGCAGACTTTTCGANGACATGAAATACGACCTAGGAGGTGGTTTTGATGTTTTAAAAGTGATTACTTGTAGGCATTTGCAATGACTGGATGGCGACTTGGATATCTCGCTGGTCCAAAGCATTATGTTACAGCATGTGGAAAACTCCAGAGTCAGGTATGCTATATTTTATATTTGCCACATCCATTAGTTATGTAAAACTCAAGCATCATATTTCTTTTGGTTTCCTTGTGCTCCAAGATATCAAATAAATTTAGCAGACTTTTCGATGCAAATAGTTTTATTGTACATGTCATGGGTTATTTTTGTGTTTGGTTTCAAACTGTTCTAATAATGAACTTATGATTCATATCATGATTAAAAGTTAGTTTGGTTATTAAAATTTACAATTATTCAAAATGAGCTTTTAGATGTTAAGATTTTTTTTTTTCTTATATTAATTTTTATTTTGTACCATTCTGATTCAAATTCTTTATAGATATTGAAACCTAATAAAATGTTGGTTAAATTTCACTATTTTGAAGGAACTGAAGGCTTAAAATGTCTTAGGATAAAATTTAGGAAAATATTATACATGAAGAGTGTAAGGGTGAAAAAAATCCTTTGCTAATTTGTATTATATAGTGCATATAACAACAGATTTCTTCTCATTGAATTCAGTTCACTTCAGGAGCTAGTAGTATATCTCAGAAAGCCGGAGTTGCTGCATTAGGACTTGGCTATGCTGGTGGAGAGGCAGTTTCCACAATGGTGAAGGCATTTAGGGAGCGGCGAGATTTCTTGGTTAAAAGTTTTAGCGAAATAGATGGGGTCAAGATATCTGAACCTCAGGTGCAAATTTAGTTGTTTATTTTCTTCATTTGTGCTCTTCCTTTTTTGCTCTCTACTTTTCTACTTCCATAAATATAATATTCTTCTCACTTGCAGGGAGCATTTTATCTATTTGTTGACCTCAGCTCCTACTATGGACAAGAAGCTGAAGGATTTGGTAAAATTGATAATTCTGAGTCCCTTTGCCGGTATCTTCTGGACAAGGCCCAGGTACACTCATTCAATGCCTTTTAAGATTTGAGTGATATTTCCTTAGCAAAAGAAACTTAAGTGTTCTGTTATTTCTATTATTTCCTTA
The DNA here is from genome assembly GCA_003255065.1 of Cercis canadensis. Taxonomy (NCBI): domain Eukaryota; kingdom Viridiplantae; phylum Streptophyta; class Magnoliopsida; order Fabales; family Fabaceae; genus Cercis; species Cercis canadensis. The sequence goes on along the minus strand of QAOA01006202.1, from coordinate 72,068 downwards.
ATAGTAGTTATGGAAGAATAAGCTGTTATTAGCCAAAAGGACTCACCTCATTTTGAAATATGACAATAATTAAAATGGAAGAGGGGAAGTTCTCTGTATATTTCATGCATACTGCTTATGGATTAAACTTACACCATGACACTATATAGAGTTTAAAGAGAAGAGTTGCTGGCATGAGCAAAGCAAAGGAACTTAGCGGCATTTAAATTTTGAGTATTGATATTACCACTGAGGAATTGTAAAGAAAATCTATAGCAATATGTAGTGTCTTTTATTTCAGCCTAGATATATCAGGTGTTATGTCAGGGAGTGGGTGAATTCAACGGTGAAATTGCATGTCCACATTCTTCATATAAAAATTTGAAAGTTTTATAATAATATCTCATAACTTGTGTTTTTCTGTCAACTTACAGGTCGCCCTGGTGCCAGGGAGTGCATTTGGAGATGATAGTTGCATTCGCATCTCTTACGCAGAATCCCTCCCTACCCTACAAGCAGCCGTAGAGAGAATTAAGAAAGCCCTTATCCCCTTAAACGCTGCTGCCCTTGTTTAATGTCAAGGAATTGCGTGTTGTATTCTAGTTGTTGTATTCTAGTTTTGGTTTGGCAATTTGTAACGTTAATTCTGAGAAATAATGTTGCCAATTTTAACTCCTTGTGGAATTTCAGTTCAACAATAGTTGACTGCTGTCATTGTTTGCCAGTTAAAACTCATTTCTGAGAAAGCATAATAATATTTATCTGTAGGATTAAATGATGTTGGAAATCTGCCTCTTGTTTGTTATATCTGCTACCCTCCTATCCCAATCCCCCTACTGTATAAGAATCATACAAAAGAGAAATGTAGGTTATCTTGTGTATATTATGACACTATCACCAACTGCGGTAACCAGCGGGTTATCAAAGTAAGTAAAGTAATAGCAAATTGATATATATCTCTTAGGATACCTAAATTGTTGAAATGCATATTAATAGTTCTACTGAAGAACCTATTAAGGTTTACTCTCAGCCTTGTTTCCATCGTGTCTCACTTTCTGTTGTTCTGAAATGAATACACCTTATCAAGCTCAAGGGGATGGTGCTGCTGAATGGTTCTTAAGGAAGAAGATGCAGTATTTTGTAGTGCTTTAACTATGATTTTAGATTTGAACACTGAATTTGTAAGTCCTAGGATGACCTCAACCATGGGCCAGAGTTTGTTTGGTAGGAAGATGCAGTTTTTAGTGCCAGTAATGCTGTGTTAAAGCTGGATATCCAAGAGTAGCTAGTTTGGCATTACATAATAGGTCGTAGTCAGTAAATACAAACTAAACCTCCATCCGTTGAAGTGCCAGCTTAATGAGGATGAGGGTCCAATTGCTATTTGCTACCATAATAGATTGGAACAAGGTTTGGGCACTGAGTATTCTGAGGAATCTTAAATTAAAATACTGCTATGGAGGCTCTGTAAATGATAAGCTAGATGTGGGCTTAAACTTGCAAGAGAGAGGAATAGGCAGTTCTGTCTTTGTGGTGTTGATTGGGTTAAAATCAACTTTGAGGCAGCTATGAGAAAAAGGCAAGGTATACACAACATATTATCTTATAAAAAATTATTGTGTACTCCGAAAGTATATACTCTATTGACACCTAAAAAATAGGTCTATATGTAATTCTCACTCGTGAGTTTCATTTTCTTGTGTCGATAGAGTATATACTTCTAGAATACACAATTTTTTTTCCTTGCATTGACATCCCAATAAATATAGAAAAGCTCTAGGTTTAGGATCTCAATATATAAGAATCAAAGAGGAATATCCAAATTTGGAGCTTCTTGATTGTTATGCATTGGGTTGACAATTGGCATCCGAAACAAGCTCTTACAAACATATGTGCCTTGAATATTGTTTCATATTTCCATTCTATATGTAATACTCATTATAAAATCCATGCTTAATAAAGAGATCGTACATAACACACATAGAAAAACTAATTCAAGTGATATGCTATAAAATTTAGATACAAAATTTTATTTCTTGTTCGCCAAATATCCTAATTAAAAATTTTAAAACTTTTATTTTATCTTAAAAAATATTAACAAAGGGATCTACTTGAGCTACTTTGTGGGAAAGAAAGTAGTGGACAAATGGGTTTTGATTTATAAATAATTAGTTAAGGTCATGTCGTTGCCGGAGTTAGGTGAGGTCAGTAACCTACAAAAAGAGAGAGAGACAGTCAGGGGAAGGCCGGAGCCAGAGCTCTGGCGTCACCTTTAACGCTCAAGTTAACTTGGTCAAGAAGAGAAAATGAGAGACACCAAGAGAAGAGCAACTCAGAGAAGAGAAGGGTCCGAGAGCGTGAGATCCAGAAATAAGCATGAAGGAGAGTGTATATCTAAGTAGGGGTATTTTGGTTTTTTTACTGTAGCAAAAGTAGTGGATTTACTAGGTATTAACAGGTCCACTTTCCTAAACAACAAAATAGAGTAGCTCATGTCATTGTGATCGTTATATTTAGCGTTAATTCCAGCTGTTTAAACTTTTCTCTCAACAAATAATATAATCATATGTCAAATCTCATTTATAATCATTTCACCAATCAAAGTTATGTCATGAAATTAAAAAAGGGATTTTGAATTTTGAAATAGAATAGTTAATCCCAATTATTTCACCAAACTATAATTGACCTCATAATTCAATTACATGTGAGGGAAATTGATGATTCTAGTAGGAGCATCACTATCAGTATCATCTCTAGTCTATTGTTTACTCTGTCTCACTTTTTTTTTTTACTTTTCCTCTGCTCAATGAATTTTCTCGCACGTGCAGTGCTTGATTTTCTTTCTAGTAGCACTTCATTATTCTTTTGTGGGACAAAAGAACAAAGAACCAAAAGGTCCCTAATCGAATCTAGTCCCTAAAAGGTATATTGTGTAAAATAATTAAAATGCTTTCTAGTAGAGAGTTATTATTTTTACGTTTTATTTTGTTAATATCACATTTTTTTAATATTTAAATATAATATAAATTAAATTACCTTTAATTAATATAAAAAAATTTAACTTTGACTAATTTTTTGTTAATATTAAATGAGTTTTTATAATTGACTAAAAAAATTTATATTAAATGAGAGTAAATTAGTCTATATTATATTTAAACATTAAATAGAGTGTGGGAGTAACAAAATCAAGTGTAAAAATAATAGCCCCCTTTTATTATTATGTAATTATTTGCTTACATTTAAATATGATAATTACATATTAAACAAAATAATTACATATTTTATAAGTTAATAATTACATAATATTAAAATGTATTTTAATTATTTCGTGTGGTGTGGCAGGTCAACACCTTTTTGTCATTTTATTTTCTTGAAATTCAAACTTGGAAGTCTTTCTCCCAAATTTAAATCATATAAAAGAAATTGAAATAAATTTACTTTGAGTTTAATTAAAATTCATATAATTTAATTAAATTCTGATAATGTCATATCTATAAATGCTAAATATAAAAAGAACTATACAATTATTTTACGTGCAAATAAGGTTTGATTATTTACACCCAAGTTTCCTCTACCTTGGGTACCCGTTGCGCAAACTATTTACAAAGTAGCATTTTTGGGGCTTGGTCCTTTTCTTGCGCCGTGAATTAGCACTTTTGTTTTTGTTATTCTCCGCAATTTCCGCAGTTATCAACAAAGCAAGTGATCATATATGAATTGGGTTACACTGCCAATTGTAAATCCCCTAGTTCATTTCTTTGTTTTGAAAAATAAAAAATAAAAGAGCGCAATGTACGGGAGAAATGTGAGAGAAATATAAGCGAGAATAAAACTATTGACATTAAATACTTTAACGAGGATTCTATGATACTACATGAGTATGTCATACTACACTAATGTGACAAGCATACATAATTTTTATATTTTATTAAATATAAATATATTTTATTTTATTTTCTCAAATAAATTTAAAAATAATTAATTTGTACACGTGTTATTCTCATATTGGTTAATCTCAANGTAGTATGACATACTACATAAATATGAAAAGTATCTAAGAAACCTCTATACTTTAATTTTTATAATCAAAAGAGTTGTCATTAGACTTATAGGTTATTGGTTGCATTTGTTATTTTATTAACACCTTAGTCTAAAGAAAAAAATGTATTAATTCAACACTTTTTGTTGAAAATTAAAACATTATTAGCAAAAACTTTTAACATTAAGTTAAAATAGATTTTTATGCTTCTTAATGCATTTGTCTTTTTCTCCTTAAAAAAAAAAAAAAGATATTCACAAGAACACACAATATAATTGACCTTATAAATTTAGAGTCTTATGTTCAATTTATCATTCTCTTAATATCTTTAACTAAATTTTTTTTTTTTTTTATATATATAATAACATATAGGTTTGAATCCTTAATGACCTTTTGCAAAATTCCAAACTACTCATCGTTAGTCTAAACCTAATGGCTTTTTTCTTTTGAAGCCTAGCTAATGACTTTTTCAAATAGAAAGAGTTTATTATTGTGGGATATTAGAACTTGACATAAAAGATTCAATGATGCTAATTAAAGAGTTGCCTTCCAATTAACTGGGTGTCACATTGTGAAGATTACAAAAATACTCTTTCGTATTATATAATTATTATGTGTAAATTATATGGTTATTTTATTCATATACATAAATGAAATAATCATGTAACATCAAAAATATTTTAATTATTTTACACCATATAAAAATTAGCCACTTAAAAATTATGTGTCTTTGACAATTCTTTAGTCTTTTTATTCAACTTCTTGAATCTAAGAAGAAAAAACTCATAACAAAGACTTTGTTTATCTCACCGAAAAAAAAGTTGAAGAATATAATGAAGAAATCAGGTTGAATAACAGCAAAATGTTTCTTCTTTTAATTATATCCTTCCATTATCCAAGAAAAGTCATCCTTGCTACAATTTACCAACCCAAACAAAAACTAAATTCCAAATTTTTAAGACTTTTGAACTAGCTCAATCCAAATAAGGCCGAAAACTAAACTAACTCATAAATTGAGGTTGTGTTGTTGGCATGGTCTTTCAAAAACCTCATTAAAGCAAAAGAGTCTTTTCCATGACAGAAATAAATCATATAATTAAGAATGAAAGAGAAATATAAGAGAGGAGAGAGAGAGAGAGAGAGACTATATCACATATATAAATAATTTTCATTTTTTTTAAAGAATAGATAGATTTTCAATTTGGTAGACCATGATTTACATGCCACACCTAAATGGAACACAATCTTAATTGTGATTTTGTTATGTTTGCACCATGGTAAACATTTGGTACATTAGGTATGAATCAATCAATCTTTCAAAGTCATTGTGTACAAGAATGGTCCATGGCATGCAACATTTAGACATATGGATACCTACACTCCAAGTTTGGCACCGAAATACAAAAACCAAATTCTTTGAGACTAGCCAAGAATTGGAAATTTGACCAAAAGATTTTTCATCCTACTCATAAATATCTCAAAATTTTTGCATAACATTTTTTATCAAATATAAAACGATATAGGAATCTAATCCAAGTTTTGGTTCTTTTAACCAAAAGATTTTTGATAAATTTATCTAGAACATACATATATTTGGAACTTCATAGATTTTTCTCCACTAATTGTAAAAGGAATAGAGACAAGGATGCCCATTTCCTGCTTTAAAAAGAATAAAATTTGTTCTTGAAAAGGTAACTTTTGACAATTCCTTCCCTCATCTTTTATTTCCCAATCCCAACTAAGCAAGGAAAAAGAATAAATTCCTTTCCCATTTGAAGAAAATTTAACTTCATTTTCATTTTATCAAACATCTATATCTTAACCAACAAGGTGTTAGCTCAATAAAAGTAAGTTGATCCTCAAAACATTCTAAGCAAAAAGTTTTGAGTTCGAACTTTTAGAATCGTACTTGTTGAGAGAAATTTACCAATTACTATTCCCGTCCCGAATAATGATTAGTCTCATATCCAAATGGTATAAAAATATATTAGGTATAAACCAAAAAAAAANAAAAAAAAATATATTATATCTTATGCAAATATCATATTAAACATTGATAGATTTTTAATTTATGCATAGTAAATATTAACTTTTGAAGAAAATGTCAAAGAATAGAGCATAATCTCACTGAAATCATCTGTTTTAGAAGAATATCCCCTCCTCACAATTAGATTCCTTTGATTGGACACTTAATTGGGCGTAAATCACAAAGAAGAAACACGAGAATAGTCAAATAATTCTCCTAATTTAAATCACTAATTTTTTTCTTTTTTCATTTTTTAATTTTACATTAAAGTATGGGAAGCAGGACCCACACAAATGAGGGTATGGTAACCTCACGTGGAGGTCACCCACTTTCCACCCTTTCCTTAAAGGGCCACCTTCAATATTGCAATTATCACCCTCGTGCATTCCACGTGGCCCAACACAAGTGGTCGGTGACGTGGTATCAACAAAGAAACGCTTATGAATTCCGCAGAGTACCTGATCAACCCCGCCACCTTCTGTTAATAAACGGCGACGACAAACGACGTTGTCGGGTACCCAGAGTACCAACCAACGAACGAAACTGCCGGCGTTAACGTTGTCACTGACGGCGAACAGCTCAAGCGGCCGTTGCACGCTACGTCTTCTACTAACGCTTTCGACAGCGACGTGCCTTGCTTCCCAGTTTGCTAAGTTCCTCATATCTCTCTCTCTCTTCGTGTCTCTTTCTCCGTCTCCGTACAGATTCTGTTAGCCGCAGGAAGAGCGCAATCATAATCAGAAAGGGATCCTCATTTGTTGTCTCTGCCACTCTTAGAGGTATTACGTCGAACACGTAGTGAGAGGTTTTGGTTCGGATTGATTTGATGCAATGTAGGTATTACTTGGTATCATTGCGAGGTTGTTGATTGATCTGAGGTTTTTGGTCTGGGTTTTGTTCCTTTGGGGATTTAGTCCAGTTGTATTATGGTATTTTACTTGTTTGATACATCAATCAATGAATTTTATGATAAATTTTTTCTTTTCCTTCAACTATAAGTTTCAAATGAGAATCTTCCAGATTCCCAAGAGTTTTCATTTGTTACTGTCAAATGTAAATCATTGCAAGGTTGTTGACTGATCTGAGGTTTTTGGGTTCCCATTTTTTTCTGGGTTTTGTTCCTTTGGGGATTTAGTCCAGCTGAATTATGGTGTTTTAATTGTTTGATACATGAATCCATGAATTTTATGGTAAATTTTATCCTTTTCTTCAACTGTAAGTCTCAACCGAGAATTTCTAGATTCCCAAGAGTTTGCATTTGTTGTTCTCAGTTGTAATTCTTGTTTTCTTTTGTGCAGAGATAATCTAGGTTGGAATTGTTTGCATCTTGAATACAATGCCAGGTAAAAAAGTCTTTTCTGGAATTGAGATGTTGATTTTTTTCTGCATGTCATTTGTGATTGCTTCCTTTGTCTGGGTTTTAGTTTTGATGGCTAATTATTATAGCTTTAGGAGAAGTTTTATGTCAAGAAGATGAGAGGGCTAAAAGTTTGGAGCTTGAGATCTCCGAGGACGAGCGGCGAAGGTCCAGGCACAGATCTCTTAGGAGAAAAGCAATGACTGCTTCTACTAGACTCACTTATAGTATACGGAAGCGTCATAAACGTGTGGCTGATTGTCAATATGCATCAATTTTGATCGAGGATGTTCGTGATGCCAATGAGGAACAAGCTGTAAATTCATTTTGTCAGGCATTACTTGAGAAAGATCTGCTTCCAGCTTCCTATGATGATTACCACACAATGCTGAGGTAAATGAATGACTGTATAAGTCTGGCTTTTCCTTTCTGTTTAGAGCATGCTCTTTTGATAGCTCAATAATATCACTCTACAAGTACAAGGAAAATGTTAAGTGGATGGAGATACTATTTTTTTGTCGCTTGCATCTCATTCATTCTTGATCATATGTACAGTTTTTATTTACCCCAACCAAAATAACCTTATCATTCAAAGGAGCAACTGGTGTGCAATGCATCTATGTTTTTACAAATTTGGAATTCAGTAGTTTGCACTGCATTATGGATATATCATAAAAAAGTTATAGAAATGATATAGATCCTAACAAAGCAGCCAATAGTGATGAGACTAACGCATCAAATAATGGTGGAAATATGACTTTAATTTGATCAATTTCAATGTCATAAGCAAAAAGTTATACATGACAAATTCTGTTATTAAGGGAAGAAAACACCTGTTTGAACAGTCTGATTTTGTGGGAGTCACCTGCAAAAGAGTAATTACCCATCTTAGAATATAAATTTGATGTTTGTAAGTTTGTTTTTTTATTCTAGTGGATCTTGCAAAAGTGTCATAGTAGAAATGTGTTGCCATGTTAGCCTAGTTGGAGGTTAGAATCCAAATTCTCCGTTCAGGTTACCTTGATGTACTTTGTCTGGAAATATGTTCAGTAGCTACTGCTTGACTGGTACACATGTTTGTTTATACTGTTTCGTTGCAGTGATTGACTCATGTAAATTTTTCTTTTCAATCAGATAATTTTTCTGGATAACCATTCTTAGATGTTTGAAAGCTACTATTGTCCCAAGCATTTTCAATGAGAAATAAAAAAAAAGAATTTCTTGTAAGTAATTCTCTAGACATGTGGTTTGTTACAGACTACTGATATTTTCTTGCTACAGATTTCTGAAGGCCCGAAAGTTTGACATTGATAAAACGGTTCAAATGTGGGCAGATATGCTCAATTGGAGGAAAGAGTATGGAGTAGATTCTATTTTACAGGTAAAGTTTGGCAGTGCTTGTTTTTCCTAATACCAAACAAAAAATCTATTCATTGCAATCTGACGTATGAATATTGAAATATCTTGGCAGAGTTCACTACTCAAAATGCCCACCCAAAGCATGTAGTTAGCAAGGAGAAATCCTTTGTAGGAATCTCTTTTACCAATACTATTTGTTCTATCAGGAATTATTTCAATCTTTCCATCTCTGAAAGGCACATTTTACAATAAATAATGTGTAGGATTTCATATATGATGAGTATGAAGAGGTTCAACGTTATTATCCTCATGGTTACCATGGTGTGGACAAAGAGGGGCGACCAGTTTATATTGAAAGACTTGGTAAAGTTGAACCCAGCAAGTTGATGAGTGTCACTACAATAGAGCGATTTTTAAAATATCATGTTCAGGGGTTTGAGAAAACTTTTAAAGAGAAATTTCCAGCATGTTCCATTGCAGCTAAGCGGCATATACATTCGACAATAACGATACTAGATGTGCATGGCCTGGTAATTACTGAGCTTGCTGTAGCATTCATCTCGGATAGCTTAGTTAGCACTTTGTACATGTCAAAGCTTCTCATACACTCTGCATTTTGCAGAACTGGGTGAGCTTCAGCAAAGTTGCACATGATCTAGTTATGCGCATGCAGAAAATTGATGGCGATAACTACCCTGAGGTAATTAACTATTGTGGGAAGTTAAATATAAGGAATTGGTTGATGGACAAAATCATAGTTATGGCTTCCCATTCATTTTCTGCTTGCTATCTTGATCTATAATATGGCAATTGAAACTTTAAAATTCAACTCTAAGATCTTCCCTAGAGAAATCTTCAAGAAAGGAAAGGAAGTTGTATTTGTAAAAGGAAGAAGGAAAAATCTATTCATGATAGTGAAAGTAAAGGTAAATTTAGTGCGAATGGGTCCTTTTCTTTTAGAGTTTTCTGTTTTGTTTCCTTTCCTTTTTCCTTTTACCATATATATTGAGATGTATATGCCCATTTGGGTGCATGCACGTTTTTGCATACAAATACATGTATTAGTGGAAACTGAATTAGGGATGCAAACCACAGCTGTGGTCAATGGACCCACTATGCCCATCCCCAACATACAACATAGCATGATCTAGGTAATTTGGGTATACAATCATCATTTGTTTCTGATATTTGCTCGTTGTTTTCAGACATTACACCAGATGTTCATTGTTAATGCTGGCAGTGGATTCAAGCTGCTATGGAGTACAGCGAAAGGCTTTCTTGATCCAAGGACCACATCAAAAATACATGTATACAAGTCTTTTTGTTTATGTTCTTGACTTGAAAATGAACGAGTATAATGGAAATGCTTCATACTGATTTTTCAGGTTTTAGGCAACAAATTTCAAAGCAGATTGTTAGAGGTCATAGACTCAAGGTTTGGAACTTTGGGTTGTGTTTTTACTGTCTCATTTAATCAAATGCTTCATGTCTGTCATAACTAATATTATTTGAGGATCTTTTATTTCAAACAGCCAACTTCCAGATTTCCTGGGTGGAAGTTGTTCATGCCCAAATGAAGGAGGGTGTATTCGGTCTAACAAGGGACCTTGGCATGATCCAGATATTATGAAAGTATGGTATTATTAAGTTCATGGCTCCACCAACTATATTCACTTTTTGAGAAATTATATCTTCATGCCTAATGCTTTCATGTTCTATTTGCAGTTAGTACATGCTGGAGAAGCAGTGAACCCAGGAAAAGTTAGTAGGTCTTCAGGTGCTGATGAATTAGAGGTCAAGTCATATTCTAACAAGGTCACTCATAGATTAGTTAAGTGTTGATGATTTCTTTTGTTGTACAATCCTTGAGCATCATTATATGCTCTTACTTAATGCAAAAATCTTTTACTCATCATTGGTTTATTTTTTCTTCTCAGGCTACAAGCACTAACATACCCCGAACTGGATCAGCGTCAAACATAAGGTCAAGTCCTTCAGCCTTCATGCATTTGGTTACTTCTAGTGAGAAAGTAAGCTGTCTTTCTGTTTACCTTTATTTATTTATTTATTTATTTTTGAAATCTTTCTTTACTTTTTATATAGTTTCTACTCCTTAGAAATTACTGATCATCTCAAAATGACAGATTTAACTGAATGCAATATCTTTAAACAGAATCCTCTTAAAAATTAATATTCATAATACCATATCATATATTTTCTTCTCCTGTCTTTCTTTTTCTTTTCTAAAATCAAAAAGTAGATTGATAGACATGTTATATGGAAACTGGTTCGACGTAATTTGAACTTTTAACTGGTTTTACATATCATGTCCATCTTGAATTTCTCAGAATCAAGTCAACAGTTCATGAAACACTTTCTTTGGCTCCATGTCAGCAAAGTCAGACGATTGGGTTAATGGAGATATGTGTTGGGATAACATTGGTGCCAAATAAATAAAAAAAAAAAAATTAGCATGAAATGGGACAAAAATGAGATGAAATTGAAAGTTTATAGCTTTTAAATTTTAATATTTAATTTGACTATAGAAGATTATGATAAACTCCAGGAACACAGTTTCCTTATCTTTTTGTGCACTCGTGCTTAATCTTGTAATGTTCCACTACAAGCCATTATTTTCTGCTAATCTTGTATTATTGGATATATATTTCAGAAAAGGATAAGAGATCGTGCAGCCATCCACAGCCTAGTTGAGCCAGTCAATGCTGCCAGAGAAGTTGAGGATGCTGATTCAACAAGTAAGTGATATTTTTTAATTACGGGATTCATATGTGGTCTGTTGTTTTTATTGATATTCATCAGATGACCATCATGATATGGAATTTAGAATGATTATCAGAAGAACTTGCAAAACAACCCGTAATTAATCTTGGTTTACATACATGACTTGATCCAGGAGAAAATAGTAAAAGGAGAAAGAAAACATAGAAAAGAAAAAAAAAAAAAACAAAGCAGTATTCAACCTAGTTAAAATGTATTAGCGTATTAGGTAAACTATGTTACAGTGTCCAGACTCCAGATTTAACCAAGTCATATAGGCTTGTTGGGCTTGGACAGAATGGCTGGAATTTCCCAAGGCCATTCATAATTTTAGGATGGAAGGAGGTAAATCTATCACTTTGTTTTATTCCTCAGCACCAGAGATCTTTCATGAATGTATACTCAGTATGTATGATTCCACAATTGTAGTTTTATTTTTTCCTGACTTGGTGAATCTGACAGGGAATTCAAGCAACATTAATCCGAGAAGATCACCAAAGAAGTTAATTCTGTATGTTACAAGTGCAGTGGTTCAAACCATACTTAAAGTGCTAGCTTGTGTATATGTAGTATTCGCTGGCTTGGGGAAATTTTTTGTGGTTCAGTCTGCAGACAGCCAATCAAGAAGACATCGCAGAACTCAGTTAACTGAACCAAGATCCCAGGAACAATTCATCTCCCAAGGAATAAAAGACCCTCACCAACTTTGGCAGAGGTTGCAGGATTTAGAAGCAGTAGTAACTGAGCTGGTCAACAAACCTATGACAATTCCTCCTGAGAAAGAGGATATTCTTCATGAGTCATTGAGTCGCATAAAATCCATAGAATATGACTTGCAAAAAACAAAGAAGGTAGTGCCAGTCTCCTATTATAAAATGGATTGTTCTGAAGGACATCTTGTTAAGAGAATTAACATTACTCTGTTGATTGAATTTGTTCATTCATTTTTAGGCACTGTTTGCAACTGCTTCAAAACAAGTTGAGCTTGCTGAGTCGCTGGAAAATTTAAAGGAGAATAGATTTGATGTAAGCTGCTATTGCCCCTTGCATTTGAATCGAGAACGTAATGCATAAGTGTTTGAATTAAAATAGACTGTTTTATAAGGCTATTGTGGTCCTAGAGCACAACTTCCTGCCTATCTGATGCAGAACTTGAAGAAGAAACTCAAACTGGTGACTTGACATTGTATTTGTAATCAATGCCAGAAGCTGATGAAATTTATAGTGATAGAGATTATTTATAGTCCCAACAAAGAATAATCCCCAAGCAATTCCAATCCAACTAAAAGTAGAAATCCATAAATTACATGGCTGGATTCTTGAATTAAATAGGAAAAGTAAATGCTCAATTATATTAAAACCCCTTTTACAACTGCAAGTACCCAAAAGCCAAGGTAGATTATCCATCACCATCATAGCCCCTGTTTCACTGTACTTACATAGCTTGAAATTACTTCTGTTTACTCAAAAATTAATTTCTGGTATTTTTAGTGGTTTTTGGCCAATAACAAAATTTCCCTTTTCTTAAAAATGTTCCTCACATAAGTGATTCTTGTGACACTAGAAATTTCAGCAAGGCCAAACAGCTTATAGTCTGCTGATTTCTCCCTCTTCTTCCTTTAACTCAGTTCTTTGCTCTATCTGTTCTTCAGAATATGATGTCCTATTCTTTCCTATTCTCTTTTTCTTTAAGTACTAGTTTGGATCATACAATGCGTATGGATAGAATTTCTGGAAAGCCATTTGCACGAATTGTGCTGACATCACCTTACCATTTGTAACTTCTAATAGTGACATGGATACCTATGCTTATTTGGTTAATTGTAGAAATTATCACTTTCAGTAAACATATATTGAGTTTTAACTGAGGTGAAAAATCGGCTTCTTATTTGAATTGCATAGATAATGCCAATATAGCTAGGTTACATTTCAATTTACCCTTTGACACATTAAAAAGTTTCCAGATATTTTTAATGGCTACATATGGGTTATTTTAGTTTAATATATTATTGCTTTTTGAAGATATAATTCTAAATAGCTTCATAACCTTTTTTCTTTGTGTGTAAACTAGAATTTCAATTGATTGCTTGCATATACTTATATTGATTTCTTCTCTTAATTAACAGGCGCCGTATTCGTGTTGGCCTAAAAATTATAAATCATATGCTCCAGGAAGATGAGTCTCTCCAACATCAGTTTGCTAAGATTGCTAGTCCATTAGGCTTGTTGATTCTCTACTGCTGAATTGCTACCAGACCCAAACTTCTGTTGGCTAATATAAAGGGATTACTATCATAGGTGACTTTTCTTCTACATTAATTAGCACAATATTGTTCTCTCTCTCACACACAAACACCTGGCTCGCGCGTATGACATAGGTGTCCTGTAATTATATTCCATTTCTTTTCAGGTTTAAGGAATAGGCACTGAGGATTAGATACCCACCAAGCAGCATGGTGCTGTTGTCTGAAGGGTCTGGAGTTCTTCCTTTTCAATAGGTATAGCAGTGTGTGAACCACAGTATTTTCCACATTGGTGTTTGATGTACAGAATACACTGATGATAGAAAGTGTGTTACTTCACCTCAGATGTATTTAAAAACCATAGCATATGAACAAAGGGAAACAAAATTTCCTCTGATATATTGTAACTGAGCTAGCACCTGGTAATTTTTGAATTTTACTGCAAAATGTGCTTGCTCTCGGAATTCAATCAGAAGTTAGTATAAAGCTTATTTATCATATTCAATGTTAGAGAAGTCCATCTTTGAGAATGACAGACTCTTAACAGTTCAACACATAATTGAGATACTTTCTGTCTCTTATTTTGGGAACCTTTTCCCTGGTGAAAGTGCTACAATATTAAGAAAATAGGAACCAATAGGGGGTTGATGTTATGTTGGATGAATTACATATGCCGTCAAAGTAAAATATAAAAAGAATCTCAACTTCAAAGTTAATATATCTTATTTTACATTATACGTTATATCTTGGGGATGAATCTATGAACTTCTTAAGTTAATTTTAAGTAACTTGATAACCGATTTGATTGAAAGTTAGTGGAAATTGTGTCATAGATGTCTCAAATTGAGATGATGTCGTTTTATAAAATTTGTCTATTTATCATTACTCTTTTAGACCATAGGTTGCATGCTCATGCAAAGCTTCGGTACATGAGGACACAGAGGTTCAAATCTAAGACCTCTTACAAATTATCTGAAGTTAACTTATTTATAATTATCAACCCGAGTTGCTCAAGTTCATAAACCATGGCAAGTGCTGCAGAATCAAATGAACACTTCTTGTCAGGCTTTTTATCTCCTGTACACTCAATAGTGCCATAGTTGGGTATGTGCAAGCTGATTTTAGATACAAAAGTGTTGAAGCCACATCTTTTGTTGGAGCCTTCACCAAATTCAATAAGAATTCTGCAGGAGGAAGAAGGTAATTAGAATAACTGAGGAATAATTGAGTGATAAAGGGTAATCTCCTTAAAACAATTAACGATTTAAATGAATGTTCAAAAGAATACATTCTAGCAATTGATGAGAATTGAGACAATGAAAATCTGGGTAAACTGGGATCACCTGGATTTTGTTTCTTCAGTTTTGAATGTTGGCATTGGCCATTGTAGTGTCTTACATATTCCAAATAATGACGTTCGAGGTCCTCCTTTCTTCTTGTTGATTGATCCAATAACTGCAAAGAATAAGCTTAATTACATTACAATTGATCAAAAGAACTATATTTTGTGTGGCATCAAAACAGGCAACTTCGGCCTAAAATTGTTAAAATGAACCAAAAAAATGAAGCAAAGGATGGTGCTTTGTTGCCCACTATATTTGCTGACATTGGAAGACCTAAAGATTCACACAAGATTTGGGATGAGATGCAATATAATTTGCATAACAAAATAGTGGTCTAAGTCAAATCCATACATTTTTATTCATTTATTTAAGTTTTTGAAGTGAGCTTACCATAACAAATCTGCTTCAGTGAAATCACTTCTTACAAAAAAAACTCAGATTTTTTCATGAGGAAAAACACAATATATTCCTACTAATTTGAGAATGTAAAAAATGTTAAGAGGAGAGGGTTACATCATGGAGAAAATAAACACAACCAGAACAGTTAACCAAATGGGTGCAGAGCAAAATGGAACAAACCTGGGGTGGTGGAACTTATATTGCAGATTTTCTTGGACCAATCATTGGTTAGGGAAGAAGCTTCTGATGATGATTCTGCTGGATAATTATTTTCAGTTATCTTTTGCTTTCCCTCACTTCTGTTTCTGGAAGAATCTTCTTCAGTTACTTGGTTAAAGATTTTAACACTCTTGTCTATTGAAGATGAAATGTCTAAATCATTGCAATCATGTTTTCTCCTCTTGGAAATGCACTCGGAGTGAAAAATTCCTCTTTCCTGTTTTATTTGAAGTACCACAGCATTGGCATTTGCAAATGATAAAAGATTATATAATTAATCAGATAAATGCACAAATTACTGCCATTAATTACCAGCAAAGCATACGTTGTTTATGTTCATAAAGAAGTCTAAGTCATTTAACAATTTTTCAGGTGGATTCTTAAAATTAGGGCAGTTACTTATAACTACCTAAGAAACTTGCAGTTCTAAACTTCCTAATTTTTCTAAATATAGGAATTACTTTGTTATGTTTCCACAACACCAGTTTTTTCCCTGTAAAAAGATCTTCCAGTTCAGAATTAAACTCAGGAAAATAGTTGTGGTGCTTTCTCTATTAATTGTCCTTCCTAATAAATCAAAGGATAAGATAAGGAACCAATTCTCAAAAAACACTGAGACAGAAAAACAGCAATGTTGTCAAGCGAAGAAAGTTATTGCCAAGTAATCAACTATTTAGTTGATTATCCTCAAAATATAAATTGTGAATTTATTTTGGAGATTGGATTCTGCTAATTTTTGGTCATTATTGTCTTGTTTCCAAACTAGTAAACAGATAAAGGCAGTAAATGTTAAGGGAGCAAACCTCGAGTTTCTCCAACAAACAGTGTGCTGCTGCTCCTCTTGCTGCCTTTTTGTTTGGTTCACACCCTTTTCCAACCAACAGGGCATCTTTCAGCTGCAATATAATTTCAGCATGCACCATATTTCCCTCTTTTATGCATTTTTCTTTTAGAAAGCACCCAAGATAATCACACAATTCAATCAATTTACGGAGTGAAGGGAGTTCTAGACTATTTGGGGTCACAATAGGAGACAATAATGGTTCAAAGATTCTCCACACTTCCTCAAGATCAAGGTTGGTATCAATTAGCATTGCACCAGCGATGCTTTCTACCATGTCTCCAAGAGCCTGAGGCAGGCAAAAAGATCACATGAATTATTTAATCATAAAACAATCAATGCATACTAACTCAAATTTTAAAGGTATAGAGCTGATGTAACTACATGTTGCATACATCCACTTGTCATATATTTATTTGTGATCGTGTCAAGATGACCAGTAATCGGCAAGACAACTTACCTTGGGAGCCTTTATGCTTTGTTGTAATCTGGACCTGTTAAGAGGTTCCACCAATGACCTCACAAACTCTGTTACTTGACTTTGAAGAAACCCAGAGCAGTGTAGAAGATGTGGATGTAGGTTCCTTCTTACACAAGCTACAGCAAAGTTTTCATTGCTAACAGTAGCTGACCGCAAATCAGTCAACTTGCCTGGACCAATATCTGGATAGCTCATGTAGAGATGCCATGTAACTATAAGACCTAATACTGAATCACCAAGAAATTCAAGCCTCTGGAATAAAAAATAAAAGATGAGAACAGAGAGGATAACTTAATTTTTCTTTTTGGGTGATGAGAGAAAAACATACTAGTTGTAAATTTGAAGATCTTATTGAAAAGATTCTATTATTTAACTAAATATAAGAGCAATTTTGATAAATAAACACATGAAAGAGCTCACTTTAAGGGATGGCTAAAATCCATATTGAGAAGTAAGAGGGAAGATGGAAGGGAGAAACAGTGGATTATTTAACAAAAGTCTTCAGAAAGAAGTTCCGAACAGTTACCTGGTAACAATAGCCAACTCCAAGTTCTTGTTGAGATGCATGAGTTACAGCCTCCTGCAATAGACCTTTAGCAGAAAACTTATACCCAAGCTTTAATTCTAAGGTTGAAATTTCATTATTTTTTGGGACATAGGACTGTATAGATGCGCGAGTGATGGCTTCAACTACTAATGAGGCATCAATTTGAACGTCAAAACCCAGCCATTTCATAGTGTGAATTGCAGCAGGAAGTCCACCACCAACATAATAAGCTCCTACAAGGGCCTCAACACAGTCAGCTATGGTTTTTGAACACAACCATCTATGGCCTCTGTCACAGCACTTACCAACCCTAACTGCTGGGTTATAAGTTTGGAACCTTGCACCCAAAGGAACTTCAAAGGTATCCACGCCACATTTACAAGGCATAGGGTGTATACAATTCTGGCCTGGAGCAACCCAATGGCATGGTTCAAATACGCTGTCACGTATGTATCCCTGTCAAAACAAGGTAACTCAATATGGCAATCAATGAAAACTTTCAAGAGATGAACACACTAACTCAATTTTTCTTCGATGAATCAGAATTTCAAGGCATTTATTTATTATGAAAGTTTGAAGAATCCACCTCAATCTAGCATGGATGAACTACATTAGAACAATAATAGGTAAGGCGATATATTAAGTGATCAAGGGAAGTTTCAAGTGCTGATTTAACCTACACATTCAAGCCATGAATGATCATGAACTCCTCTTGTCTCTCATAATAAGCCAGTGCTCTCATACTACATGGTAAGTCACACGCAATTATGGGCATGATATGTTACCTCAAAATGAATGCATGATAGAAATTATGGGCATCCAAGCCAGTTCCACTGAAAGGAACAGGGACTAGAGATGTCAAGTACCTGTAATTTGCGACCTGTTCCCAATTTATACAGGGCTGAATTAGAAATAAGACATGAGCTCCAATCAGATAATTGTCCTTCATGTTTAGAAGGATATCTAAGGAAAAGGTGGCAGTTCACTGCATACTTCAGAATTGAATCCCCAAGCAATTCCAAACGCTCTAAGGAGAAGTTTTCACAACATTTAAGTGTTGTCAATGCTTCGAGAATCTATGCATATAATATATCCAAGTTAGACTAATAATATTATTATGATAATTCATAATGAAAATAAGCTGATATCTCAATCCAACTGTAACATAGATCAATGTTCGAATTTAGAGTCGTAGCCAAAAATACTAAAAAAAAAAAATAACAAACAAACCAATGAACTTGGTATCTGCAAGCTGCCGTAGTTAAAATTAATCTCTTTCCTTAGCTGGCTGGCTAACATCAAGGACTCTATGCGGTGCATTAATGATGGTAGCAGGTAAAATGCCTTCAGAACATCTATTGGAACATCAATTTTGAGTAAAATCTCAGGTGGCATATAAACATGAACTTGTGCCTTTTCCACAACTGGAGTACTAGAAGAAGATGCATCTGCTTAAAAAGGGAAAATATTAGCAATAACACAACACAAGGAATCATGGATTCAATTCAATATTATATGGGAAAAAAAATTTAAACAAGAAAATTGTGTGGTCACTTGTATCACATTGATACCTTTGCATTTTTTTTTTTCATTAAAAGATGTTTATATTGATCATCAATTTCCTATACTTCTAAGACTCAAGCAGACAAAAATCAATACAAATTATATTTTGACTTGATTTCACACCATTTAACTGGGATCAATAAGTTTAATATATATGGAAAATTAAGTATCTCTGAAATTTTTAATGAAGGGAACAAAAAAAACATGCTTCATTGAGTTTTAAGTAGAATATTTTATTGATGGTTATAAATTCCTTGTCATATAGACAAAAGACAGATAAGTTTTTTCAATTTCATGAAAGTGGTGTCCTGATTTCATCTTCTACCAAGTATTTCAAGAGTGTACTGCATAGGTTTTCATTCTATGATCTCTATCAGTATCAACAAAGTTTCATGGGAAAGAATAGAAGATAAACTTGAAATCATACCTTCACTGAAATTCACAAGAAGATTATGTGGGTTATGGCTTTGCTTTAAACGCAACAAAGGCTGTCCTTGATGCATCAGCATAATCCCATACCTGAATAGGTTTGTCATATCAGCATGCTTGACTAGTAAATGCAGAGAAAAAGTATTACGCGTGATAACCATAAAGAACAATATAGGGACAGAAAATACCAACGTTTTATTGAAGTACTCAATGTATGTAGTAATTTCTGATGGGATAGCATCAGCATAGCTAAGAGGACAAGCAGCAGATGTATTGGTTGCAACCTCAACAACAGAGTAGAACCTTCCACTGTGAATAGCCAACACTACCATATCTTTGACATCATCCACATCAACTAAACAATTAGCAAAATGAATTCTTCTAGAGCTATTTTGTTCCACATAAGATGAACCAATCCAATTTGAAAAAATCTGTGTTTGATGATGCTCAGGACTCAATAGGGGTTTTCTTTTCAAAAATTCTATCACTGGAACACAAGAGTTGACTCCCCTCCAATTTATTTCCCAAGATTCCTTATTGTTCAATGTCTCCAGTGGCAAAAGCAAATACATCTTCAATGGGCTCCATAGTTTACTTGTTTGATGCTGAAGCAAGAATTCTCTTTTCATTCCAGCTTCTTCAGATCCAACATAGAGTCTCCCAAATAAACCATTAAAGAAAAGTTCCTGAAAGCACTTTGCTTTCCTCATCTGATAAGGAAAAAAGAATATGAAGGAGACTGCATAAGGAGTAGTTCCCAGAAGATCAATGATAATTGAGTTAAGAAGCTCTATTTATACCTGTTCTTCATCCAAAAAGAGTTCCCCACATGAAGAAACACAAGACTTGACTGTCTTGGAGATCAAGTAAAGATCCAACTCAATATTCCCGACATCATCATCAAGCTTCGATTCAATCAAAAGAACAAACCCAGAATAAACCTCTTCAATGACGTTACAAGAGAAGTCAAATTTGTATGCATGAAATGTGACCCCATTTGAATTCACAGCCCAAGTGCCCGATAATGCATGGATGCAAGCTGTCCCATGTAATTCCTTCCGTTTGGTTGTTCCTGTGACAGAAAATGGTGATTGAAAGAAAAGTACTATTAACCTTTTGGCTACTCAAAAGTACAATTAACTTGTGCTTGAATCAACATGTAACTACTAAAATATTACTATTTACTAAGTTGTTAACTTTAGCAACTGAATATAAAGCAAACAGCAAGGTGGGAACTCCAGCAACATGATAAAATTTCTACATTTTAGCATGTTGAATATGATAATTGATGTAATACTTGTACAATGGATGAGCAACATTGACAAATTCCAATTGCTATAATTTTTTTAAACAGTGCAAATAGAGTAAATGAGTATATCTATAATTTTTGGCAATAAGTAAAGCTATTAATTGCAACAATTTAAATGCCAAGGTTTTGCAGCTTCTATGATATCATTATCCCACTGAATTCACTCAAACTAGTAGATAAATGGTTTCCCCCCTTAGTTAAAGGGAAGACCACATTCATACTATAGGGGAAGGAATTGGAGAAATGGAATGTTATTCCCATCATGTCTCCTAGATTAAGATTTGATTGAAAAAGTAAATGTGAGAGAAATTTATCAAAACAAAATAAACTTCCTCATGTGAATCGCTTAAAAAATCTCACATAGCTATTGTTAACCCATGCACATATATACCTTCGCCCGATGATGACATTTTCCATTTCATACTCATATTATTTTCTGAGGTCTCTTCTAAGTAAGGAAGAAGATGATCATTAAGAGAACCCATCTGATGCAGCTTCTTACATGCCTCCAAGCATACTAGCTGCTTTGAAAAATGAGAACTACCACTCGCAGGGCCAATTAAAATTTGAAAAGCCGCGCTAGGAGGCAGTGTTAATTTACATTCGTAGAACTCCCCGGAATATGATAGGTGGAAGATTGGTTTTGGAACAAAGTACCTAGTTTAATCGAAAGCAAATTAGTACATTTATATTAGACAAGTTACAAGCATTAAACGACACTATTAACATTAAAAGTAAGACTACATACTTATCACCAGGCAGCTGTTCACAGTATCTATGGATGAGACTGACACTAGAATCTGCAGTAACACGTGCACCAGTTGCATCAACATAATATGCATATTTCTCTTCAAGGCATGGTGGCAAAATATATGCATCAAGTTCTCTATTTTTCGCTGTATCTTCCATTGAACGTTCACTTCTAATAATATCAAATAGTTCATCCCTTTGCTTCACATTTCCCCTGTGGAGCTTGTATAGTTAAAATCTTTGAAACAATTGAACAAATACTAGAAACGTCTCATTCAGGATATGCATACATGTTACATATATTAGCATCTCTCTCTCTCAAAGAAGAGAAGGATTTACCTCTCAAGCATTGTGACAAAAAGAGAATTTTTCTGTCTAGCCCGTCCCCTTGATTGCACATAACTACGAACTGTCTTGGGAAGATCAAAACGTATGACACAGGAGCAGTTGGGCACATGAATTCCCTCCTCAACAACATCAGTGGCAAAGAGTAGATTGAGCTGTACACAAAGGTTACTCAATAGTATTAGGCTATCAAATGTAGATATTTCTTAATGAATTGATGTATAATAACTGATACCTTTCCACAGGAAAATAACTGTAAGATTTCTTTCTGTAATTTTGGTGCCACTGAATCTGCTGATGTGTTGCTTCCAGTTAAATATGAGACTGTCAAATGAGACAGGAACTTAACTTTCTTCACAAATCTGTCAATGACTTTTGCTGTAACAATTCTTTCAACAAATATGAGGCACAGCACATCATTACTTTCCCTGCATTGAAAAGATTATGGTCAATTGATTTATAAAGACTATTAAAAGGGGTGAAGTATTTAACTTACCCAAATGAATGGAAAATTTGTAAGAGCTCAAATAATTTTGGAGACATATATCCCAATTCTACTGCCTTTAATAGTTTGTCAAATCCAAAGTCCACGGAATTTTCATCGCCTGAATAGAATGAAGAAATTTATTTCTCAGAATTCAAGGCCTAAAAGTAATACATTTTGTAAAGTGCATCAACTAGATAAAATAAAAAATAAAAAACTTCAGCAGATCTTCTTGCTCATTGCATCACACATCAAGAACAAATAGATTATATGCTAAGAGAAACTGTAACAAATAGATAACTACAATAGAAGGCCTCAGAGGTGAATTCATCACACTAATAAATGAATGTTAAACAACTTGTATTTATTATTATTAAATTTTCAATATTTGTTGGAAGAAATAAATTTGAAGAGAAACATACGAACTTCACTAAAAGCAAGAACAAGCTTGTAGTACCTAATCTATGTTCTGTTGGAAGGTCATGTACAAAAAAACACTGATTTTCTATTAGGATAGCCTTAGATGATTGATTAGGTTATATGCTCTGTAGGAAGAAGGTCATCTACAGAAAAGCTAATGACGGCTTCTAAAAGAGGAAGAGAATGCTAAATTTATGGTTTCGTTTAATTTTGTTAATATTACTCTTGATTGGCAAGGAGATATGTCATACATATAGATGTCAATAATGGCAAACTACAATAATCTGGTTCTTGTCCAAGGGATAAGAAGCTTCATTATTTATTTATTTAAGTTCCCCAATGAAAAAGAAAATGTAAAACAAGCATTTTATTAAATAGAAATGTCTGTGTTTGTGTGTGTGTTTATATATATGTATGGTATTTCATGCCAAGTAGAAATTGGACATAATTTGTCATTAACCACCACTATTCAAAGAAAATAATAAAAGATTATCAGTATAGAGAACCGCTATTTTTGTACCATATTTTATTAATAACATATCTTATTTAATGTCTAAATATGATATAAACTAAATTACTTTCAATTAATATGAAAAACTTTTAACTTTGACTAAAAACTTTTGTATATTAAATAAAGGTAAATTAATATATATTATATTTAAATATTAAATAAGATGTGACATTAGCAAAATCGAATGTGAAAATAGCAGCTCTCTCAGTATATTGTATTCATCACTTTATATATAACAAATAAAATAAAATAAGAAAAAATGGCTGATATATTAAATAGTCATATACTGCATAGACATCAAACAGAAAGCTATAGACAAACATACCAGTTGGAAAATATGCCTTAATTAGTCTCAGCACTTCATTAAAAAATTGTCTATACTGCAAATAGCTTTCCTTATAAAGTTCACATTCTTCTTGGGGATTAGGGCTGTTCTCTAGACAGAATTTGGCGGCCTGTGGAAGAGGAAACAACATAGAAAATGTATTAAGAAAAAACCACAATGCTAAACTAGAATTAAGATGTTGATTGAAGAGTTTAGAGAATGCCTGAGTCCATATTATTAGCCATACGATAATAAATAGCTAAATCATTGAAAGAACGGAAATACCTATTAAATGACATTTGAACATTAATGCATGGTGACTTTTGACTATGCATGGAAGGCATTTAAGATACTCTATGCATGCAGTCAACCAACAAGTTTTGAGATTTCTAAGTTGTGGCCAATCATGCATGTATCTGAAGTTAAATTGCCCAAGAGGGACTTCGCGCTCACATAACACATGAATAGTCATAATTCTCTTTCCATAATGGATAATATAGGGAAGATGCACCAATGAACACTGTCTAGTTTAATCCTTAACAGTTGTTTTTATTCCATTAACTTCTTAACACGCCTGATTTACTGACTTCTGTGTAAATTGGTAATAACCTTCCACCAGGTTATCGAAAGAAGAATGTTTTCTTTCTCATAAGCATACCTCATAAGCACATACAAGGCCAAGATCGTCAAGACAACGCAGAACCTTTGAATATTCATTAAACAATAGCTTCCTCATACTAGAAAGTTTGTCATCAACATCTTTATATTGACTTTCCACTGATTGTTGCAGTCCCAATAATAGAGCCTCATACTGTCAAAGCAAAAAAGTTTATGACTATCCTTTCCAATTCAATAAAAAGAAGATATAATATGATATTGATCTGATATTTGTGAGGAAATATATCTCTCTCCTCTAAAAATCTTGGGTTTGTGTTTTTTTTTTTTTNCTTGGGTTTGTGTCTTTTTTTTTTTTTCGCAAAAAGAGATAAGAACAAAAAACTAGCCTCAGGATATGAATAAATGTGTATCAGAGTCAGAGTACCTCAGACCATAAAGCTTGCATCTTTGATTTTAAATTCTGACTGGGAAATTGTGCTTGATCATAGAATCTACAGGTTTCTCTAGCAGAGGGCACACACAGTTCCAATTCTGTCCTGTCTTTAATAGTATAAATCTGCAACATGACATTTAAGATTTTCAGACATTATCAAACAAAGCTTGGATGCCACTGCTGTTGTAAAACACTGCAATCTACTAGCATTACCTTAGAATCCAATATGCTTTCAAGAGTAGACATCTGAACCTCGCAGTCCATGGTGGATGAGATAACTGATGCAAAAAGTTGAATTTAAAATACATATAATACTTCAAAATACAGCTCAAGGCACAAGCATACTATAAGCATATAAGGAATGAGTGTTCAATTCAAAACAGTTCTCCAAAGAACAGAACAGTAGAAGAAGCAGGAAATAGCAAGAAATTACATATGTTCTGCAAATTTTCCATCTAATTACCACACTAGGAAAGGCTTCTGACTACTTTTGGCCTAACCCTATTGAAAATATTATCAGTTCACGACAAGCATTATAGAGGCAACAGAATCTTGGAAGTTATGGTCATCAATAGACCTTGGAAGCAAAATTTGGATATGGAAGGAATCTTTCTCTCTCGGTAGTGGTTTTGTGCGTGATTTGATGTTTATGGTTGGAAAGGAACATCCTAAGATATCAACATAAAGTCTTTCTCTTGCTATTCTGCTTTTCAATTCTTCTAAGTGCATGAGTTCTTTGACACGTATCATTTTACACACCCTGTGCATTGGATTGTCTCATGCATGATGTCACTTCTAAATGAATTCAACTAAAGCAGAAAAAAATTGCATGATACAAATTTTCATAGGGAACACTTAGATGTAGTGCCAAAAGAAAAGGCTTTAGTGGCTAGCAATTGATATTGAAAAATATTCGGTGGTGTAGCATGTTGCCCTAGAGAGCCAACATCTGCTTCCAAAGAAATCTACGTGCATGTATTAGAACAACCCAGACTGCAGTGTAATAAAAGAATGACAGTATGGAAAATAAAAATAGAGAGAGTATTTCCAGTTTGTTTGTTCAGTACATTAACAGTAAATTCTCCACTTTTACAGTTATCTTTCTTAATAAAGACATCATTAGTATCAACTGCCAAAAGAATGACTAGCACAGAAGATAGCTCCTCAGAGCAACACAATCCTTGGAACAATGAAAATCACCCCTTTATCACCAAAAGCAACAAATTCTTACCCTTTCCAATTACCGGTGATGCGGTCATTCCAAAAATCTTTGGCTTGTTACTAGCTTTGTAGTAGAATTCCTGGATTTAAAAAAGTTAATCATCTTAAGTCCCCCTCAAATAGTGAGATGATAAGTGAATAGTAACAGCAACAAAGAAAGATAAAAATTCTGTGGTAAAATCTGTTATCAACCTTCATTATTCTAACATAAGGATGGTCCCTGCTAGCGTGATGGCATTCATCAATAATCATCAAGCCCACTGTTTCTAATTTGAAGAACGCGTATACTAACCCATCCAAGAGAATTTGTGGTGTCATGACCATTACCTGTATGATCATAAGGAAAAAAGAAAAAAAAAAAACACGCATTATAATGAAAGACAAAGAAGACAGCAGAAGAAGGAAGAATACAAAAGGCAGTTTACTGATTACTTAGCAGAAAAGAAAATGCAAGAGAATCAAAGCAAAGTAAAATTGAAATTGAAGAAATAGTAAGAAAGAAGAAGAGAGATATAATAGTGGTCCAATAAACATAAAAGAAAAATAAAATAAAAAATTAAGCATAGAACTAATCTTGTTAATTATTATACTCATTGGTCAACTATTTAAGAAGCAGGCTCACATCATGCTCTTTAAATTCCTTTTCCCAGCAAAATAAGGTCCAATAATCTATTCCCTTATCTCCATGATACTCTCCCACTGCCAAATCCGTGTAGTCTCTAATGACTCCTGATTGCTGCACAAAGAAAGATCAATTGCTCACAATCTATCTGCCATTAAATGTTAATATGCAAGTGAACTTTACTCTCTTTTATAAACATTGAATGAAGAATGACTTAAGAATTAATCACTTACGCTCAATTTGTTTTGACAGAAATGGTTTTCAAAAAACAAAGATTTGGATTGAGAACTAAAAATTTTCAAGTTAAAATATTTTTTATGAAAATCATTTTTATCGAAACAAACAAACCTTAATAAAAAAACATAATTTCGTGACCGAGAAGCGGAGATTTTGATGCTAAAAATTTGAATATAATAGTAGATAATGGTAAAATTGAAAGAACATGCCTGATTTACAAGATGCACAGTTGGAGCCAAGAAAATAATCAATTTCTTTTGGCCAGTAGACTTGATACATTCACCAATACGCCTAATAAGCATCACAGCTATCATAGTCTTGCCAGCACCAGTCTCCAACACTGCTATTATATTCCTCTTCATTGCAACTTCAAACACTTCCACTTGATATCTATGAACATCACAAAAAAGCAAGCCAAAACATACAACAATCAATTTTCATTCTCTACCACACAATAAGGTAAACAGATAAATATAAAACAAATCAAAAGAGGGGAAGAAAAACCTTCTGGGATTGAAATTCTTGGGAAGAAGGGAACATTTTGATTCCTGAACAGAAAGGTCAGGTGTCATTAAAACCATGTTAGGATTAGAAAACTTATAATTTATAATTGAAACTTGTTTTGCTTGGAACAAGTTTGGAGGAACTGTTTTGAAGAATTCTTTAGTTTCTCATTGATGTTCTTAAATTAAATGATTGGAAAAAAAAATTACTACATCTGTTAGTCATTGATTCAATGCAGAATATAGCACCAAAAGCATGACTCTGTACCCTTTATCAAAAAAGTCATTACCCACGTTGCTCTATAGCTTGTCTACAAGTAACCACAGAAAAAATTGAGAATAAAATAAATGACATATAAATAAGTAAAAAAAATATAGAGAAAAATTCAAGCTGGCTCTTTAAAATAAAATAAAAAATTGATTTATAGCTATGTTTTGTTCAAAAATAGCAGAAATGTATTAGAATNAATAAAATAAAAAATTGATTTATAGCTATGTTTTGTTCAAAACTAGCAGAAATGTATTAGAATTAAATAACCATATTTATCATAAAATTACCACTTTGTAAAACTAAAGTAGATAACTTTTTTTTTTTTGTTTAAGAAAACCAAAATAGAATAGAAAGCATAAGCACATTGGAATTAAGAACTTTGAAAGGAAATGTATACACCATAGAAATGAATCAAATAATTACAAAATAGAAAGGTGCACAGAGAAGGTGTGAAGACTTATTACTGGTTCTGCTAAGTGTGGAACCTCCATCTCCATGTGTTAGAAGAGGTAGGGAAGGGTTCATTCCATGGGAGGAGAAAAATACACATGGAAACTGTGTTTTCCAACATCGGTCCCATATGACTTATGTGGGCTCCACTGTACTCAGTTGAAGACAAAAATCGTTTTTTGTTTTTTTCCGATTGTTGTGAAGAGTTGCAACAACATATGGTTGTTGTGTGGTGTGTGTTGTTCTCGATTATGAAAAGGATAGTCTACATCACACATTCAAAAATATAATTTTTTGTGTTGACTAAGTTTTATAATAAATTTCTTTTGATGAGATGTTTTTTTTTTTGGGATGAGATACAATAAATTATTAAAATATTAATTTTAAGTTCTAAAATTAAGGAGAACAAATAATTGACTGTTAAAAGAATTAAAATTTCAAGGATGTGCATAGGGTAAAATAATTAAAATATCTTTAAATATATTATGGTTATTTTATTTATGTATAGAATTATTTTGTTTATTATATAATTGTCATGTTTTAATATAAACATAATACATATATAAATAAAATTATGTAATATTGAAAGTATTTTAGTCATTTCACATTGTACATCAGTCTCATCTTTTTTTTTTATTCAGCTACGCGGCCTCCTACTTACAACTCTAATTCTTATAAAACTTAATTATTTTTTGTCCTTAAGTTTAGAACTTGGGAATACTTTTTTTATTATTAAATTTTAAATTTTATTATACTAAAAAAATATATAATACTTTTTTAATGTAGTAGTATGAGAATCACTGATATAAAAAATAATTAATTTTAACCGTTAAAAATAAACACTCAATATTAATTACTTCAATATTAATATCTATCATATTACTATCTCAAGAAAATATCATATACCTTTCTAATATACAAGAAACCTCTAAACTTTAATTTTAATTTTTAGTCAAAGTTTGTTCCTTTTTCTCTTTTTGCGGCTGCTATGATAATATAGTCAGGTCAGAATCATAAAAGCCCAAACCGCAACCCTTATATGAAAACATAATTTGGGTCCATCAAGAAGCAAGCGACCACTAATTGATCCCACTATTTGTTCACCCACAAGAACAAATTAACAATGCTCTTACTTTCCACATTCACCCACCACCACTCCACCACCGCCACCGCACCCACCGCCACCAAATGCCAACTTTATCCAAACCCCACCTTCCCAATCACATAAAAACACCATAACAAAAAATCAAAATAACAAACACTCATCAATGGCTTCTCCACCCTCCCCTAAACCCTTTTCCTCACTCACTTCCTCCTCCTCCTCCTCCGCCGCCGCCGCCGCCGCCGCTGCTTCGCCCTCTAAGAAGCCTCAACCAATCCCTTGGACCCACCAGGAAACAGTCAATCTCATCCAAGCCTACCAAGAGAAATGGTACTCCCTAAAACGGGGTCAGCTCAGGGCCAGCCAGTGGGAAGAGGTGGCAGTCACCGTCGCCGCCAGGTGCGGCTACGACTACAACGAACCGTCCAAGTCCGCCATCCAGTGCCGCCACAAGATGGAGAAGCTCCGCCAGCGGTATCGAGCTGAAAAGCATCGTATCGCTGCTTCCGGCGGCGCTTGTGGGTGGCAGTACTTTGACCTCATGGACCAATTGGAGCGTGGCCCTATGCCTATTTCTGCAAGACCCCTTGTTTCCTTGATGCCCTTCAACTATGGCGGCGGCGATGAGGAGGAAGATGAGGATGATGAAGAGGATGAGGACGATGATAGGGAGAATTATAGCAAATCAAGGAGTATTAATCATATTCTTCGCCAGCAACAGCAACCCACTACTGAATTTGGTAGAGTTTCTGAGTTTTATGGTCACCCAGTAGGAAAAAGGAGGTGGATTTTGTCAGAGGAGGAAGAGTATGAGGAGGAAGGAGTTTCAGTGACGAATGAAAGAGGATTAGTTTCTGGGTTAGCTGCTGAGATAAAGGGTTTTGCAGAGAGGTTTATTGGGATGGAGAATTTGAAGATGGAGATGATGAAGGAAACTGTGAGGTGTAGATTGGAGATGGAGAATAAACGGATCGAGATGATCCTTGAATCGCAGCAAAGGATTGTTGATTCCATTGGAAGGGCATTTGGGTCCTCAAAGAGGATGAAAATAAGCCAACAAATCTGAAGGTTTTGTCTTCTTTTCTGTTATTCTTCTTCAGCTATGAAATTTTCTCATTGCTGCCATTACCGTGTAATAGAATTGTTTATAGATTTTGTAGAGACGGGATTGAGATTTATGATGCAATTGTTTGAATAACTCTTCTTTGCTATTAAGAGTAGAGCTTTTTAACTCTTAAAGGATTCAATTTGTATTGCAAGGCTCTTAGGAATGATTGTACCTCTTTTACAAATTTAGTTCATAAGGTTGATTACCTGTACAATGTGAAATATAATGATCAAACAAAGTTCTGGTTGCTTACCATGCTGGAAGTTCATTATTTTGCATTAGCTTTTGTATTGGAACATAGTTTATTAGAGTTAGCTTTTATGGATAATATCTTTGCAAGATGGTTCTTTTTCCGGAGCTTTTGTTTTCAGCTGCATTAGCTCAATTAACAGTTTTGTGTTGCTGTTATCTTGCTGCAAAATCAGAATGTGTGGCTGATAATGTAATTAAAGACACACGATTTTCACACCTCTTGAATATTTTGTTAAGGATAAATGAAAGAGTAGAAGCAAAGAAAGTTGAAAGTTTGTGTAAAGTGATGTTTAACTGAACCATAAACCTTTAAGCACATCAGTTAAATTGTATTCTCCTCTGATTATGGTAAATTTTCATGTCTACAAAATAGTCCAATTTATTCCAGATACCTATGATGAGTTTCAAACTTAGAGATAGATTTGTCTTTCATTGGATGTTCTTAATAATTGGTCTGATCAGTTATTGGACCATGTACTCTTTGGCTTGAACTAAAGTTAAAGAGTCACTCTGGATTTGTCTATATCCCAACCATGAATGAAGAATGGTGAAAGATTTCTTATTCATATTTTGTTAACATCCAACATGCCTCATGCGGGTTAATTATTCAAGTCCCAACAAATATGGAATGAAGACAAAACCGGTATCTTACATGTGTAGAGTCTTTTCTAAACCTAATTGTAACATGGACCAGACTAACTTTCTGATGTTCCAGCACTCTTCTATTGAACGATCCCAACGTTCTTTTATTTTAACCAGGTCATCTAATTCTACTTTGCATTACAGATCTGCTTCTTCAAGCTGGTTATTTCTCATGCAGTCATACCCATCTTGTTCTCTTTTATCTATGCAAGTTATCTTGTGCAGTGTCTTTTCGACTGCAATTACATGATAAAATAGCTATCATCCTTTAGTCAAGATGTATAAGAGATTGTCCATGCATGGTTATTGGTTATCCAGATAGCATCATTAGGATATGGAAGAGAATCATTTGTAGATTAGGTTCAAGTTGTAGGCTGCTTAGCTCTTTTTTCGTCCTCTGTTTTTCCATTTGTTTTCTTTTTTAGTTTATGTTTGGCTCTGTATTACCATCTGGTCACTATTTGTCTGTGTTCTTATATGAATCAGAGCTAAATATAATTCTTCACAAGAAATTTCTAAAACATGGTGCCTATGAAGTATAGACACAAATATAATTTCAAGTGTCAAGTGTTGACGCGACCATTGAGTCAAGTTTTGGATGGTTAAACTCCTGTGGCAATAAGTTACATGCTATCTCATAACAAGGGAGGTCCAAATTACTGAAGAGAACTTTGCATTTGTTCAACCTGGAGCAGATTACCATGGCTGAGTGTCAATCTTTTATTGGAAAATTTTTCAATGCTTTTATGGGAGTGGTCATATCAGTATGCAAATGGCAGTTAAAGTGCAATATTCAATCCCACGTTGCTTGTGCTATCAATTTATAAAATCTAGCAGCTGGCTTCAGTTATTATTGCAAAGTTTCTATTGTGAGTTTGCTTCTGCATAGCCAAATGAATTTGATAAGCTTTTACTGTTAATGATTCATTATCAGCAACATATGCAATCTGTTGTACCTGACACTATCTTTTTGTAGTTTGTTGAGTAATTGAGAGAGTGGAATATAGCCAAGCTCCATTTGCATTCTCCTTTGATGGACCTTATTTTTTTTTATTTTTTGGGAATGTTCCTTGGATACTTGGAAGACTGGGCCTTCACCCAGTCCTGAAGGTATTAATTATCAGGCCTTTCTTTAATAATTTTATATGGAAATCATAGTATTCTGTATGGAAAAGAAACCATAGTATTTGAATCCTGCCACTAACCATTAGCAAATAAAATAAAATCCTGCTTTAAGGAGAGATTTTTCTTAAATCCCTGAAGTCATTGTGAGATGTATCCTCAAGATTGCCACTTTGATTTAGTTTTAATGTGTGAAAACTGGCTCAAAGATAATTCTCTAGCACAAAAAAAAAAAAGTAAAAAAGTAATGTATAAATGTCACTATTTTTTTTTTTAAAAAAAAAGGATAAAATCACATGTCTAATATGATCAATGGAGTCTTGAATTTATCAGAAAAAGAAGACAATTGAACATTAATCCTTAATAGTACCTTGCAAACAGAAAACTTCAGTCACAAATTTCATCAACTCAGTTACTCCCTTCGATCCTAATTATTTATCATTTTAATGTTTTTTTTTTCCTTTTTAATTGTTACTTTCTTAAAATCAAAGCTACATAAATTGCTTTTTTCCAATTTCATTCTCATCAGATTCACTATCTCCATGCTCAAATAAAAAAGAATTCTTCAATAAGAAGGTTAATGGGGGAAGATAAATAAATATTTTGTAGTAATCAAGAATATTTAATGATTTTCTTAATTCTTCTTCATCTTTCTTAAACAAAAGTTAATTAGGACAAGAGGGAGTACACAATATTAGCATCTTGACATGTTTGTTATATAATAAATTCAAGTGTAAGTGATCAATAATAGTTTTGAGAGAAAAAAAAAATATTCCTAGCACCTTGACATATTTGTTATATAATAAATTCAAGTGTAAGTGACCAATAATAGTTTTGAGAGAAAAAAAGTATTTAAAGAGACATGAATAATTTATTATACATACATACATATATATATATATATATATATATATATATATATNATATATATATATATATATATATATATATTTTCTTTTCATTTGGTCTTTACTAAATCTCTATTTTACAAATTTAACTAAACTCCCTTAATACCTTCAAATTCTCATGCTTTTGTTTATTAAAAAATATATGAAATTCACATAATATTGAACAACATATAAACCACATATTTTGTGATAGTAAAAAACAGTGTGAACAATTTTACATTTTTAATTGAGACAACTTTATCAAGTTCCATGTATGTCATCTCATAATTCAGTTTTGACTCTGGCTGTCTCAGTTTCTCCTCTCTGCTCTTGGTACCCTGCACCTCACCTCCCTCTCTTCTCTAATTCTCTTTGCTTTCCTAAGTTCTCTCATCACTCATCACTCTCACTCATCACCTCTCGGCTCTCACTTAGTCAGCCAGTCCCTCTCATCAGTCATCACCAAGACACCAAATCACCTCTCTTCGCAATCGCAAACTCGCACCGTCGCACGCATCCCCGTGGTCCGTCGACGCTGCAGCTGTTGAGTGGTGGTTCTGGGCTTGCTGTTGGTGGGTTTCTGTGCTGGGTGATTCACCGTCGCTGGTTTGCGACTTGGCTGTCATTGTAAGTTCTATCTTATTGCTTGGCTACTTGGCTACTTGACTGGGTGATACTACTGTGGAATGCTATTGTTATGCTTTCAAAGGCAGAGCAATCATAATAAAGAGTGACAGCTTGATGTAAAGTGGTACAACCATGCGGTAAAGGCATGATAGATGACAAAAAGCAACTTAGTTCAGTGCTTTGACAGGCTATGATCAAAATGCATAAAGTTTTGTCCCAATTCCTTTAACATGAGCATTTTCAAATGCAATGAATGTTTCTATCTATACTGGCTTTTGGAATATAACCCATCTATCACCTATAAGCAAGTACAATAAGGTTTCTCACTGTTTAAGATATTTCAATCAATATTGGGTGTCAACTTTCTAAACTAAGATGGAGCATGTGATCGTTGTTTATTATGGATTTAATAAGACATTTAGAGAGTGTATTCTAATGATGCTGATGGATGTATACGCGAGTGTGCCCCCTATCACGCTAGTCCTTACTCCTAAATTCATAATATGAAACTAGATTCTGGGTCAAATTGGAGCCTATCATGATCAAGTTAAAGATTGCATCTTCAGGCTGAACTGAATTGCTAGTAGTGTTCATAACAAGAAAACAAAGGAAAAGAATTGCTAGTAGTGTCGTACTTGTTTGGTCAATGATGGTGATCATTTCAGTTCTTAGTGATTTTCTATTGCTTCTTTTTTTTTTTTTTTTTTCATTTTTGGTTGGCTAGCCTACCTAACCCGCAACACACCCGCAGGTTGGGATGGGTTGAGGTTTTTTTAGTCTGCTCTGCCCGTTTGATGGTGGATTGAGGTGGGTTGGGACAGACCAGCCCATTTTAACAGCTCTACCCTAAAGCAGACCACCATGACTAAGTGGCAACTTGTTTTAAAATATGAGTGGTCATGTTTGTATGCAAAAGGAAATTTAAATTGAAAAATTCAATCTACTTTGCTTGTTCCATCAACTTCTAAAATTTAGCAGCTGGCTTCAATTATTATTGGGAAGTTTCTATTGCGAGTTTCCTTCTGCTTATCTATTTGATAACTTTTATTTTTGTTTGACCTTATTTGGTAATTTGTATTAGGAAAATGCTTGATAATTAGAATTTTGTTGTTAAAATTGCTACTAGAATGATATATATAGATTTATAATTGTGCTTAGATAAATATGATATCCCTACCACTTTGTTTCATTTAATAGTGTCATATTTAAATTTTGATATATTTTTTAGTAAAACCTCATTTTGATCCTTGAAATTTTTTTAAAATATCACTTTAATCCTTGATTTTTTTTTTTTTGTCCTACTTTAGTCCTTCAATTTATGTTTCGTCGGCCAATTTAATCTTTCATTTAGTCAGTTAGTGAAGTTGGATGAAAAAATCTATGTAACACATTAAGTGCTAATGTAGCTATTGTGTGGTGACATGACACCTTAAAAAAAATTTATGCTAAGATGACACCTTAGTATTTATTATTTAATTTTATTTTTAATTCTACTAGTTTTTCCTTAATTATGATTTCTTTTTTAATTTAAGGAGTTTCTAGTCATAATGTGATTTTAAAGAAGTCATAGGCTTATACATGCCTTTTTCCATGGATTTAGATTTAGGAATAACATGACATTGTCATGTTAGTTTAATCTAGATATATTTTATTTTGAATAAAAATATAGGTTTCTTAGATATTTTGAGGATGGATGTTATATCCCATATCACATGGAAACGGTCAATGTATAAATGACATATGTAGTTGACAATCTCAAGTCAACAATTTTTAAGTTTATTTGAGAAAATAAGATAAATTATATTTTGTATCTAGTAAAATATAAAAATTGCATCTTGATAGTAGATACTTGTTACGTCAGTGTGGTATGTCATACATATGTGTTGTTAATGTATTTTATAAGAAACTGTATATTCTATCACGTAATGGGTGATCAAAAACTTCATAATAACACCAAAATCAGATGGTGGGTCTACCTAAAAACCATCCAATTAAGTGAGGGTGTAGCACTATATATACTCCCTCTAAGAGGAGTGTGGCTTAGCAAGAGCCTTTAAATTATCTGTCTGTTTATATTTTGTCATAGATACATAGAATTAGATCTTCTAGTTCATAATCTAAAGAAATGTGAATTTAAACTTGAGACCTTATTCTTTCTAGAAGATTGTTGAACCAACTTGTGTTATGTGTGATCGTGTAAATTATCTCAGTTTATAGGTTTGTGTTTTTATTTTCATTTTTCTTGATTTGGTTTTATCTTATTATTGAGTTCTTCTACATCAAAATCAGGAAGCAAGAATGGTGGAAATTCTCGTTTCGACAGTTCAAAAAATCGGAGAGTATACTTGGGAACTCATCTGGCGGCAGCTGCTTCATGTTTTGTTCTACAAAGACAATTTGAAGGATCTAAAGGACCAAGTTAAGAATCTTGAAGGGCAAAGAGAGAGAATCCAACATTTGGTCGATAAAGAAAGAAGAAACGGGAAAAACATTTTCGCTGACGTGGACGTGTGGCTGGCGGAAGTGGAAAAGATCACTAGTGAGGCATATCAACTTCAAGACGACCCGAGCCATGCTAGTGTTGGATGCTGTCCTAATTTGAGGTGGCGGCATCAACTCGGTAGGAAAGCTAAAATGGAGGCGAAAAATGTTGGTGATTTGAAAATAAAAGGGGAATTTAGAAGTCTTGCATACGATCCTCCAAGGGAACCGGACTTCACAGCTAATATAAGAGGAAGTGTAATCTTCGAGTCAAGGATGTCAATTATGAATGAGATTATGCATGCTGCAACAGTCCCTAATATAAGAATGGTGGGGGTTTATGGGCTCGGAGGAGTGGGTAAGACTACGCTAGTGTATCAAGTTGCTGCAAAGGCTAAGCTAGAGAAGTCGTTTGATTCTGTTGTTACGGTTCTTGTTACCCAAACTCCAGACTTTAGATCAATTCAAGGTGGAATTGCAGATCAGTTAGGTATGACATTGATTGAGGAGAGTCTTTTTGGTCGAGCATTGCGCCTACGTGACCGGATAAAAAAAGAGAAAACTATCCTTATTATATTAGATAATGTCTGGGAAAGATTCGATATGAATGAAGTGGGAATTTCTTTAGGTGATCATAAGGGTTGCAAAGTGTTGATGACTTCAAGAACTCGAGATGTATTAAATGAAATGGAGAGCCAAAAGGATTTCAACTTAGAACCTTTAGATGAAAGTGAAACATGGAGGTTGTTTGAAGTTATGGCTGGTGATGTTGTCAAAGACAGCCGTCTGCAACGCATAGCAACCCAAGTGGTAAACAAATGTGTAGGTTTACCTGTTCTCATTGTTACAGTATCTGGGGCGTTGAAACATAAAGATATTCACGCTTGGAAAGATGCCTTAAGCAGGCTAACAAGAGTTGATAACAAACATCTGCGTGAGATATATCGTTCAGCTTTGGAGTTGAGTTACAACGAATTGGAGGGTAATGATGTGAAGGAACTATTCTTGCTTTGTGGAGTACTTGGAACATCTACTTCAATCAGCGACTTGTTGAAATATGGAATGGGTTTGGGTATTTTCAAAGACATAAATACTGTGGAAGATGCAAGAAACAGACTTCACTCTATGATTGGCCATTTGAAGGATTCTTGTTTGTTACTTGAAGGTGATAAAAGGACAAAGGTCGTGGAAATCCACGACAATGTTCGTGAAGTAGCTGTCTCCATTGCATCAAAGGGATGATCATGTTTTCACAATTCAAAGTGTGGCTGAATTTAAAAACTGGCCAACAGAGGGATGCACCCAGATCATCTTGCCATGGTATCGTATCCATGAGGATTTGGATCCAGTCATGTCACTTGAGTCATGTTGCTCAGATCTGAGCCGTCCATTTCATTAAAGCTCATTTCAACCATTAAATATTAATGTGTTTTAATAGTTGAAATGACCTTAAATAGAATAGACGGCTTAAATCTAAGCAACATAACTCAAGTTAACATGACTGGATCTCTTCCCTATCCATGAGCTCCCTAAAAGGTTAGATTATCCTGAGCTCAAGCTATTTTACTTGAATAATGCCAATAACCACTCCTTGGAAATCCCAGATTCCTTCTTTGAGGGAATGACAAACCTCAAAGTGTTGGATTTAACATGCATGAACATATCTTCCTTACCCATATCATTGTCTTCCCTAACAAAGCTGAAGAGGTTGTGTTTGGATCATTGTGCTTTGGGAGGTATGGCTGCTCTAGAAACCTTGAAGAATATAGAAATTCTTAGCCTCTTAAAATCATCAATGACTAAATTGCCTAACGAAATAGGGCAATTGACTCGTCTAAGGATGTTAGATTTGAGCAGTTCTCGAGTTGAACTCATTCCACCCAACATAATATCTAGCTTGATCAATTTGGAAGAATTCTATGCGGGTGATACCTCCATTAAGTGGGACGCTGAAAATGCAACTAAGCAAAACAAGAAGGCTAGCGTTGCTGAGCTGTGCAAGTTGCCTCACTTGACTGCTCTGGATATACAAATTCAAGATGCTTCAATTTTGCCAAGTGATGACTCGTTCTTTGAGTAGTTGGAAAGATATAAAATTTTCATTGGAGATGTATGGACTTGGTCTGAGATGTATGAAGACTCGAACATTTTGAAGCTCAAGCTCTGTATCAGTACTCATTCAGGGGAAGGGGTGACAAAGTTACTTGAAGGAGTGGAAGATTTACATTTAGATGAAATTAAAGGCATTTCAAATGGGCTTTATCAGTTGAATTTTGAAGGGTTTCTACAGTTGAAGCACCTCCGCATTCAAAATAATGATGAAATTCAGCACTTAGTTAACTCAATGGAGTGTATTCAACCCCATGACGCCTTCCCCAACTTGGAGGCACTAGTTCTCCATAAGCTCAGTAACTTAGAAAGGATATGCCTTGGGCCTCTTACAGACACATCTTTTCACAAACTTAAAGTTATCAAAGTGAAAAGCTGTGACCGAATGGAAAATCTCATATCGTCTTCAGTGGCTGGAGGACTTTCTCAACTTCTTGAAATTGAAGTTTCTGAATGCAATTTTATGAAGGAGATTGTCGTTGCAGAAAATGCCATCAGTGCTGATAACGAAATAACAAGTATGATCAAATTTGATCAGTTGCGTTCTCTCACTTTAGAATGTCTGCCAGCACTTGTTGAGTTTTACTTTGACGAATTGAATTCTTCACAATCCAAGCCACTTTTTAGCTCGAAGGTATGCCCATTGGAATTTATTTGAAACGTATGATTGATACAATGCTAACGTTTGACATGTCATTTGTACAAGCATTTCAACAAAGACTTAAATTTTTGCAAGGTACATTAGTTGCATTTACAAAACCACGGTGAGTTGTGTAAGTGCTGATTTTGACTTTCTTGTAGAAAAGTTAGGGAGGGAGGAAGGTGAAGAGAGATGATGATGATATGTGTGTCTCTTTGTGTCATATCATTAAGTTATTTAAATGCATTTATGTAGTGTAACTTAATTCTTATCTATATATTCCAGTCAAAAAAAAAAAAAAAAATGCATCAATGATATATTTGTGATTTCAAATACATATTATAATGTAGTTTTTCCAAATAAAATTTTGCTTGATAGAATGATATAAATTTGTGGATTTACATATTGGAAGACAAGTTAATTTGATTTGAAAACTTCAAAGAGTAAATTATTGAACAACGTTTATACAATATAAATTAAAAAATGTTTTTGCATAAAGTTGAATAACTGCTTCATTCCCTGGTTATTTCACTTTTCTCCTATGGGACTCCTTTCTTTGTGTTTTCCGGTGCTGCTTATCTTTCATTTTGATGCAAAGAGTCAATAAATGAAATACTTTTGTCTAAAACTCAATTAACTTCAACTATAATTGTGCTTCCTAGGTTGCATTTTCTAATTTGGAAACCTTGAAGTTGAGCTCAATCAATTTGAAGAAAATATGGGATGATTCTCAAATTTTGACCACTTGCTGCGTTCAAAATTTAACCAGCTTGATTGTGGAGGGTTGTGGCAACATAAAGTACTTATTTTTGTCTTCCATGGTTGGAAGCTTTTCAAAACTCAAATTGCTCAAAATTAGTAAATGCCATGTGATGGAGGAGATTGTGGCTGCAGAAGCAGGAAGAAACAATGGTATTACATTAGCAGAGGTATTGACACTCTCTTAATCTTTCTCTCTTTCTTGTCACGTTTTCATCTGCTTTACGATTTTACCATCTGGAAACTTCACATTTAATGTCCATTAGAAATAACTTTAATCGATTACGTACCTGCTTGTAAGGCTNTTTTCTAATTTGGAAACCTTGAAGTTGAGCTCAATCAATTTGAAGAAAATATGGGATGGTTCTCAATTTTTTACCACTTGCTGCGTTCAAAATTTAACCAGCTTGATTGTGGAGGGTTGTGGCAACATAAAGTACTTATTTTTGTCTTCCATGGTTGGAAGCTTTTCAAAACTCAAATTGCTCAAAATAAATAAATGCTATGTGATGGAGGAGATTGTGGCTGCAGAAGCAGGAAGAAACAATGGTGTTACATTAGCAGAGGTATTGACACTCTTAATCTTTCTCTTTTTCTTGTCACGTTTTCATCTGCTTTTACGATTTTATCATCTGGAAACTTCACATTTAATGCCCATTAGAAATAACTTTAATCAATTATGTACCTGCTTATAAGGCTAGAGAGTTTCACACGATTCAAAACTTGGTGTTTACTAGTTCTGATGTCTATTCTTCAACGATGTATTACTTTACATGAGCAGCTTACTTTTGCTATTTTTCGGAGTTTCTCATTGTATTTATTACAGACATTTATTTCTTAATATTGTATTTGCTATTTCTTATAATTGATGATGAGTATAAATATGGTTTGTAATGTCCACCTTAGACCTGTCATTAAATAATTTTTTGTCGTTGTGAGACTTAAATGCATATAAGAAATTTATATCGTAGCAGTAGTGGTTATTGTCATAATAATGGTAATTTATGATTTGATAAACTGTGTATCACAGGTTCAATTCCCCAAATTGGAGAAAATGATAAGAAATGACATGAAAAACTTGGAGACAATATGGCACCAACAATTTGGGAGTTTGAGAACGATGGAGGTGAAAAATTGTGAAAAGCTTGTGAGGATTTTTCCATTTCATGTGCAGAGAAAATTTTCTAGTCTAGAGACGATCGTGTTCACTGACTGTAGTTCACTGAAAGAGATATTCGAATTGAATGCTAATGAAAATGAAAAGGACACTGAAGTGAATACACAACTGAGAATGTTGACTCTACTTGAGCTGCCAAATCTCAAACAGATATGGAGTGGAGAAGCCCAAGGAATCCTTTGTTTTCATAATCTTGAAGTTGTGCGTGTTGAAGAATGTCCAAAATTGGAATATCTCTTTCCTCTCTCCATAGCCATGAGCCTCCCTCAGCTTGAAGAAATTCTCATAAAACAAGCACTGGGCATGAAGGAATTTGTTGCAAATAAAGAAGGATCCATGAAAGGAACTGCTAAATTTGAGTTTAATCGACTAGCCACGTTAATTATTTGCAATTTGCTTGAAGCCGATAGATTCGATGTCGGAAATTTCACTTTACATTGTCCATCATTGAAAATATTAAATGTGTTTTATTGTCTCAAACTGGAGTTATTCAAGACGCAATCTATGTACTACCCAGAAAGAGATCATGATGGCAACCTTAATGTTTCAACTCAACAACCGCTTTTCATAGCTGAAGAGGTATCTATGATGTATGAATTAATTATTATATTGAAATTATATTTAGTGATGCAATGTTTTCTGATCTTGAAATTTTAAATTTCCAATAACCTAGTTCTAGAATTTTATGTTTGTATTGTTTACTCTATATGCGTGACATTTTTTGTCTCACTAAGGTTTGATTATGGGATCATTTCCATGATAGAATACTTAATATTTAACCATTAAGGTGTCTGAATGAAGACCTTGTATATCCATGTTAACTATAAAATTATAGAAGTATTTGTTCCTATGAGACAAGCGCAATCTTTTAATTTGTCATTTTACATTGTTCTGGAGAAAATTTTAGATAAAATTTGTTTTCACTATTTGCTCTCACATGAATTGCAAGTGTGTCTATCAATTTAATAATAGGTGGGCATAATGAGATTTTATTGAGGAGAGATTATTATGTGTCTTACTGTTGAATAGTTTGTAAAAGTGTTTATTTAACCAAGTCTCACATTAGTTAAATTAAAGAATGTAAAAGGCTTTATAAAGGCAAACTAAAGTTATAGAGTAACTTTAGATAAATGGGCACAAGCCCATTAGGCTAAGGCTCAATAGCCTAGCAAGTCAGAGATTCTTAGTGGTCTTTGATTGGCACTTGAGCACTTTGGATAAGTATTTTAAAGTCTGGTTATTAAAACCAGACTGGACCAATTCGGGTCAGTTTAACCCAGTTCAGATAACAATTATATCTGTTAGGTTTATGAGTAAACCCGAATAGACAATTGTGTCTATTTCGAACAGACAATTTTGTTTATTCTGAACAGATAGTTGTGTCTGTTTCGAACAGATAGTTGTGTCTATTCCGAATAGATAGTCATGTTTGTTCATTACTGACCAGTCATACTTGTTCAATTAGTGCCTTTTTAAGTCTATAAAAGGGAATTCCCTAATGCATTAAAATTCACTTTTCCATTGAGAGTTTTTTAGGGCTTTGTTGTATCCTAGGATAACTTGCTTTTATAAAGAAGCAATATTACACTCAAGACAGTGTAATTGTTCACGCCTCAAAGCCATTCTGTTTTAGTTTCCATTAACGTTTTTCCTAACAATTTGAGTGTAATATTCGTAATGGAGGTTGTTACTACTTCTACTGTAAAGTTGCAAGATTCTGTGAAACTCAACCAGTTTGATGGAACGAATTTCACTAGGTGGAAAGATAAGATGAAGTTCTTACTCACAACCTTGAAGGTGTTTTATATCCTGGACCCGAATCTGCCATCCATTGCTACACCAACTGCTGAAGATTCGGATCAAGTAAGAAACTAGAGGCAGAAACGTGAGGAAGATGAATTGGTGTGTCGTGGCCACATTTTGAATACCCTTACGAATCGTCTCTATGATCTCTACTCCAACCTGACTTCACCAAAGGACATCTGGAATGCATTGGAAGTCAAATATCAAAGCAAAAAAAAAGGTACTGACAAATTTCTTGCTTTGAATTACTTTGATTTCAAAATGTCTGATAACATGCCAGTCATGGATCAAGTCCATGAACTACAAATTTTAGTTTCCAGATTAAGAGATTTGGAGATCTTAATTCCTGATACTCTTCAGATAGGAGCAATTTTGTCCAAATTGCCTCCTTCTTGGAATGGGTACAGAAAGAAAGTGTTGCATTCACCTGATAATTTCACTCTTGAACAGTTTCAAGCTCATTTACAGATTGAGTGTGAAACACGTGTTAGAGATGAAAAGTTTATGAAAATAAATGTG
Source organism: Cercis canadensis (assembly GCA_003255065.1). Taxonomy (NCBI): domain Eukaryota; kingdom Viridiplantae; phylum Streptophyta; class Magnoliopsida; order Fabales; family Fabaceae; genus Cercis; species Cercis canadensis. The sequence continues at coordinate 28,738 of QAOA01006202.1, read as the reverse complement.
AATCCAAAAGAGAATTCGCAGCAAGTGAATGCAATAACAGGTAATTCTGGAAACAACAAATCTAGAAACAAGTCTAAAGGGAAGAATCAGGACAAACTTAAAGTCCAGAAAAATGGTGGATTCAAGAAAAACAAAAAAAACAAGGCTTGCTTTCACTGTGGAAAGAAAGGACACTACATCAAGGAATGTAGATTCAAAAATTATGAAAAGAAGAAAGAAAATACTTCTGAGAAAGCTAAACTAGCCAACTTGTTGGAAGATGAAGTAAAAGAATTTGTTGCAATGGTTTCCAACATTCAGATTGGAATGGTGACTGAGTTGAACATGGTTGTTGCATCAAGTAATATGGATTGGTTCCTTGATTCGAGTGCAACAATACATGTCTGCAATAACAAAGCTTGCTTCAAAACTTACCAAGTGTTGGAGGAACAAGATGAAATTCTAATGGGGAATCACCAGCGTGTCAAGGTGCATGACAAAGGGTCTGTTGTGCTGAATTTCACTTCTGGGCAGAAACTTACCCTTGTCAATGTTCATCATGTTCCTGATGTTAAAAGAAACTTAGTTTCTGCAAGTTTGCTTTGTAAGAAGGGTTTTAAGATTGTCCTAGAGTCAGACAAAATTGTAATGTCCAAGAGTGGACTGTTTGTAGGAAAGGGATACTCCCTTGATGGCATGTTTAAGTTAAGTGTGAATGAAATAAACGTTGTTTCTGCTTACATTGATTCTTCTTCTTTATGGCATGCTAGACTAGGACATTTAAATTATCATATGATAAAATATATGTCAACTCATGATTATATTGATTGCAAGCATGTTCATAAAGATAAATGTGAAATTTGTGTTGAAGCAAAAATAACAAGAAAACATTTTCCTAAAGTAGAACGTGATACACAAATTTTAGATTTGATTCATTCTGACATTTGTGAATTAAATGGTAAATTAACCAAAGGAGGAAAAAGGTATTTCATCACATTTATAGATGATTGTTCTCGGTTTTTATATGTATATCTATTGAGAACAAAAGATGAGGCCTTTGAAAGATTTAAGGAATTTAAATCTGTGGTAGAGAATCAAAAGGAAAGAAAAATTAAAATATTTCGGAGTGATAGAGGTGGAAAATATTTCTCTACGGAATTTGATAAATTCTATGAAGAAAATGGAATAATCCATCAGAAAACTGCCCCTTTTACACCCCAACAGAATGGACTAGCAGAAAGGAAAAATAGAACCCTAGTTGATATGATAAATGCTATGCTTTTAAGTGCTAAGTTACCATATAACTTGTGGGGTGAAGCTTTACTTACTACATGTCACATTCATAACAAAGTTCCTTCCAAGAAAACACATGTTTCACCATATGAAATATGGTATGGAAGGAAACCAAATCTGAATTATTTTAAAGTGTGGGAGTGTGTTGCATTCTATAGACTTCCTGATTCTCAAAGAACCAAATTAGGGCCAAGAGGAATTAAAAGTGTTTTTGTTGGTTATGCACAAAATTCTAAAACATATAGACTTCTAAATTTAGAGTCTAATGTTATAGTGGAATCTATTCATGTTGAATTTTTTGAAGAAAAATTCATGTTAGATCAAATTGTGCATGAACCTGAAAATGGTACGCATGAACCAAAAAGTGGTATGCATAAACCACAAAATTCACAGGATCAAAATAGTTTTGATAATCTTAATTCTCTTGCTAAGGGTAAGAGAAAACTTGTGAATGAAGCATCTGAACCAAGAAGAAGTCAAAGGCCAAGAAAAGAGGAAAGTCTTGATCCTAATTTTATTACTTTCTTGGTAGAAGGTAGTAGAAATCGGATTTGTAAAAAGGTGAAGATATTGTTAAACATTGAAAGTGAGCCCAAAACTTTTGAAGAAGTAATGTCTTCTAGAGATTCAGCTTTCTGGAAAGAAGCTGTGAATGATGAAATTGACTCAATAATGTCTAATAATACTTGGGTCTTAATTGACTTACCACTTGGCTCAAAGCCCATTGGTAACAAATGGGTTTTCAGGAGGAAATATAATTTTGATGGTACATTGCAAACCTTTAAAGCAAGACTAGTTGCAAAAGGTTTTACTCAAAAGAAAGATCTAGATTATTTTGATACCTATGCTCCAGTTGCTAGAATAACATCCATTAGAGTTCTTTTTGCTTTGGCATCTATACATAAATTGCATATACATCAAATGGATGTTAAAACAGCATTTTTAAATGGTGATTTAAAGGAAGAGGTTTACATGCAACAACCTGAAGGTTTTGTTCTTCCTGGAAATGAACACAAAGTGTGTAAGCTTATAAAATCTTTGTATGGTCTTAAACAAGCTCCTAAACAATAGCATGAAAAGTTTGATTCAGCAATTTTTTCTTTTGGGTTTAGACATAATACTGCTGATAAATGTATTTATTCCAAGTTTACTAAAGATTATGGAGTAATAGTTAGCCTCTATGTAGATGATATGGTTATCTTTGGTACCAATATGCATGGTATAAATGAAACTAAAAAGTTTCTGATCTCAAAATTTAAGATGAAAGATCTTAATGAGGTTGATACAGTTTTGGGTATCAAAGTTACTAAGCATGATCATGGGTTTACTTTAAGTCAAACTCATTACATAGAGAAAATTTTGAGCAAATTTGAACATCTCAAAATTAGAGAATACAATTCTCCATATGATACTACTGTAAAACTTGTGAAAAATATTGGTAGACCTATAGAACAATTGAAATATGCTAGTGCTATAGGAAGCTTGATGTATGCAATGCATTGTACAAGACCAGATATTGCTTTTGTTGTATGCAAATTGTCAAGATTTACAAGTAGCTCTAGTACAGAACATTGGGAATCAGTTGGAAGGGTATTTGGATACCTGAAAAGTACTGCAAACCTGAAGTTATCCTATGCAGATTTTCTTGCTGTACTAGAAGGTTATTCAGATGCAAGTTGGATAACAAGAGCTGGTGAAAGTATAGCAACAACATGTTGGATATTTACACTAGCTGGAAGTGTGATATGTTGGGCATCAAAGAAACAAACCTGCCATACCCATTCTACCATGGAGGTAGAGTTTATTGCTTTGGCTGTTACGGGTAAGGAAGCTGAGGGATTAAGAAACATGTTTGAAATTGAGTTGTGGCCACAACTAATGCCATATGTTTCCATACACTATGATAGTGAGGCTACAATGTCTTGTGCTTTCAGTAACATGTATAATGGAAAGTCAAGACATATTAGTCTAAGGCATGATTATATTAAAAAATTGATATCGAGTGGTACCATTTCACTTCTTTATGTGAAATCTGCAAATAATTTGGCTGATCCTTTTACCAAATATTTATCAAGAGATATGGTTGGAGGACAACATGTAGTATAAGACTAAATTGAACCCTCAAGACACCAATGATGGTAACCCAACTTTGAATTACAAATTAGTAATTACTAAAGTTTAATGGGTAACAACAAGTCATTGATAAGTGTCTGATTTAACACTAATTAAGAGGAGTCTCATACAAAACATGAGGTTAGTGCTTACTGTTACGTTGAGAGGATGAGCTTAGCTCTTAATGGAGTTGTTTAAAAAATTGTCTAAAGTAACAGGGACAATGAAATGAACTCCACCTATGTGAATATGAAGTGGTGCCGCTTCAACAAAGGTTTAATGGGTTTTACCTTTTGAAAATATTCACAGAAAATGGGATTGCTTAGCACATGGCCATTTAAATAGTGCTAGGGCTGTTAAAACCTGTTTGGAAAATTGTATAAATATGATGTGTATGATATCTTCAATCCTAATAGCAAGGAGTCTTAGTTTAATCTTCGGACACCAAATACTTCATTAGCATCCTTAGATATTTATACTAATTTTAAAGTTTAAACATGAAAGGTACCTTTTAATACGCATCATTTTTATAGTGAATAATTTAGTTTACAAACTAGTGGGGGAATGTTGAATAGTTTGTAAAAGTGTTTATTTAACCAAGTCCCACATTGGTTAAATGAAAAAATGTAAAAGACTTTATAAAGGCAAATTAAAGTTATAGAGTAACTTTAGAAAAATGGGCACAAGCCCATTAGGCTAAGGCCCAATAGCCTAGCAAGTCAGAGATTCTTAGTGGTCTTTGATTGGCACTTGAACACTTTGGATAAGTATTTTAAAGTCTGGTTATTAAAACCAGACTGGACCAGTTTGGGTCGGTTTGACCCGGTTCGGATGACAATTATATTTGTTTGGTTTATGAGTAAACCCGAATAGACAATTATGTCTGTTTCGAACAGATAATTTTGTCTATTCTGAACAAATAGTTGTGTTTGTTTCGAACAGACAGTTGTGTCTATTCCGAATAGACAGTCATGTTTGTTTATTACTGACCAGTCATACTTGTTCAATTAGTGCCTTTTCAAGTCTATAAAAGGGAATTCCCTAATGCATTAAAATTCACGTTTCTATTGAGAGTTTTTGAGGGCTTTGTTGTATCATAGGATAACTTGCTTTTATAGGGAAGCAATATTACACTCAAGACCGTGTAATTATTCACACCTCAAAGCCATTATGTTTTAGTTTCCATTAACATTTTTCCTAACACTTACAACTTGTGGTTAATGGTATAGGTGATTCCCAAGTTGGAGCACTTGAATCTAACAAGTAAAGATGTCCGCATGATTCAGCAAGGCCAAATTACAAGTGACCTTAACAACAAACTGACACATCTTCGGCTACAATTTTTTGAGGATGCAGATGCCACCTTTCCGCATTGGATTCTCCAAGAGTTACCCAATCTGAGATCTCTTTGCATTGAATATTGTTCGTTCAAGGAGATATTGCATGAAGGACTCCTAGGTGAGAAAGGACAAATTGAAATTACTACACGGCTCAAATGGTTCCAGCTAGTTGGAGTAAATAAAATTCAGCATATATGCAAAGAAGGATCCCAACTTGACCCAGTTCTTGTGGTTGTTGAAAGCATCTATTTACATGGATGTTCAGGACTGATATATTTAGTGCCCTCCTATGTGACTTTTAGTCACTTGACATATGTGAGGGTAGGGAAATGCGACGGGTTGCTATATTTAATTTCATCCTTAACAGCAAAAAGTCTGGTAAAACTCAAGCAAATGGAAATTTTGGAGTGCGAATCACTTGAAGAAATAGTGAAGGAAAAGGGAGATGAGACGGAAGAAAATATTGCGTTTAACAGTTTGACAATTTTGGAACTAAAATGTTTGCCAAGGCTCAACTGGTTTAGCGCAAGCAAGTGCCTCCTCTGGTTCCCAATGTTGGAACAAGTAGTTGTGAAGCAGTGTCCTAGAATGAAGACGTTCTCTGTTGGAGATACAAGCACACTAGAACCTCGAAAAGTGCAAGTAGAAGAAGGATGGTTCTGGAAGGATAACCTTAATGCAACTATAAAGATGTCTACATAACGGTAACTATATAGATATATTATCCCACTCTTTCCTTTTTATCACATCAAACGTTATGGAAAAATTTGCAAAGGGACGAAGACTTGGAGAGAAGTCCAAAAAGCACACTTCTTAATTACACGAACAAAAAGAAACAAAAAATTCCAGGAAGTTCTTTATCGTGAAAGCAAAAAATTTTGAATTGACGTGTGGAAGAAAAGGCCCATAATCCTTGTTGTTTAATCCCAATGGATTTCAAGTAATGATTCACAACAGTCAAATTCCAAGGTAGAAAGAAAAGAGTGATAGAGGGTGGTTGGGAAATTGTTGCAAACTAGTTTAGAAAATTGTAAAAGTATATTTTTACAATAAAAGAGTGGAAAAGATCAAAGTTATTAATTATAACATAAGTGGGAGTGTGAACAGAGTGCGTGTTCGACCTTCTTTGGTGTTTATGCGTTTCCCCATTTCACATGTAAAAGTATTAGTAAACAAAACATTAGATGACTCCAGCTGTTAAAGTTGGTGAAGTGGGGTAATGGAAATGTGTATATATATATAGGCTGTAAGATGTTCAGCATTGGCACTGAGACAACAAAAGTTTCAGCTATAGAATTACTCTTCCCTCACGTCCATTAACACCAGCTAGCATTCCATTAGTTCCCAAAAAATCAAACCTCAGATACCAACAAAAATGAACCTTGAAGTTGAAGACGGTACACAAAAACACAACCAAAGCGTAAAGAAGAGATGTCTGGGAATTTTTCAAGCTGTTTTTTTCTATTTGTTCAAAAGGGAGGATGATGTTGAGAATAAGAAGACATGGATGGAAGATATGAGAGGAAACCTGTCCATGGCAACTACCCTGATCGCCGCCATAACGTTTCAAGCTGCAATTAACCCACCAGGTGGGATTATGGCACTTGACCCACCAAAAAAAGACACTGCACCAGCCCCTTACTTGTTTAACAGTACTTAGATCTGCTTTCACACTGCTGGAAATGGAGAAAAATACATATGTGGTGGGCAAGCTGTTTTAGCTGCCCTATACCCAGATGCCTATTACTACTTCATAACTTTCGATACCATCTCTTTTGCTGCATCTCTCAGTGCTTGCCTCTTGCTTGTAAGTGGAATCCCCCTTAGGCATAGATTCCCTATGTGGTTCCTCTCAATAGTTATGTCTCTCGCTCTCACATGCTTAGCAGCTACCTTTCTTTCTGGTGTGTTATTGTTGACCCCTAATCCCCTTTACCATTCAGCTCAAAAAAACTTTAAATTATTAATGCTACTTTGGATTGGATTACTCGTGTTCGTCGGTTTGTTCCTCACAATCCGCTTTGTTGGTTGGATGGGGAAAGGTGGACAAAGAGCAACATCAGCAATCAAGCATGGGAATGATTCAGCCTAAGAATAAAGCTTTATTGATCTGTATGAGTTTCAGCAATATTGTACAAAGGTTTGTCTGCTGTTATTCTGCATTCAGAATATATAGCTATGTGTAAGATTGCTTTCTATCGTGAAATAATAGGTTTGTTTGTAAGATCGTTGGTGTCCTTATGTNTGCCTGGAGTGTATGTGTACTTTGTGTAGGGATGTCCAATTAAGTTCTCTTGTGAAAATAAGTGTGATTGGCATGTTTGGATGCCCTAGCTGGTGTGTTTGTATTTTGTGAAATAAGTGTCATATCACTCTTTTTGAAACCAAGGAGTTTAATGCGCCGAACTGGGAGAAGATATGCAATATCTCAAAAAGTAGGTTTCGGTATAAAATTCGTTTGAATGAAATAATACATCTAAATAAAAACAATATATAGAATTGAACTCTACAGTACTATAGTTTTTGCCATGTATCAATTTTATAAATCTTTCAACATGTTTAATTAACAAGTATAAGTAGTTGTGTTATCGTTCTCAATGTCAACAAATTTTTACGGCCACTTAAGACTCTAATATATAACTATTCATGATAAAAAATGTTATAAGTAAAACACATCTTTGTCACTCTCAAATAGCCTTTGTGTAGGGATGCCTGGAGTGTATGTGTACTTTGTGTAGGGATGTCCAATTAAGTTCTCTTGTGAAAATAAGTGTGATTGGCATGTTTGGATGCCCTAGCTGGTGTGTTTGTATTTTGTGAAATAAGTGTCATATCACTCTTTTTGAAACCAAGGAGTTTAATGCGCCGAACTGGGAGAAGATATGCAATATCTCAAAAAGTAGGTTTCGGTATAAAATTCGTTTGAATGAAATAATACATCTAAATAAAAACAATATATAGAATTGAACTCTACAGTACTATAGTTTTTGCCATGTATCAATTTTATAAATCTTTCAACATGTTTAATTAACAAGTATAAGTAGTTGTGTTATCGTTCTCAATGTCAACAAATTTTTACGGCCACTTAAGACTCTAATATATAACTATTCATGATAAAAAATGTTATAAGTAAAACACATCTTTGTCACTCTCAAATAGCCTTAACCCTTCATTCAAAGACAGGCCAAGGACCTTAAACCATATAGTATTATGTGAATTATGACCCAAGATTTTAACCAACTTTTCTATTTTAATAATAGAACCTATATTTAGGGCAAATTTACCAAACTCACTATTTGTGTAATGATTTTCATTTCAGTTATGTTTCACTCTATTAATTATATTAGACACAAAATGGAGTAAGTTGTCATTCAATTATAGACAATACTAAACATAACAATATTAACAATAAGAGTTAAATACATTTTTTGTCCCTAAATTATTTCTCAAATGTAATTTTAGTCCTTGATTTATTTTTTGTGTCACTTTAATCCTCAAATAATCATTCTGCTCGTTAAATCAATATTTTAAGTGATCATTTTTTGTGCTACAAAAAATTGGTTTGATAGACAATGTGATTATTTAAAAATTAAAGTAACACAAAATAAATCAAAAACTAAAGTAACATTTGAGAAAAAAAAAATATTTTACTCAAATAATAATTTCATTACTACTATTATGACAGAGACTCAGAGAATGAACAGCAAGACTGAAGAGAATGAGAAATTGAATTCATTGAAGTAATTTACACAGAGCTGGTATACTTTATACCAGAAGCACAGAACCCACTACTCAAGCATAACAGAATTGTTAACTTACTCCGGCTAATACGCCAACTCATCTAACTAACTACATGTGGGTAATAACTAACTAACTACACGCAGATAATAACTACACTAATGCTTGCTGACGTGTCTAATACTCCCCCTCAAGGTGGGAGATAAATGTCTAATACTCCCATCTTGAAAAGTAAGAAGCAAAACTGAGTGGCAGGGACTGCTTTTGTCAAAAGATCAGCCAATTGATGTTGGGACTTGACATGGACAAGCATGATGAAGCCAGAGTTGAGATGCTCACGAATAAAGTGACAATCAATGTCCACATGTTTGGACCTCTCATGAGAAGTAGGATTAGAAGCCAAATGGATGGCAGATTGGTTGTCACAGAAGACCATGACCGAAGGTACTGGTATGGCAAACACTCTGCACAATTGGCGAAACCACAAGAGCTCACTGGTAACACTGGCCAGGGCTCTATATTCAGCCTCAGCTGAAGACCTCGAGACAGTAGGTTGGCGTTTTGATTTCCAAGTAATAGAAGAATCTCCAATAAAAACACAGTAACCTGTTGTAAATCTCCTAGTGTCAAGGCAACTTCCCCAATTTGCATCAGCAAAGGCAGTGATTTTGAGAAAGGAATTGCAAGGGAAAAAGAGTCCTTGGCCAGGGCTTGCCTTGAGATACTAAATAAGATGATAGACAGCTGCCAGGTAAGGAGTATGTGGACAGGACATGAACTGACTTAGTTTGTTGACAGCATAGTTAATTTCTGGTCTGGATATAGTGAGATACATGAGGCGGCCAATCAATCTGTGATACATAGAAGCATCAGGCAAGAGTTCCCCATCAGTTTTATTGAGTTTCAAATTAGAATCCATAGGCACTGACATTGGTTTGGAAGCTGAAAGGCCAGTATCCTCCAATAATTGCAAAGTATATTTGCGTTGACAGAGGGAAATGCCTTTGGTGGAGTGAGCAATCTCCAAGCCAAGGAAATATTTTAAGTCCCTAAGGACTTTGAACTTGAAAAGCTTCTGCAACAGTAACTGAATATGATGCACCATGTTGACATTAGGACCTGCAAGGACTATGTCATCAACATAAACCAAAAGGATGACTAGTGTGGGACCTTTGCCAATAGTAAAGAGGGAATAGTCACTGTGAGACTGAGAGAAGCCATTCTGGATCAAGGTGGTGGAAAACTTGTGAAACCATTGGCGTGAGGCCTGCCTTAAGCCATAAAGGGATTTGTGTAACTTACAAACCATGTTCTCCCCCTGTGTTGGATACCCCAAAGGTAACTGCATATAGACTTCCTTAAATAAATCACCATTCAAGAAGGTATTGTTCACATCAAGTTGAACTAAAGTCCATTTCCTGACTGCTGAAACAGAAAGCAATAACCTGACAGTGGTGATTTTTGCCACAGGAGAGAAAGTATCTAAGAAGTCAATCCCTGCTTGCTGTGTATAGCCCTTAGCCACCAAAAGAGCTTTATGCCTATCTAAGCTTCCATTATCTTTATATTTAACTTTGTATAACCATCTGCAACCAACAATGTGTCTGCCCTTTGGAAGTGGCACCACAGACCAAGTGTGATTGGCTTCAAGAGCATCTAATTCTTCTTTCATGGCCAACCGCCATTCAGGAAATTTGATGGCTTGATGATAAAACTGGGGTTCATACACGGTAGACACTTGCATAATGAAGGTCTTGTAGGCAGTAGATAATTTGTCATAGGTGACCACCTATTGGATAGGATAGGTGGTGGCAGGAGCTGGCAGTGAGCAGACATAGTCTTGCAAATAAGTAGGTGGCTTGAGTGTTCTGCTGGTCTTGCGAGTTGTGGGAGCAGGTGCTGAGGGAAGTGACTCAGTAAGAGATACTGAGCTGGAATCAGAGGAGGTGAGAACAGGTTCAATGCTGGTAACAGGTTCAATGGTGGTAACAGGTTCAATGGAGGCTGGTGGCACAGAGGGAATGGCAGCATCAGTGGCATGACAACCAGGGTCATTTTGAGAAATTGGAATGACTAGTTGTTGGAACATATCCATGGCCACTGGTGAGGATGGTATGGCTTGAAAGGGAAAAACAGATTCATGAAAGGAGACATCTCTAGAAATGATGAATTTTCTAGTTTTGACGTTGTAGAGTTTATAGCCTTTGTATCCTATTGGATAACCCATGAAAAACTTGATGGGACTTTTTCCACCGGCAAGTGTACCGGGTCACACAAGTAATATAATAGTGAGTAGAGTATCGTTCCCACGAGGATTAAGGCTAGCAACTACCAATTTCACCAATAAAGATTCTATTTGGAAAGATCTATGGTTTGAGAATGGTTGATTAACTAAAGCTAGAAAATAAAGCAAGAACAATTTAATAATAATTAAACTAAGAAATTAACAATGAACAAAAGAAGGTTAGAGGTTGATTTCACTCGAATTTGACTCCGGTTACTTCATAGACAAAATAACCTTTGAATTACTGAAGAATAAGTTATTCTAATTACAAATCCTTTATTGTTGGCCAATTTCCCTAATGTGATTGATCCCAATCCCTTGGTGAAACAATCCTCCCTATCCCAATCAATTGCCCAATTCCTTGGTACAATTAATTTGTCTAAGTGATTAAACTCTAGAAAATTAATTAGACCACATAAACTAAGTTATCTATTCCTAGATTAACTTGATTTATGGTAGAGATTACAAGAGCACACCCACATCTTACTATCCCTAGCATCAACATGAGTCAATAAATCATTCAAATGATGGCCAAACATTCAAAAGCATTAAGAACAGTAAAATCTACTCCAACAAATAGATTTGAATCAAAATAACATTAATCAACAGCAAAGCTTAATCCGAACTACATCAATCCCTAACTAAGAAAGTTTAACTACACATATTTAAACCAGAAAAACAGAGAAATGGAAGACAAGATAGAATCAGAAAAACTCATTCTCATGAATTCTTTCAATGGGTTGATCTTCTATCTTGCTCTTCTTCAACCCCTTCGGGTTGGGCTACCGCCTCTGGCTCTGAATCGTGCCTCTTGATGTCCAAAAGATGGAGCTCCTTTCTTTCCCCCCTTAGATGCATATAAATACAATTCTAAATCTAGGGTTTCACCTTTCAGAAGCTTGAACACGGCCTAGACACGGCCGTGTTCACTTATGGTGGCTGGGCGTGTTCTTTAGATGCTCTCTGGACCTCGAACACGGGCATGGACACGGCCGTGTCCCTTGTATAGAATTCAATTTCCTTTGATTCCTTTGCCTCTTAGGATTAATTAGCCACCGAAATCACTTAATTTGGACTTAAGATGAGTAAGTTATGCCCAAATCTCTTCATAAAGGTCCAGACTCGATTCCAGGATACTGGTTCTGATTTCTGGGTTAAATTTGACCCACTGAATGTCTGAATTAGCCTTAGAGGTCTGAATGAAAGTTGTAGATAATCCTCTTAGCTTTCCTACAAGGTAAAATTCACCATTTTTAGACATCCAGAACTAAAAATATACCTAAAATACAGAAACAGTGTCAAAAACCTGATAACACAAATATTGAGGTTAAGTACCATGTTTAAAGCAAATTGTGCTCGAATCTAAAGTAAGAATCCATTGATAAAACATGGAACTTAACGACATAAAAAGCACATATCAGTATCCTATTGGATAACCCATGAAAACAGCAGGGACTGATCTTGGAGAGAATTTGTTTCTAGTATGTAAGGGAGTAGAGGTGAAACACAGGCATCCAAAAACCTTGAAAGCTGCATAATTTGGTGTCTTGGCATATAGTAGGTGGTAAGGAGTTTGGTGTTTAAGCAATGGAGATGGTGTTCTATTAATGAGGAACACTGCTGTCATGATGCATTCTCCCCAAAATTGTAAAGGAAGGTTAGCCTGAAACATTAAGGACCTTGCTACATTGAGCAAATGCTAATGCTTTCTCTCCACCATAGAATTTTGCTCAGGCCTATATGGACAAGAGAATTGATGAACCACTCCTTCTTTTTGCAGGAAGGCTGTTAAGGCTAATTCTTTTGCATTGTCAGAACGAAGTTGTTTGATGACTTTGCCAAACTGAGTTTTGATCATGGCAAAGAAATTAATGATGCAACTAGAAGCATCTGATTTCTATTTCAGTAGGTAAATCCATGTGAAGCGTGTGCAGTCATCAACAATTGTGAGGAAGTAAGTCTTACCATCATAAGTAGGGTGATGATAAGGGCCCCAAATGTCACAGTGAACCAGGTCAAATGCATTATTGGACATGTGATTAGATGAAGGAAAAGAAAGTCTACGAAGTTTTGAAAGTGGACAAACTTGACAATTATGTGAAGAGTAATTCAAAGGATAAGAGAAAGGAATTTTATTACTGAGCACTTTTAATATTCTGTCAGATAGATGACCTAATCTTGCATGCCACAAGTGTGCATGACTTGAGTTATGTGAAGCTGAAATACAACTAGAATTATTGAAAGAATGCAAAGACTGAATGGAAGGGTCTTGAACAGCATGAATGTGTCCTATATCAGCAGGAGCTTGGTGTTGGTAAATGTATAAACCTTTGCACATATCACCCCTGCCAATCATCCTCAATTGCTTGGGATCCTGGATTTGGAATGAATTATTGTGGAAAGTAACGATTAATGATGAATTTTGCAACAAAGCTGCTACTGATATGAGATTGATGTGAAAATCTGGTATGTAAAGCACTTGGTGCAACAGAAAAGAAGGTGATAATTGGACTGTGCCTATAGCTGCTACTGAAACTTTAGATTGATTTGGCAGACTGACAAATTGATTTTTCAAAAATGTATAGGTGGTAAAGGAATTTATGGAATGACAAACATGTGAAGTGGCTCCGGAATCAATTATCCAAGAATGTGAATTAACAATAGAAGGTTTATTGATGGCAGAAAGAATTATACCAGTGGGATTGGATTCTGCAGAAGTGTCTATAGTAGGTACTGTGACAATTGAGTTTGAAGCAAATGGATCAGTTGTTGGTACTATTGTGATGTCATCTCCACAAAAGGTTCCATTGATGGACTCACACTTGTGGTGGATACTTGATTCACATTTCCTGCCTGTCTACCTTTCCTATATCCTGGTGGATATCCGTGAAGTTTGTAGCACTTGTCCTTTGTGTGTCCAAGAACACCACAGTGAGCACACAGTGGTCTATCTTTCTTGACATACCTCGATCTACCATCAGAAGTGTTTCTGGAGGAATGTGTGACAGCATAAGCTGCTTGAGCATCAGCTGGATTTGACATAGTGCCAATTTCCCTTTGTTTTTCTTCTTGAATAACCAGGGAAAAGACCTTGTTAATTGGAGGGAAAGGATCCATTAACAAGATTTGTCCTCTAATATTGAATAGGAATCATTGAGTCCCATCAGAAAACAGAGTATGTGTTCTTGAAGCAAATGGTCAACAACTGGCCTTGCACCTCCACAGGTGCATTGACACACTGGACGATATTCACCAAGCTCCTCCCAGATTCCTTTTGAGTTTAGTGAAATATTGTCCCACTGTCATTGTTCCTTGTGAAAGATTAACCAATTCCTTCTTCAGTTGAAAAATCCGTGGGCCATTTTGTTGTTGATACCTTTCTTGGAGATCTCTCCATATATCAGCAGCAGTTTCAGTATATATCACACTAGCAGTGATTTCTTTGGACACTGAGTTGAGCAACCAAGATGCCACAATGTTGTTGCGCTGCCAAGTCAAATAGAGTTGAACATCACTCGCATCAGGGACCTGTAATGATCCATCAACCAAGCCGAGCTTGTTCTTGGCTAGCAATGCCATGCGCATGGCTCGACACCATGAATGATAGTTGTCTCTGGTGAGGACTTGTGACACCAGAGTAAGCCCCAGAGAGTCTGAAGGGTGAAGAAAGAGATGATTCGAAGCATCGTCAATGGTGGAACTCGCCATTAACGAATCGCTCAAGAAAGAAGAAGAAACAAAGAGGTATTGTTGTGATCGAGCTTCAATGCACAGAGGAAGAAGAGCGTATTTGCTCTGATACCATATTATGACAGAGACTCAGAGAATGAACAGCAAGACTGAAGAGAATGAGAAACTGAATTCATTGAAGTAATTTACACAGAGCTGGTATACTTTATACCAGAAGCACAGAACCCACTACTCAAGCAAAACAGAATTGTTAACTTACTCCAGCTAATACGCCAACTCATCTAACTAACTACACGTGGGTAATAACTAACTAACTACACGCAGATAATAACTACACTAATGCTTGCTGACGTGTCTAATAACTACCCCTTTTTTTTTTCATTCCCATTCCATTGAATTTCATTCTAAAAAGCCAAACCATCGTTTAAAGATACTTGTGCATCTTTCTTTATCATAAAGCAAGATATAGGAATGATCGATTACTTCAACATAAAATATTAAAGAATGTTGAACTTACAATGTTTCTAACATGTAGCTTTGTCCTTATAGGTTAAAGACATGATAACGATAGTCTCACACCTCTTCTAAAAAGAGTAGAAATATTTAAGCAGTATAAAAAATGTTTGAGTAGGTTTAATGCGAGTCTATTGAAATTTACATACTATCAAGTGACAAGAATAATAAAAGTGTGAAAAAGTTATGCCGATGTATCACTATTGTAAGTTAAAAGATAGCTTCCAGATTTTTTTCTTTATTAGATATTGGATTATTCTGTATTTTTTCTTTCTTTACTTTTTTTATCTCAATTCTTATAGGTTAATAAATGCTATTGAGAGAATTATTTTAAATAAGAATATTTTCTAGTTGGATACTAGCTAAAAAGAAAGTTTTTTTAATAAGTGACATTGCCACCTAAGTGAATTTTCCAATAGAGTGATCAAAGTAGACACACAATGATCATTGGTCAAAATATGATAACCACTGGTCAAGAGGCACAAGAAAGTTGTCATTGTGTCCAAACACTTTCACAATGACCAATTGGTTGTTTTTTATGACCAATGGTTATTATTTAATCCTCAATGATCATTTTAAGGTGTTTGCTTGATTAAGGGTCATCATATGCTCAATAATAATCATTGCATAATTGCTCACCATAATTACAAAGAAATACATATAACCATTCTAAGTAAATGAACAATTTTAAAAATTAATTTACGGGTCAATGTCAGCCACTAAGATGTTTTCTTTTTCTCAACCACCCACTAGTTACTAGAAAATATTTCTTATTTAAGTCCCCCACTAACAATCCTCTCAGCCATTTTGTTTAATACAAGCTTATTCTATCTGGCCCCCATCCCTACCTGGGTTTAGTCTAAGTCCCCGTTTAACGGGAATTTCTTCTTATCCTCCTGGTAGATTCAATCTCAGAGATGATAAGCAGAAGCAGACTTTTTTTTTTTTGGTTACATGAAGTTGTATTGGGGAAAGAAAAAACCTTTAATATCAAGCGCTCTAATTCCTATTACTAATGAGTGTCATTAGACTCAAACTTCTTTACTACTTATTTAGCCAATATCTACTGGTAAAGAGTAGGTGGCTTTCTTAAGTACACTGATTGTGTCGCCATAATGCATGGACAATCTGTGTTGGTTTTTCTTCAGTCATGCAATTATACGCTGCTCTTGTTTCTATTGGTAGTTTATTAATGGGTGATGCTCATTCTCTACTAATCACGAAGTTACAGCCTAAATTATGATCACGCCTATTTCACTTTATAACTGATTGAAGACTATTTTAATTCCTAAACTTTTGGGCTCATCAGCTTTTGTATTTTCACCTTCAAATCAATGTATTTTTTATGGGGTAGATCCCTATTTGTCTCTGACCAAATAGGGTTTTTTTGAAAGTGTTACACTAGTTTTATATTGCCCTTCTTGACTGAAGAAATATTAAAACTTACCATGTTGATAGAACCAGTTAGTCTCATCTCAATAGCTTCTGATAATCAAATATCAGCTGTTAGTTATCAAAACCATTATGACCACCGAGAGGAACAAGACAGAGAAGACAAATCAAGGTTACAATGTCAAAGATTAGAAAACACTAGCAATGCCTGAAAATTAAATCAATCCTCAAAATTAGTTCATTTCGAAGTGTTTCAGTAGTAACTGTTGAAATTTTAGAAATGGTAGAGGCAGCATAATTTGCACAAAAATCAAGGACCAAAACAGTATTTTAGTCATCTAATAGCTAAGTACAACTACGGGTGTCATACATGGATAGGATCATCATTGATCCAATTATCCATTTATGATCCACTTAAATTTAATTTTATATGGTTGTTAGATGATATGGTCTATTAATCATGCATAAAACTGAAGTGTCTATATCTGATTAATTAAAGTGGCATAATAGAATTATCATATCTATGATCCATCTTATTCATTTCCTAATAGCGCCCTACATTATAAATCAATTCAAGATAAATTGACAGTTCTAACATTATTCTTCGCGCTTTTTCTCTGGATATATGACCTCTCTCACACTCCCTCCTTTAAAATATCAAGCATTCATGTCCAACTTGCATATAGACATATGATAGACGTGAAAAAGAGGGCTAGTATGATTTCTGTTGGTTGGTACTTAGGGCTTTTCCTTTATCCGCTTATCCACAAACTCATAGTGGCCGAAAGGATACTTTGTTCCCCACTTTGAAACCATTCTCAGAAGCTTTTCCAAAAGATTCCAGGGCTAGGGTCCAGTTTATATGTGTGGTCTACTTCTTGGGCTCTTGAAAAACAAGAACCAGCAAGGATCTGGGGCCTTAGTCCTGGAAAAGTGAGAGTTACAGGGAACTCATTAAATACTTCAGCCCTTTCTAACAAGAGTAAGCTACATGTTATGTGTTAGCTATCAAATTTGAAAAAATTATTGTTAAGAAGTTCAATTAAAAAAAAAATTATGTGAATTTTAAAGTTACAATTTATTTTACTTTAGTCTTGAATCAATAATCATTTAAAGTTTTATATGACTAATAGTTATAATGAGCATCACATCCATTTATCCACATAATAATGAATGTTTTATTCAATTATTGATTATTAAATGGATAAATAGTGATCCACATCCATTTATCCATATAATAAATGGATAGGATTAGATAAATAAATTAGATGGATATCGATCATGAATGATACCTTTAAGTCCAACCATGATGGCGATGAATATAAAATACAATAATGTTATGTATTTTCCTTAAGAGGGAAAATATTCTTTTTATGTAAAGCAATAAGTGCCGTTTAATTATGAGGGATTTAGACATTTTACACAAGGTTAGTAGATCTTTGTATTACAATTTTTTTTTTGTCTTTACATCACCTTTATTAATAAATAGGCTTAATTTAATTTAGATCTGCTATTTTCTCTAAATGAACAATTTGGCCCATTCATGTTTATTTCCAATGATTTGTTTATTTACCCAGTTTTACAATTTTGATCTTCTTTTACCTTTGTCATTCTAAATTGTTCTAGAAAATATTTTGGGTAAACTCTCTTTACAGTATACTTGCCTTCACATGAATTGCAAGTATGTCCTTTCAATTTCATTAAAAAGAAAACTGAGGATGCATATGCCACTTTTTCGCATTGGAGATACAAGCACACCAGATCTTCGAAAAGTTCAAGTAGAAGAAGACTGGTTAGCCTTAATGCAACAATACAATAAGAAGATGTTATGTAATTATCGAGTTTCCAATTTATCTCCTTTTAATTAGTTGAATTATTTTTCTCTCTCTCTTTATATACACAGCCTCACCATATCAGTAGATACAATACTATGAAAGGGGGTCCAGAACTCAGGAAAATTTTTAGCAAAATAATTAGTTTTGAGGAATATATCAGAATCTAAACCTTATTTAGAATAAAGAAGTGCTAGAGATTTAAAAAAAAAAAAAAAACTGTTTCCTCCCTTTAGCACTAATTAAGTACTTCATTTTAGTGGTTCTTGGTTCAAATTCCATCAAGCTGATAGAGTAGGATTTAAGGGAGGGGATAAATTACTCTCACTTTGTAGTCTTCAATGGACAAGAATTGGCACATCAGGTTAATTTTGTTTTACACATTGGCACATTAGGTTAATTTTGTTCTGGTAAGAGCCTCTGCAGCTCTGCTGCTTCCTATTGTTGGAAGTTGTAAGACAATGCTCTGTGATTAAGACTTTCTCTGAGGGAGCCTAAGGCACTCCAAAACTTGAGAAAGTACAAGTTGAATTGTAAAAGATTATAATTGACGTTGTGGCTTGAATTTTAATCAATGTTCCTTTTGCAATTTACCAAACTAAAAATTTAGAAACATTACAATAGTTTCCATAGTATCAGGTTCAAGTCATCATATTCCCAAATCCTCAGAATTTATCCACCAAAAGAAAAAAAAAAAAATTAGAAAGGCTCGCAAAATTACTACCTCTCTTTTTTTTTTTTTTTCCTTTAATGTGATGTCCTTATATGGTTATACCTACCCTTGCTAAACAACTGTTCTCCTAAAGCTCTAGCTCACGAGGTGTGCCTCAGAATTTCTCACATGCCTATCTAGTCTAGTATTACCCCACTCTTTCCTTTCTATCACATGGAACTTCATAGAAAGAATTGCAAAACGACAAAGAGACTGAGAGTTAAAGAGTAGAGTAGAGAGAGTGATAGAGGGTGATCGGGAAATTGTTAGAAATCAATCTAGAAAATTCTAAGTATATTTCTACAGTGAAAGAGTGGAAAAGATCAAAGTTATTATAACATTAATTTTTCATTTTTTTATTTAGGTGAGCGAAACAATGATTTATATCAAAAATATTTTGTCATATAATATTTTAGTATAATCTGAACTAATTTTACTTGTGTAATTTACTTTCTATTTTTTCTTTTTCACAAACTTACATGCTGTCAGATCACAATCTAATGCGTATACCAAGTTTGCACGTTTAGGGCTTATTGGTTATTTCCTGTTTTTATTTTTAATGAAAATAAAAAATAAGTTTAAAAATATGTTTGATTAAGTTTAATAAAAATATTTTGTTAAAAATATTTTTTAAATTAAGCTCAAATATAAAAACAGAAAAAAATAAAAATACGGTGACAATTTATCATTTCTCTAAATATGACTATCCGAATTCAAATTCTGACACTGCCACCCAAGCCATGTAGTTTCACAGTATAGTTGGTAGAGACTAATGTTTTGTAGGGATGCTGTATTTAAGTAAGGTTCACAAGTAGTTGAAGATCAAATAGGAGGATATATCATGTAAGAAATAAGAATCATTTAGTGATACACTCAGCAAATGAAAAACTGCTAGAAAGGTTATTTTGAATACATCAATTTCCACTAATTTTTTTTTTTACAAGAGTTAAAAATGAAAAATTACAGTCTAGAAAAGGCAACGGCGGTCCCATCTGCCAACAAAATTACCAGTATTTTTGGGAGGAGTTGTTCATAAAAAGACCAAATTTCATGCCCTTGTGTTCCTCTTTTTGCCATGAAATTTACACCTTAACTAGTTTCTCTCAACACGTGATTCACTTTCACTTGTCACCCTCTTCTCCAAAGATGTCTAATTGCCTCTAGAGAATTTGATTCGCAGGCCAGATTCCTAAGATCTCTCTCCCAGCTAATTAAATGAACGTTGTATGTGGATAATTTGATTCGGGTTTTAGTAATTATCTTGGCTTTGGTTACTTCGGATCCTTCTCATCCCTCAATGATATTCGCTTCTTATCCATTTATTGTCGGGAATAAAAAAAGGAAAAAAGTAGGACCTCGAATGTTGTCTTTTGCATTGTGGTAGTTGGAAGCCATTATTAGTATGAAGGGGGTGCTATGCTACACCCCTGAAAATGACTTGTCTTGTTTTGTCAGTTTTGCAAGTTTTATTAGTAAAAAACTGCTCCGTTTTCCGGTTGGAGTGCATGTTTTATTAATTATAAAATGGAACACAACTTTTTAATATTTACAAAATTAGCCAAAATAACAACTTTTCAACTTGATTTTTCCAGTTTTTAGCTGTGGGACTTAAAGATTTCTACGAATTTGTTGCTGCATCAGAGGTAGGCATACCTCTAACGGGCATAATGTTCTGACTGTGAAACAACATATATTAGTAGTTTTCATTGTGTTTCTGTATTAGGTGAACAGCGAGCACCCAATAGCCAATGCCATTGTTGAACATGCCAAGAAATTCAAAGAAGATGAACAGAACCCTTCCTGCCAGAAGCACGTGACTTTGTTTCCATTTCAAGCCATGGAGTGAAGGTCATTGTTCAAAACAAAGAAATAATGGTTGGTAATAAGAAGCTGATGCTGGATCATAACATAGCCATTTCAGTTGAAGCTGCAGAAATACTGGCAGAAGTTGAAGGGATTGCTCATACTGGGATTCTCGTATCCATAGATAGAGAAATTGCTGGGGTTTTGGCTGTATATGACCCATTGAAAGCAGGAGCCAATGATGTTGTTTCCATTCTCAAGTCCATGAAAATCAGAACCATCATGGTCACAGGCAATAATGTTGGGGAAAATACCATAAAATTAACACAGCGTCCGGATCAAATATCCTCACCTGTGCAATTAAATAGAACCAGCGAGGCACAAAATCCAAACAACCAGAATATACCACACAGATAATCCAATCACCAAAAATAAATAGTAATTGGGAAAGTAAATCAAGCACATCAATTTTTAACGTAAAAAACCCTTTTATACAAGAGTAAAAATCAAGGGACCTAATTCAGCAAAATTTCCACTATAACAATAATCAATTGGTACACAGGAGTTCACTAAAAATATTGTGGGACAATATAATATCAAAACTCCACAATAGCAAATATCCACTAACTACACAAATAATCCCAAATAGGTTTATATAGAATAAAACCACTAGAGAAGAGAAAACAACGATCTGACCGTCTAAGACGAGACTCAATACTTCAGCAATAACATACTGAAATTTGGCTTGAATCTGAACATAAATGACCGTCTGATCGTCAAGCTGAAGTTGCAGCAATTTTCTTTCTCTTCCCCCCGTCAGCGGCTGCTCTCAATATTAGGGAGACCCACTTTTTTTTCTTTTTATTTAACCAAGTTTTTGAGCAAGCTTTGCGGAAAAAGTACTGAAATAATGCTATTTAGGAAAATAATTACGGTAATGAGTTAGTTTTGAAAGTATTCAAGAAAAGGGTATTCGATCAGCATTTTTTTCAAGAAACGCGTATTCAATACGCGTTTTCTTTATGCACATATATTAAATTAAAATCCTAAATTATAAAACCCATACCCTAAATTGAAACCTCAAACCCTAAATCATATATCTCAAATCCTAAACCAAAACCTCAACATCAATGCCCTAAATTATAACACAAGGTTTTGGTATAGGGTTTGAGATTTATAATTTAGGGTTTATGTTTAATAATTTAGGATTTTGATTTAGAGTTTAGGGTTTATGATGTATAATTTAGGGTTTGAGTTTTATAATTGAGGATTTTTTATTTAAGGTTTGGTTTTATAATTTAGGACTTTTGATTTAGGGTTTGAGTGTTATAATTTAAGGGTTGGATGTTGGGATTTTGGTTTAGGATTTCAAATTTATATTTTAGAGTTTCAGTGTTGAGGTTTTGATTTAGGGTTTGAGATTTATAGTTTAGGGTTCAGGTTTTGGTAAAGTGAATCAACAAAATAAAATTATAAATCTCAAAACCTAAATCCTCAATTATAAAATCAAAACCATAAAACTTAAACCCTAAATAAAAACCCCAACATCCAAACCTTAAATTAAAAGCCCCAAATTATAAAACCAAACCTTAAATAAAAAATCCTCAATTATAAAACTCAGATTCTAAATTATACATAATAAATCTTAAACTCTAAATCAAAAACCCTAAATTATTAAACATAAATCATAAATTATAAATCTCAAACCCTATACCAAAATCTTGTGTTATAATTTAGGGCATTGATGTTGAGGTTTTTGTTTAAGATTTGAGATTTATGATTTAGGGTTTAGAGTTTTAATTTAGGGTATGAGTTTTATAATTTAGGGTTTTAATTTAATATATGTGCGTAAAAAAAACGCATATTAAATACGCATGAAAAAAGCAAAAAACGCTGATCGAATACATTTTTCTTGAAAAAAGTAAAAAACGCTAATTAAAACAGCGTTTCTTGAAGAAAGTGCCAAATGAAATAGCGTTTCTTGAAGAAAATGCTGTTTCAATCAACGCTTTCTTCAAAAAAATATTATTTCAATTAGCGTTTTCTCTCTCTTAATCAAAAAAATTAACCAATTCCAATAAATATTTTCAAAACTAACTCATTATCATAATTATTTTTCTAAATAGCATTATTTCAGTACTTTTGCTCTTTGCTTGCATTGAAAAGTCAACATGCCCCCACTTGAAAAGTGACCCACGTGACAGATAACTGCGGAACTTCAAATTGTGCAGGTACATACAGAAACATGCATTCAAACAATTGCTTAATATCGGTAAAACTTTAAAGGGGCAGCTGGTAAGACTTTGGCTAATTTTGTAAATGTTAAAAAGTTGTGTTCTATTTTATAATTAACAAAACATGCACTCCAACCGATAAACAAAATAGTATTTTACTAATAAAACCTGCAAAAGCTGACAAAAAAACAGACAATTCATTTTGAGGGGTGTAGCATAGCACCCCCCGTGTAATGGAAGGGCTATGCTGTCTGTTCACTCCATTTCCACACCGAACTTTGCTTTATTCATCATCTTTCTTGAGATTCCTCTTTCTTTCGGTCCGGCGCCTACTGAAAGATAGTAACTCTTTAGAGTCTTAGACTCCTTGTTTTTGTTTTTCTCTAATAGATTTTGCTGTATTCTCTGTTCTTATATAGAAGAAGAAGAAGAAGAAGAAGCAGAAAAGAAAAAAAAACAATTCCTTGTAGTGGTTTCCTTGCTTTTGTTTGTGCTCTGTATCGGATTTCTTGTTTCTTTCTGTTTATATATACGGGAAAAACCCTAAAAGGAGTCTAAGACGTGAAGGCCAACGTTGCCAGTTCCCCCTTGAAAAAGACTTATACTGTCTTACTTTGGCATCCTCTCCAGTTCACCATATATATTAGGGAAGTCAATAGAATCAGAAACTTCACTTGCTTCATTAAATCCGTAAGGAGAGGTACGTTCCCTAATTTCTTTGTCTGGACTATAACTACATATTTGATACATATTTA
The DNA here is from genome assembly GCA_003255065.1 of Cercis canadensis. Taxonomy (NCBI): domain Eukaryota; kingdom Viridiplantae; phylum Streptophyta; class Magnoliopsida; order Fabales; family Fabaceae; genus Cercis; species Cercis canadensis. The sequence goes on along the minus strand of QAOA01006202.1, from coordinate 5,061 downwards.
CGAAGGCTGCTGCGTCTGATATTCTTTTTTGCCCTTTTGAACTGGCTCACTCAGGTTGCGACTTGTAAAATTTTGATTGTTTCCTTATTTGAGTTTTTTTTAATCTGCAAGTTGTGATTTTCTAGTTTGACAAGGATAGTGGTTGATTGCCAAGCATGTCTCTTGTAGAGCATAAGTAGAATGTCAGTAGGAAAATATTTGAGGTATGAGAGAAGGGATATTATGTATGAGCCTAACGGGGATAAGGATCGATGCTCTTAGAGATATAGGGATAGTAGACATAGTTCTTGGGGTTAGGGATGGATGTTTGTGTCTGAGTTTAAGACTATCACACATTTTATTTTATATTTTGTTATAAGATAGTGCAACGTGTTGAAGAAAAAGGAGAGAATACATAATAACAAAAGAACCTTCAACATCAATCATTTGTTTCTATGACCAATAAACATGTTACTAGATCAATAGGTCATTGACCACTCATATTTTATCTTGATATTATATTGAATTGGTCTCTTCTTAATTCTTATTCAGTAGACAATTTTTCAAATCATGTTTAATGTTGCTGTGCTTTTAGTTGTTTGATTAATTTATTTGGGGGTAATTTTTGCAACATCTCTTTCTAATCAAATAAGAATTTAATTTTAATCTAACTATCAAGGCTTAGGTGTAGTTTTAATCATCTTATTTTAAAATTTTAATTTTTTAGTTCTTGAAATTTCATAAAATGAATAATTTGATTTAATGGATTAACTTTGTCTAAAACTAGAAACTATGGTTTGTGCTGACACGTGGAGTGGCACTTTAAATTATTATTATTTTATTTTAAAGGCCCTCTCTTGCCTTCTCCGTCTCCGTCTCCGTCTCTTTCTATCTTTCTCCCCGTTTATTCTTCCTTCCTTCTCTCTCTCTCTCCTTCGCACCTCCATTTCCGGTTATGAATCAGATATACTGCCATGAAACAGAGAGCAAAGAAGAAGAAGAGAAGCTTTGGGTCAAAAAAATTTCACAACTAATCAAGATTTTCTCACTGTTTCTCAGCAACCAAAGAAAGCAAAATAGAGAAATCAAAGCTCTTGTTAATCAAGCTAAAATCAATTTCTATAATTTTGCAAGGTTTGATTCCATGTGCTAGTGTTGCCGACACCCATTTTGGGGTTGGTGATAATCGACCGCACGACTGTGAGGGACTTTGAATCCATGAGGCTCATAGAGACCCAATTCGGGATCGACACCGTGACGCTGCCGGAGCTGGATGGGTTGGCTTCTTCTTCTTCTTCCTTTCTCTCTCTGTGTTTGTGTCTCTCTCAGTTCTTCTACTTACTTAAGTTCTTTTTTGTAAAAAAAAAAAAAAAAAAATCTTAAACTTTTAATTAGGCCTTAATTATTTAATTAAAATCCTATTTGCAATATTAACAATAAGTTAATAAGAGATTGGGAATAAAAATATTTTCTCTGCCACATCAGCACCATATGTCTGTCGCATCAGCATAAACAATTAGTTTGAGGGCATAATTAGTTTATTGGACCAAATTATTGTAAAATTTGAAGAATTAAAAAGTCTAATTTTATTTGACTAAAATAGAGAAATAAAAACTACATTTAAACTAAAAAAAATATTAAAAGCTTTTATTGTCAATAAAATACCCTAGTCACTTGAGAAAATAAGGTTTTTGCACACACATAGTTTGTATAGAATTTTATGATAAGTGGTGGATCAAATTTAGACTCATAAAACAAATAGAAAAGAAATTTTGAAATTATTTGTCCATTTATTTGTTTGTCTTTTTATTTTTTATTTTTCTTAATTTGGTTTTAATTTAGGGTTGTGTTACTCATATCTCAATTCCATAGCACACTTAACTAGCTTATAATTTAAATTAGACTTACTTAAGACTTTTTTTTTTTTTTTTTTTGT